>BPUM01001055.1:0-115000 GCA_020521455.1 Prunus kanzakura
AAATCAGACTAGCATTCATCAAGCCAAAACTTGTAGCTACTAGATCCTACACTAACCAAGCGTTCCTGCACAACTATTCACCAATATTGCAGTTTAAACACGAAAAACAAAAATAATATAGAACCAAGAGTTAAAGGAGTAAACAAAATAAAAATGGAAAAGCAAGACCTGTACAAGTGCAATATTAAACATAGTTGCATTCATTGAATAAGTTTTCTGTATATGCATCATCGTATTGTACAAAAGAGACGGACAGAAAAATAAGAAATCTAAATTTACAAATTCCCTTTCCTATTTGGGTCTGGTATGATTTCACCAAAATCTCACGACATTCAGTTTTGAAAAAATATAAGCATAGCCCTTTGTTTGGTTGCAGAGAAAAAGAAAGATGGAAAATAAGGAAATACATATTTCGACCAATACAGTCAGTTAAATAACAGCATATGTAATTACCATTTCCAGGGAAGAAATAATAACTAAAACCCTAGACCTCTCCTGTTTGGTTGCGGAGAAATACATAAAGGTGAAGAAAAGGAAATCAAGGAAAATACCCAGCGACTGAACCCAACAATCAAAACAAGTCATCCCCCATAGGCAGAGTCAAGTTCTCATACTTACAGATGACTCATTTTCCGTCACTTTCTAAGCAACCAAACAGAAAAAAAAAATTGAAAACAAACAATAAAAAACCTAGCTCAAATCCTATGCTTCACATGAAACTCAAAAATGAAAAAGGAACAAAATCAGCAATAAAATGTAAATTAAAAGAAACTAGGAGCTAAGAACAACACCTCATCTTGGCGTATTGATCTTCACCCAGAAACTGCGTTTACTTGCGAGAGAGAGACGAGAGAGAGTGGTTTATAAACGAAAGGAAAGGGGTTTTAGTGTGATTTTATAGATGGAGTTTATGGAAGGTAAAAAGTGAAAATGCACGGTAAAAAGTGAAAATCGGGTCTCAGATGCTTCCGTGTGGTTCCACACTTCCATTTTATTCTAGATACTTGTGCAAGTTTTAGATCTTTTGCGGTCGCAATCGTCTGGGGGCAACCTCATTTGGAGGGCTGCTTGAGTTCCCTAGGGCCCGCTACGATTAGGGCTCTCATTAGATAAAAGTTTAATTACTTGGGAAAAAAAGAAGGATAAAAGTTTAATTGTTGTGAAACGTAAGGTGTATGATGCGTGAATATTGAAGGTGCAAGTAAAGTAAATGAAACAGAATATTTAATGAGGTTCGGTAATGCCTATATCCCCAGAGAGCAACAACAATAATCTTTTCACTATGTAAAATAATAACGCTACAAGAGAATACAACTTTAGTGTTTATACTCTCACAGACTCACTGATTTTTCTCTCAGCTCTCACTCTCCTCTTTCTTTTTCCTCTGTACCTGGCTCTCTTTTTCTTCTCATTGATAGTCCAAGTCTCTTTTTGGGTATTGTAGTTGGTCTTCACTTGCTCATAATTGGAAGACAAGGAATTGAGAGCCATATGAACGAGGAATTGATCAGTAATCTACAAATCTAGATTGTTGAGCTTGTTTGCCACATTAAAAAGTTTGAGGAGATGCTCTCTCATGTTGCTAGTTCCATCAAAATTGGTTAAAGTGAGAGTGGTAAGATAAGAACTAGATTTAGCCTTATCAGACCTCTTAAACTTTTCTCCACAACTGCCATATAATCCTTGGCAAGATCACAACCTAGAATGCCACCGTTGATGTGCTCTTCCATCGAATTTTGCATTATAAGCAAAGACATATCATTTGTCCTCTCCCACTTCTTAAAAGCATCTTTTTCTTCTTGACTACTGATATCAATCAAGGTTGTTGGCTTAGGCTCCTTAAAAGCTATGGTGAACTCCAAGTAATCCCAAATTCATGTCAATCTGTTGCTTCCATGTCTTGAAGTTGGTTCCATTTGTTTCTCAATGTTAATAAGGTTTAACATATTGAAACCTACCATTAATTATAAACACAGAACATAAGCTTTGAAGTTCACAACAATTGTGACTAAAACTAAATCTAAATGCTTTAGTCATACTAAAGTTATAGAAATTGATCACACATTTGGGCAAGAAATCACTCTATAAATGTAATGAACTATCAAAATTTTGCATAGCCAAGGATAAAGCACAAGAATGAGTACAAATTCAACACCATGTGAGATGAAAAGATACTAACCAAGTTTTCAATGACTTATAGATATTAGTTTATAGCCAAACCCAGTGGACTCCAAGTAATCTACATATTAATGCTTATAAACTACAAACTAAGCATCAAGATTAATTTTAAATAGCAAAGGATCAGATAAACCACTTTGGGAGTTTACCCATCCAATCCCAAAATCAACCCAATATAATAATCTTGTTAATTGAATTAAATCAACAAAATTCATCAAAAACCATCAGACAAATCAATTGAGAGAGAATTTGATTCCTAATGTTTACTGATCGAATTGAATAAATCAGCAATTAGCATCACAAATGCTTCGAAATATAATAGATATAAAATCACAAGGATAATCAATAACGCCCAATATTCTTTGTGCCCAATAAATCATTCACCATTTTTTGTAAACAATGCCCAATACTCTTTGTAAAATGAACCCAATAGCCAATTTGGACTGACACGCAGGATTTAGGCCCAAACACCAATTTATATTATGAGTAGAGAATTTGGATTGCAGATGGAGATTACAAGGTTGTCATACAAAAAAGTACACAACCGAGAATGTGTTGCTTACAGAAGGTTGAGGTTGACACGGCTCATAAACAGCAATCGAACCAACATAAGGGAAAAATCAAATAAAAGAAAAGTAGTAATTGGCAGTTTGACAACGTTTTGATTGTTTTTAGCTTAATTACGATATAAATTTATGTTTAATAATTCCATCATCTTTGCCGCTCAATATTTCCATCATCTTTATGTTTAATAGTAAATACCCACCTGCAACCAACATGTTTTTTTTCCTTACGGAAAATATACTACATTCCATGTATAATTCTTCTAACGTACCTGAATTTCTTCATTCATTGCCTGAGTTTAGGATGTAAGGCTTCTTCAACCTTACTTGCAATGACCACATAGGCCATCTGATGCACAAAAGCCTCATAGGATGGAGACAGTCTGTTCGAGGACACATGACTGGCAATAGGGTATTTGGTTGGCTAGATTAAGTCGGTTTGGCAGAGTCGACCTTTTCAATTAGCTTGCTGATTCAATCAATTCAGTCGGTTCAGTCATTTCGAGCGTTTCAAGATCATTAATCGGTTCCACATAGTCAACTGAGTCAGTCAGTCTAATCATTTTAGTCAGCTCGGCCGATTAAGTCTCGTCTATCAACCTCATCAATCATCCAACTTAGTTATTCTGAAGTTCCCATCTCCATCTAAAGAGCGTGGTGGGATACTGCTCCACCAAAACACATTTCTGTCTCTAGAAAAGTCACTTCTATAGTAACATAGTTTTGACGAGAATGACGATGATAACATCGATATCCCTTTTGGTTAGGGCATAGCCTATAAACACACGTGATAAGGCATGGTTCCAACTTAGTCCTAAGGTTCTCCTGAATATGGACAAAGGTAACATACCCAAATACTCGTTGAGTAAAACTGAGAACAAAAGATATGGACACATGCGTTGATAATACATCAAATGGGTTTTAAATCAAGACCAGAGATGGCATGTGCAGCTTGTCCACCAATCAATAGAGCTATGGTTGTGCCTCTCGTCGATCTCATTTTCTTGAGGTTTCCGAGGACAAGTCGTCTCATGAACAATCCATGAGAGTTATAGAAAATTGGGTTTGTATCATTAGATGAAATGTCTAAAAAATACATCCAACTTCACTTTTGCTTTTCGTTAGAAACAACCAAGTCATCCTGGTACAGTTATCAACAAAGGTAACAAACCATCGAGTGCCAGTAAATGTGGCAACTAGCGAAGGTCCCCACACATCAGAAAAGGAACTTCTCTTCTATGCATGCTTAAAGGTTAAGAAACACGGTGGGTCTTGGCTAAAATACAAGCATTACACTTTAATTCAAAGTCACCAAAACCTAAAAACAAAGACAGTAACAAATGACGTAGATAACCAAAAGGGCGTGCCTTATGTTTGTGCAAATTTCTCACGGGAGAATATTCGCATGTAGATTCTTCGCCCTTTGAGCTTCCTCCTCTCTTTTCCTCGATCCTAGCGAAATAAATAGGAGTAAAAGACCACACCAGGAGGGTGTTGACCAAAGGCCCTCCGATGCCTAAGTTAGTTCAATTGGATCTTTGAGAAAAGATACGGCAATAGCTAAACTGGACGGAGTTTTCTCTCACGGGGAGAGTCAGGTGGCCGAAGCTGTGTGTGGTGGCACTTAGCTTTGTGAGGAGAGATAGGGAGAAGGGCGGCGAAAGAGAGAAAGAGAGAGTGATTTTCGTGGGGTTTTAGAACTAGGTTTAGGATTACCTTGAATGTCTTGTGTAGCTATGTATTTATAGCCTCCTTGTGTGCTAAGGTTTTGGGAGAATAATCCTTATTTGGTTAGGGTTATTCTTCCCCAAAAAGATGATAGGAATTACTCCAAGAGATTTGGTGGAGATTGTTTCTTTGATTTAGGGAGATATTCCTATCTTAAATCAAAGATAATTTCCCTAATTAAATAGGAATTAATTAGGGTAATTAGTTTGACCTAAGGAATATTCCTTTTCCACATATCGTATTCTTATTGGCTGGTGAAATATATGCTCCCACAAATGTCCCCCAACTTCTGCATGACGCTTGTGAGGCATGGAGGAGATGACAAATATTTTTCGGGCTTTCCAACTACATATGGGATTTCTTCTTTGAGTTGGGCTCCTTTTGCGAGTTGAGTTCCTAATTGGAGTAGGCCTTTGACTTCTTCTTAGAGTTGGGCTCCCAATAGGAATAGGCTTGTGATTCCTCCTTGACCTAAGATGTCCACCCGTTTTCAACATGACCCGTTAAGCGCCGACCCTAATATTGATTTTTTGGTGTGAATTTGTGTCATGTTAACGGCTTGTGTATAATATTGTCAGGTCTAGGAACAAGTAACGTATGGTGCAAAGGGCGTGAGAGCCACTTTGCCTGCGCCAGTCACATCAGAAGTCTCCTCATTGACATTAGCCACATTGATGTTATGAGGTATAGTCATGCTCTACGAATCAAATATTATATGATTCGTTGCTTCACAATCTAGAATCCATCATGTATCATGACATGAATTGGATCCTATTAAAGCACACCTTAGGCTACCTGGATCAACGTCAGTCATTGAATAAAAAAGGTTAACCTCAGACAATACACACATAGTATGCCCAGAGTCAGCCTAAGCAAGTTCGACCATAGTAAGGGTCGTATGAGATTAGTTGGTACTATTTAGTTGGATACCAATCGATGCAACAGAAGAGTCATTCTGGATGTTTACCACAAGAACAGCTGCCTCAGTCATTGAGGAGAAAACATTGTTAATCTTCAGTGAAGTTGGGGCCTATTGGTCGGGTAGGTGCTCGGTGACACCAACTTAGAAGGCCAGTCGATCGGTTCGATATTTTCCCCAACTTAACCACGTACATATCCCAATAAGTGTGGGGTTTTACCACAAAAGGCCTCAATGGTTTTAGTAGTGGAATCACTCAATATATATTGTAGTTTTACTTTGTCAATTTCCAATGTGGGACTTACATTCTTCAACACACACCTCCTCATGTGTGACCACCACATAGTAGGCCACATTTGCAGCTAATTTCACATCGGAGCCAATCATTCAAGCCCGTACATTAGCACCATGTATGGGGTAAGGAGTAAGGGTAAAGGTCCAGTAATTCAGGCCTAGTCAATCTTCTAGATATATATGATACCAAGAAGAAAAAAATATCATAGAAAATATTAGACAAGTAGAGTTCTTGGGTAAATTTTAGAGTGTTTATTCTTCTCCAATATGTATATAGGGCACACAAATTCTCTCACAAGGAAATAACCTTTTCTTACAAGGAAATAATTATACAATGAATCCTAATTACAATAGGTAATTAATTACAAATTGGTCACCGTATAAATCTTATCCCAAATAGGGCATCAACACTTTAGACATTGAAAAAACCATAAATACTGGCTATACGAATTTGGACTACATAAGTCTCAACCATCCCTCAACCTCTCGACCTCCTCTCTTTCAAATTTGGCATAAGTGTCAACCTCCCCCGACCTAAAACGAACACAACTAGTAAGATGACAAGTAATGATTTTGATCATGTAGGGATGATTAATGGTCAGAGTAGTAATAATGTTGAGAACTTCATCAACAATAATTATAATCATCATCAGCAGCAGTTGTTTATCAACTTTCCAGTAGCTATTTCAACATTTACGATCCATCATGACATTTTTGCCTTCACCATTCCCACAGCTATGACGTTGGTCCAAATGCGATTTCCAGACAAACATCTCTTCCACACCCACCCTTTACTCATGATGCTTACGTTGTGTAGCATCATCGTCTATTCCTTGGCCTTTAGCCTCGAGCTACTCGTCCTTCGTGTTAGTGGTACTCGTCATGATGACGCATGCCATCGTAATTGGTCCATTGTGTCTGGTTCACTCTGCCTCGCTTCACTCTTAGGGGTTCTATTTTCTCCACATTCCTCCTCTTGGCCCTGGCTCCCTATGCTTTTATGCTTCTTGTTGTTGACGTTATTGGCTTTCGCCCCGAAACTGGTGGCTCTGGTTAGTGGCCTCCTTTCTTGGTTTCGTCAAAGGGGACTAAACCACATGTGCATGACAAGTTCACCACTACTACCCCTTAGCATCATAGACTTCTCAAGCAGACTGTAAACCGTCAGCTCTATAATCCTATTTCAAGAAAATCGTTAAGAAGCCAACATTAGTTTACCATACCTTGTACAACTTTGCTCTTGCTTGTGTTGCACGTTTCAAGTTTCGTAGGAAGGGAGATGTTCCCCATCATTTTCTGTTTCCATTGTTCTGTATATTATTGGTTTGTTTTTCATTTATTTGATTTGAAAGGAAATATAGTTTATTTTGTTACTTGGTTTTTTAAGTGTTTGGATAGTTTATTTGCTGCATGTATAGTGGTATGTATTCCCTTCCATCTATGTAATATAATCTCAATAAAATTACAATTTTACGAAGTGAAGATCCATTATAGGCAACCACACAAAGGCCTATTCTTTTAAACTTGACAACACAATTCTATAGGGTTTTTAGATGCAATAGTTCCTGAATTTGTACCTGATTTGCATTTTGGTCCTTGAATTTACAAAATGATTGACTCAACTCTACTTCCATTACCATCGTTGGTCATTGTGTTACATTTTCTGTCAAATTTAGGGGCAAAACTATATTTTAATGTTCTTTCTAATGGAAAATACCAATAACATCACGCTCTTCCTATCAACTTTGACCCTATAGGTGTTAAATGGGTTAGGCTGGCCCAGCACGGCACGAGCCCATCCCATTTAAACTAGGCATGCCACGAGCCCATCCCGTTTAAACTAGGCATGGCACAACCCAAGCACGATTATTGGCGGGCCATGTCATGATTAGAAAATTAAGCCCAAGGGACTAGGCCGGCTCAAGACACGATATGAACTGGCCCGCGATCCAATCCTGCTTCAAGCTTGGCCCGACCTACTTAACATTTTTTTTTTGGCAAGGCCCACTTTACATATCATGAATTTTCATATTAAATAAATACTACACATCTTCAATTTTTAGTCTCATATTAAATTCTCAATAAATAAATAAATAAATACTACAATAAATCCTCAAATTTTAATCCCATATTACATATAAGAAAGGTATGAACATATTATAATGTTTTTTATTTGTATGAAGTTAATATGCTAACATGAGTTTTAAAAAAAAGAAATTCAAGTTAAATGGGACAAGCACAGCATGAGAACGACACATTTCAATGTGGACTTGGGCTTTCGGTTGGGCTGGGATTAATGATTTTGATAAATGGGTCTGCATAGCACGATTAATTAAATGGACTGACTCAGCCCAAATAACTTAGTTGCACGAATTTAAAAGGACGACACAACACGATATGTTTGACATCTCTATGAACCCCACCCTCCTTACCCATCAACTGTTGCCGAGCACCCCAAACCCACCCAAAATTGATCTCCCCATCCAATCACTCCCTACCCACTGCACATATTCTCATGCCTGCTGATAAGTTCTTAATTCCATATGTTTTTAGCATCTCTTTACTTAGTTTTTGTTCATAGTTCTTTCCTATAATAAGCTTATCTAGTTGTTTTAGTGTTTTGTAGGTTAAACAAAGCAAAGATGGGGTTTTGAGTTGAAATTGAAGTTTTCCTAATCAAACTAGGAAAGATCAAGTTTTCCTACTCGAACAAAGAGATATCAAGGCTTTCCTAATAACATTAGGAGAATAAGATTCCAAGAGATTCTACAAAGAAAACGGAAGATTTGAGGTTTCCTATTCCAACTAGGAAAAGAGAGGTTTTCCACTTCAACTAGGAACGAAAAGTGATGTAAGAAACAACAACTTATATGTTTCGTTGTATTACTAATTTAATTTAGTACTTTTTGGAAGAGATGCATCTGATGAAAAAAATTCGTCAAGTAGTGTTATGTTTGACAGAGATGGAACTACCACAAAGGCTACAATAGGCTGTAGCCCAATGAGGTTTTTGGTATAAAAAAAATATTAAACCTATATATTTGTATTTTTTAAATATAGCCTAGTATGTATCAACCTATTAAAGTCCAAAAAAATTCAATTCTTTATGAATTTAGTTGCAGGACAACAATAAAAACACATATTAAAATAGGTACATTTTCAAGTATGTTGTTGAACATATTTTCATTTTGATAATATATGGATTTTGCTTGCATTTAAAATTTTTTTGTTTTAAGTTAAAGCATAGGTTGAAGAGTTTTTTTTTTTTTTTTTTTTTTTTTTTTGGGATTTTTTTTGTTTTGCACCTTAGCCTATTAGGATCTATTGTTTTGCCAATTTGCCAAAATATGAAGACAATACCATCCAAAATGTCTTTAGTGGGGTTCCCTTTCAAAAAGACAAGGACCAAGGTTTTTCCTTTTCCTCTTGATTGCCCAACTTACAAATTGTTCAAGCCTTTGCAGGCACTCAAGAATCATTTTTGCATTTGGTCATTTTGGACGGAAAAATGTTACAAGTTCAGCTGTAAGGGTTTCCTATGAAAATGGCAGGAACAAAGATTTTTTATTCTCAATCAATTTTAAACATGTTGAACTAGTAAGGTGCAGCTGTATAAGAAGACAATAACCATAAAGATCTTATGAATCTGTTCATTTCATAATCAAATGGAACATTCATTTCAAATAAAAAACACATAGCATCGAACCAAATATCCATCTTTGAATCACTCGTATATAATGATTAAGAAACCTAACCAAACTCACCTAGAATAGCAATACAACTTTCATGAACTTGGTGCTAATTTCCTTTGTCATAAGTAGCTATGTTTTGGGACTCACACTTTGGACTAAATAAGCCAACCAGCAAAGCAGTGGTTGAGCTCATAGATACCGCGCCACAAGCTGCCCAACGAAGACTCCTAGGAACTGTAATTCTAGGACCTGAAAGAGCACAAAAGCAACAACATAAGCTATGGCTTTGTGTTCATCAACTAGAAACATTTGTTTTCGGCTTAAACTTTGCATTAGATCATAATGATCATGAATGAAACATGGCAGGCACATAGAGATAGTGTATGTACAAGAACAGTAGAAGTAGGAAAGACCATAATGCAGTCTACAAAGGATCCAGAATCCCAATGCTCCGTCAACACTGAAAATACCCGCATTCTGTTTCATCAATCTGGAACAAGGTTTTGCATCCAACCTCATTAGCTCACCATCCGAAAACCCTAAAAATCGTCTCAACGCCATTTGTAATAAACTTTGTGCTACAATTTAAAGCTTCTTTCCCACCTCCAATGAAAATGGTAAAGGCTTGATTCAGTGACTTGATTGAATGACACAAACCAAAATACTAGTAAGTCAGTATGTCAAATTGAATGCTGCCAAAACCAAATACCATTAAAAGTAGTTTGAAGTTTCTGTGATTTTTTTTTTCACACCTTACAAGAACTCTGGTGGTGGGTTTCTCATATCATGCGTGTGGAAAAACTACAACTTCATCACAACTTCTATAGGGAAAACAATTAAGAAACCTTAATTTTGGCAACTCCTTAATGTGAGAGTCATGTAATTAACAAAGGTTGCACAAAGTTAAATCTTGAGACATGTTGAAGACTTATAACTGTTAGGGGTGTGGAAAGTCATTAGATCTACATTCTAACTAGCACTCCCTTACTTTCCTGGCTTTTCTTGTCCCTCCTACATCTTTTACGTATTCTAGTTACATATTACATATAATTATATGTTATTATCATATATTAGAATATTTTTAGATATTTATCCTAAAATAAATAATATATATTCGTTTTTTTTTGGGTCTACAAATTAACCATAAAAGAATAGAGAGAGAGAGAGTCACGGGCTGGATTGGGCAAGGAAGAATAAGCTGGGCGGATATATTTTTTGTCATGAGGACTGGGCTAAGTATTTTAAAACTTGGGTCGGGCTTCAGCTCTCCCTAAACAGCGCTGGGGATTATTATTATTTTTTTCTTGGGTCCGAATCCGATCAGGTTTCCTAGTTTATTCAAGCTTCCTAGAAAGATTAGGCCTGTTTGGTAGGAATTTTAAAAAGCCTAAACCCAATACAAACTCAAAAATACCCTTATTATTGAAAACAAAACAAATGCATTTTTTTTGAATTTTTTTCTCGCGTCATTCGCAGCTGCTGGTTCGCTCGAGCTCATAGAAGCTTGAAGCTCTCTCGCTCCCTCTCTCCTTCTCTCTCTCTCTCTCTCTCTCTCTCTCTCTCTCTCTCTCCCTCTCTCCGTCCCTCTCTCTCTCTATCTCTCTCTCGCGTCATTCGCAGCTGCTGTGTCGGGTTAGGGTTCATAACGGTTACTTATTTTTCTGAGTTCAATCGCCGCACGACCGCATCTCTCTTGTACTCCGTCTCTTTCATCTCTCAGGTGCCGTCGTCATCGTCTCAGCGAATCCGTCTGTCTGTTTCAGTGAAAGATTCCAAGCCATCGGTCCGGGGTCACACCGGCTGGAGGCTCTCATCTCTGCGACACCGTCTTGCTCTCTCTTATCTTTGGCTCGCTACTTTGGATAGTTTTTGGTAAGGTCTTTGAAATTTTGTTGATGTTATTTGATGTGGATTTTCTGCAAGTGAAATTGGGTCAATTCTCTGCTTTGTGTCATCTTCTTTTGCTGATTCTTAGTCTACTTCTAAATTTTCTTTTGGTGCATCATCCTCAATTTCTTTGTCTGATTGCTCACCCTCGTTAGTAACCTGTAAAAAAAAGATGCGTAAGAAACAAACTGATTCTTCATACAAACAGTAAACATCTAATATATAATTCAATGATTCGTCATTGTTGGATTGAGTTCACGTCATACCCTTTTGATATTTTCTTCTTTTGGTGCTTTTTGTTTCAGTTCCAACTTTTCTTTTTGTTTAGTTAAATTGTGCAAACAATTTATTAATTCCCATGATCTTGTTTTGAATGTTTATGATAATTGCTTCACATGATTAATGAAATTTTAAAATTTTCACCCAAAAGGGTTTATAATTAATTTTATTTGATATTTTCTCTTTCAATAAATTTGGATTGATAGGATGCTTAGCTTTTATAATTTAAAAGTGAAAAGAATCTAGAGAACTTAAGTTAGCGGTGGTGGAAGTTTGAATATATCATAAAATTAATCTTTCTTCAACTAGTTTAGAGTTAAAATTAATTTAGATTGGGTTATCGTTGAAGTTTAAACAACACCTTCATTTCTCTCATTCAGGATTTGTAGCAAAGCAACAGCAAGCCCAAAGAGCAAAATCTGAAGCTTTCAATTTTGATGGAGGTTAAGGTGCTTTCATTTGCCACTGAGAACCCTCCTCTCCCAGTGCTCTTGGTGGCCAAGCTCGCTGGCATTTCTCTCTCTAACGACAATTCTCTACTTGCTGATTGTCCTCATCTCTTGCACTTCTCCAATGGGTAAATCGTAATCCCCATTTTTGTTGTGCTATTGATTTATTTGTATTCATCTCTGTTTTCATGTTGGATTAAATGCATTTGTTCATCTTTCGTTTTAGGTTGAAATTGCATGGAAATTTTGCACTTCTTCGATATATCGGTCCAATTGCTAACTTGTATGGTGAGAATGCAATTCAAGCTGCCCAGATTGATGAGTGGTATGAGTGCGCACCTGTGCTTTCACAGGGTTCTGCATTTGAGAATGCATGCAAATATTTGGATGACTATTTGGGAAGCCGTAGTTTTTTCGTTGATCACTCTTTTTCCATTGCTGATATATTAATCTGGTCAAGTCTATTAGGTATGGCGTTGCTTCTCTCTCTCTTTTCCTATTGTTTTTATCATTATTTGGCATGGTTACGTAAAGCATTAGAAATTGAAGGATAAGGTCCTAAACTAAGGACTATTCTTGTGTAAACATTTCTATAAGATAAATGGAAGTGCTTTTTGGAGATGCTTAATTAACGCTCTATGCATGGCAGAAACTAGGCAAAGATGGGAAAGTTTGAGGAAGTCGAAAAAGTACCGCAACCTTTCTCGGTGGTTCAATTCACTATTAGCGGAATACAGTGGTGCCCTGAATGAAGTCACCGCTACCTTCGTTGGCAAGAGAGGCTTGGGAAAGCCAGCAACAACAAAATCAAAAGGCACTCAAGCCAATCAGGAATCAATGAGTGTAAATGGAGATGTGTCTGAGAAAGGTAAAACAGGAAGCAGACCAACATTTGAAGTAGACCTTCCAGAAGCTGAGGTTGGAAAGGTTCGACTGAGATTTGCACCAGAACCCAGTGGATTTCTTCACATTGGGCACTCAAAAGCAGCTTTGTTGAATCAGTATTTTGCTCAAAGGTATCAGGGTCAGCTTATTGTGCGATTTGATGATACAAATCCTGCTAAAGAAAGCAATGAGTTTGTGGACAATCTTCTCAAGGATATTGAGACTTTGGGTATCAAACATGAAACGGTTACCTATACTTCAGATTACTTCCCTCAGTTGATGGAAATGGCTGAGAATTTGATTCGCCAGGGTAAAGCATATGTTGATGACACACCACGTGAGGAGATGCAGAAGGAAAGGATGGATGGCATTGAATCCAAATGTAGAAACAACAGTGTAGAGGAGAATCTAAAACTATGGAAGGAAATGATTGCTGGTTCTGATAGGGGTCTGCAGTGCTGTGTCCGTGGGAAGCTGGATATGCAGGATCCAAACAAATCTCTTCGTGATCCAGTTTATTATCGTTGCAATCCAATGCCACATCATAGGATCGGATCCAAATACAAGATATACCCGACTTATGATTTTGCTTGCCCATTTGTTGATTCTATAGAAGGTATTACTCATGCACTCCGATCTAGTGAGTATCACGACCGCAATGCTCAGTACCATCGAGTTCAAGAGGATATGGGACTGCGAAAAGTGCACATCTATGAATTCAGTAGGTTGAACATGGTTTATACAGTTCTCAGCAAGCGCAAGCTTTTGTGGTTCGTTCAAAATCAGAAGGTTAATGGATGGGATGATCCTCGTTTTCCAACTGTTCAAGGAATTGTGCGCAGAGGTCTTAAAGTTGAAGCTTTAATACAATTCATTCTTGAGCAGGTAAGACACTATTCTGTTGTAGATGCACAAAAGCAGTTATGATCTTATGCCTATAACATATAATGCCTTCCTGCTGCTTATTATGTCCTTACACCAATTGTTTTTCCTTGGTACTACTAGTTTATTTGTATGCGATGTCCGCTATTTTGGATGTTTTAATTTCATAATTGACTTTTATACTCTTTATGTTTTAGGGAGCTTCAAAGAATCTGAATCTCATGGAATGGGACAAACTTTGGACAATTAATAAGAAGATAATTGATCCAGTATGCCCAAGACACACTGCCGTTATTGAAGAGCGGCGGGTGTTGTTGACGCTGACCAATGGGCCTGAGAAGCCATTCGTTCGCATCATTCCGAGGCACAAGAAGTACGAAGGTGCTGGGGCGAAGGCAACTACATACACAAGGACAATATGGCTAGACTTTGTTGATGCAGAGTCCATCAAGGTAGATGAGGAAGTGACCTTGATGGACTGGGGGAATGCCATTGTCAAAGGGATTGAGAAAGATGAAGATGGAAACCTCAAACTCATAGGGGTTTTGAATCTTGAGGGGTCCTTCAAGACGACGAAATTGAAGCTTACATGGCTACCTCAAATAGATGAACTACCTAAGCTCTCACTGATGGAGTTCAATTATTTGATAACAAAGAAGAAGGTATGTCCCGCAGGTGTTAAATTATCACACCTTAGCATAGCATATTACTTATTAATACATTGAACTTAAATTTATTGAAAAGTGATTGCTATGTGATTATTTAACTTATGATTGCAGCTTGAAGGAGAGGATTTCCTTGATGTGCTTAACGCATGTACAGAAAAGCAGACTGCGGCCTTGGGTGATTGCAACATGCGAAATCTCAAGCGAGGAGATATATTGCAGCTTGAGAGGAAAGGATATTTCCGATGTGATGCTCCCTACATCAGGCCTTCAAAGCCTATAGTTCTCTTTGCAATCCCCGATGGCAGGCAGCATACTGGGTTTAATTGATAAGGAAGAGTTCATAGAAATTCAACTCATGGAAGGAGGGGGATTTGACTACCGGGCAGAAAAGCTACGAGGTACCTCATCGTATAATTGACCATTCACAAATAAGTGAATTACTTTCGTTAATTACTTCATATAATTGGGTACTCTTCATGCTGGCTTATAATATACATGATTGTTACATTCATCAACTTCTTTCAATTTTCAAACAACATATATCAAATTCTGAAAGTACTTTCCATCAATCATTCATATCTATAGAAATAAATTTCCACAAGAAATGTTTCAGAAACCACATTTAGCCGATTATACAACGTAAACAACTGATTTTTGAGTTTTGGTATATGATCTTTAATCCTGGTTTTCCCTCCCTTTGAGTGTTCACCCTTTCTAGTTTCCTGCAAAAAATAAAAAATAAAATAAGTGTAAAACACTGAGCAAATTCATTAAACGAATCTTGCTTGATACTTGTGTATGTGTAAGAAGATATTGACAAAATGGATCAGGGCTTACTCTGAAGTTAGAAATAGCGGTTACAGTCTGCTGCTGCACCTGTTCCCCTTTCCACTGTTTGGATGAGCCTGCTAGATTAGTGTCATGGTGGATGCCAACAGATTCATTTATGAGTGCTGCATATAACCCTGTTTTTACTAGTTGTTAAATGTTGTGAGATGGGAATATGAGCTTTTATTTTTGAGAAGGGGATGTGCAGGATATTGCATATGTGGTTTCTATGTAAGTTATCTAGTGATAATATCTTTCAGAATCAGAAATCTAGTGCTAATGTCTGTCATAATTCATTGCTTCAATTGGTCACTCATTGGTGTAATTGTAATGTGGCAACTGTTTGTTTTGGTCTCTGTACATTTTCCGTTTGCTTTGGTACTTTATTGCTTCAGCTGGGCACTTCATATTTGTCTATGACGTTATGGTAGATTGGGTCATTGAAAGTTTCTTGTTTTTTGGTTAATTCATCAATATCTTATATTTTGGTAATCAATGAAATTTTTTGGCAGATTGGAGCAACCAGTCAGCTAATTGGAGATCATGGCTTTTGAGGAGAACTAGGAAATTAGTTTTACTTTCTACTTGTTACTATTAGGTCCAAACATTAGTGTTTTGTAAAGAGAAATTAGACGTGTCTTTTACTTATGGAGCCATATGTTTTTACATTAATGTATTACACTTGATATTATAAAATGAAATTTTCATACATATTTACATTGGATATTTTTTGTAATGGTTTAGTAACAATTAGAACTTTGTGCAAGTTAGGGAAGAGTTCCAACCCAAAAAAAAGTTAGGGAAGAGATGTATGGAATTGTTACAGTCCTATGAGTGGTGGTGCTTTTAGCTCATTGCTATTTTAAAAAAAATCAGATGGCATTGTGGTGTAGTGGGTTTGTTTGGTGTACTTGCTATGAGCTATAAAATATAATTTTGAATTATAAAAAAAATCAAAGTATTTCGCAAACTCAATTAGATAAAATTTTTTTAAAAAAAAACTTGTTCTAATGTAGGTGCATTTAGGAGGAGCAACATTTCTCAAACTCAAATATAATGTTCTTTAACTTACTCTCACATAGTTGAGTTTGAGAAATTCTTTGAATTATTTTTAATTCAAAATTATATTTTACAGCTTCAAAGAGGAAGAAAATGTCGCAAGAAGTTTGTAGCATTTTTCGGTTTATTTTTAAGATTCTCTATGAATTTTGGGTGCGCAGGATGTTCTTCTCAACCATCTGATCTTCCAACTCTATTTCCTTATTGGCATGGATGCCAAATACTTTAGCTAGAAACTCACAGGCATACCTGAGAGGGAAAGGAAACAAATCTTGGCAGTTGTATATATTTTGACATACTACCAAACCCCAATGTCTCTTTCTTTTTTTGAGGTTGAACAGAATCAGGACTGGCAACCTCATCATCCCCCTAATTCTTCATATATTGTGGATGGCAACTATAAGTGGGGCTCTTAGGGTTTGAACCGCACAATGTGAGATCAAATGGAAGCTTCTCATCTTGAAGCACCTTCACCTGTTTTGCACAACAACAGTCAACAATCATTCGGACCTTATTTTTCCCCAAATCCGAGGGCCTTATGCAATGCAGAGGCACTAAGAGCAATTCCACCAGTTGCCCTTAGCCATGGCAAGGGGGGGGGCTAGGGCAGCCACTATTCATGTGAATAGTGACTGCCCTTGCAAAAAGCAATGTTGGTTTCCAGCAGTTGCCCTAGTTTAGGGCAAACACTATTTATTTTTTTGTTTTTTTCACTTATTTGTTTACCTAAACAATTAATTTGGACAATATTTTTTTTAAAGATTTTTGGTGTGGGAAGTGAAAAATATGACTAAGTATTTATTTTTAAAAAATCTGAATTTTTTGGTTTTTTTTTTCTATTTTTTTCGATTTTTAAAATTTTTTTTTTTGCTGACGTCATCAATGACGTCAGCTCCCCGAGTTTTGGACCTAGGGCTGGACCTGCCCTCGGGCCAGCCCGACTTCGTGGACCCCACAGCCATCTCGGGCCAAACCCTGCTGCTGGAGGGCCTTTTGTACCCAAACCTGCCCTAGCCTCTGTCCAGCCCGAGTTGCTGGACATGCTCTAAGGGCAATGAAAATTGTTCTTACATTACATCTGTTCCTATGCCAAGAACAGGGGTAGTCCCCAACGCTTGGAAAAAAAGAGTCAAAAGTGATGAGAGCTCGGTTCAGCAAATTTGACAAACAAGGTGTAGGCCACAACACAACACAACCCAACATATAAACTGGATCGCTTGCTAAAGGCTACCATGCTAAAGCCTGGCCTAAGCCCATTTCTTAAACCTTGACGCTGTATTTGTACCTACAAAAATAAGGCACATTGTGGTCTAATTGTAACCAGAAAAGCTAATACTAATTTTAGGTAATAACTTGTTCCTCATCTCAGTTTTATTTTTGTGTTGGTGGAATCGAAAGCTCCTTTCTTGATTTTACATGAAAATGTAGTGAACAACTTATAAGGAATCAATATCATTCATACTCCAATTCTAGATAGTTTAGAAAACATCTTCAATGAGAATCCGGATTCTGACTCCTCCTCAATCCAACTTCTCCTTAATTCAATTTCTCATTACCCAATTTTGGATTAGTAAACATGCCATAATCTTCGAAAAAGATAATTAAAGTCGAAACTGTCCTTACCAACTAGCCTAACATGTGCATGCAATAAAAATTTAGTCTTTAATTGTAGAAATTTATTATTCAATATTTTGATTTCTAATACAAAAGTTCAACTAACAGAGAAGGCCCAAAAAAATTAGTGAGTCACACTCCCAAAAGGCCATGTTAGGCCATCCCCAATGCTTAAAGCTCTAAAAGAGGTTGATAGAGCCTTATTTAGAGCTCTAATGGAATCTTTGGGGCTCTAAAGACATCTATCTCATAGTGAGAAGCTCTATATCTTGGGTTATATATTTTTTTATGATGTAATTTGATTTATGTGCTATTTTTATTTTTTGTTAACTTATTTTGTTTTAATGTATGTTTATGTTATGTTAGTTTTTTTTTTTGTTTGTGAACATTTCAACAACAAAAAAAATCAAAATTTGGACAAGATTTAAAAAATACAATAAAAGAACGAGACTACTAATGAAAATTTGATTTTTTTGTACATATCAAAATAAATCCGATAATAATTTGATCCGATCTGAATTCGATGCTTAATGGATATGGATTGATAGGTGCAATCCGATATCTAAATCAGATAATCCTATTATAAATGAATTCAGATTTGAATTGAGGTATATCTGATCCGAATCTAATCCCTTTGCACCCCTACATGTAGCTATTGGTCAAATTATTTAAAAATAAATAATAAAAAAAGTGGTCAGCAACCTTTTTTTGGACGAGTAGATATGCTACAGTTGGAAGGAGCGTCACATACAACACGCATGGGCTGGCAGCTTTTCATTCTATGTAGGTCCTATTAAGTTTCAAGAGCTTCAACCATGTACCTGCATTTAGGTTGAGTTCTGGTGAGGCTCAAGCATTTAGGGCCTCAAAATTAGACCACTGGAGATGGTTTTTTTTTGTATGCAAGGGTTTCTATTTATTGGAGCCCAAAAGTGGTGCAGCACCCTCTAGAGACCCCATTGGGGATGACCTTACTTCTTTACTTGTTGGGCTAACACGTTGCAAGAAAAGTGAATTCATTTTTGTCAAGTAGGCGCTTCAATGACTAAGAGCATCCACAATGGTAGTGTGTAAAGGTGGATGTATGCTAAATTTACAGCTATTGTCACCGGAAGTTGCTGCAGTGGGAGGATGTAAAGGCTTGTAAATTTACATTGGCCACCAAATGTGTATAAAAAGATGCTAATTTATATCCATTTTTACACCCATTTTGCGGACCCCACAAATAAAAAATGAGGAGAGAGGAGAGAGAAGAGTAGCTGAAAAGGTGATTCCACTCTCCTTGCACGCGCAAGTAGAATGATACTTTTTAGAAAGTCAAAGTGCAAATTAGATGAATAGAGCTTCTAACGGTCACCAAATGAGTGGCCCAAATTGTTTATTCTTGAAAATCAATGGCCCAAATTTAATTGCATTTAATTAACACACAAAAATCGAATTTACATCATCTTTATTAGAGCAAAAATCACATTTACATCCCCAAAAGTGTAAAGAGAATGTAAAAGTGGCTTTAAACCCCTAAATTTACACACCACTATTGTGGATGCTCTAACGGTTCACTAATGGAGGGACTTACATGTAAGTTTTTCGTTGTATGAATTTGTAGGTATTACAAGTTCGGATACAAATTTGAAATGATCTCCAAATTTGAAGAGTTTTATATAGTTAAATTATATTTATTTTTTTCAACAGCAATTGCGCTTAAAAGGAAAAGAGGTGCGATGAGCATGGAATGGCCAATTTGGAGTCCTTGTTACAGAAATGCACCTCTCTCGCCCACATCAAGCAGCTCCAATCTCACCTCCTAACAAGTGGGAAATTCCAATTCTACCCCTCCCTCACCACCAAACTCATCGAGCTCTGTGCCCTCTCCCCCATCGCCGACCTCTCTCACGCCATAACCCTCTTCCACCAACTGCGAAAGCCTTCAACCAATCAATGGAACGCCGTCGTTCGGGGCCTCGCCCAGAGCCTCCAACCCACCCAAGCCATCTCATGGTACAAGACCATGTCACAAGCTTCCCAAAAGGTCGACGCCCTCACGTGCTCCTTCGCTTTGAAAGCGTGCGCACGTGCATTGGCTTTCTCTGAGGCCATGCAGATTCACTCTCAGATTGTACGGTTTGGGTTTGGGGTCGACGTGTTGCTGCAAACCACTTTGCTAGATGTGTATGCCAAAGTCGGCGACCTGGGTTTTGCACAGAAGGTGTTCGATGAAATGAGTGAGAGGGATATAGCTTCTTGGAATGCTTTAATTGCTGGGTTGGCTCAGGGGAGTCGACCCACTGAAGCTATAGCTCTGTTTAAAAGAATGAGCGAAGAAGAAGGTTTGAAGCCCAATGAAGTCACGGTCCTAGGTGCGCTCTCGGCCTGTTCGCAATTGGGTGGAGCGAAAGGAGGAGAAAAAATACATGTCTATATAATGGAGGAGAAGCTTGATATGCACGTCATTGTGTGCAATGCGGTTATTGATATGTATGCCAAATGCGGCTTTGTGGATAAAGCATATCGGGTGTTTAAGAATATGAAATGTGGGAAGAATTTGATAACGTGGAATACGATGATAATGGCGTTTGCTATGCATGGCGATGGTGATAAAGCGCTCGAGCTCTTTGGGGAGATGGCTAAAAGTGGGGTGTGCCCGGATGCAGTGTCGTATCTTGCTGCTCTGTGTGCGTGCAACCATGCAGGACTGGTGGAAGATGGGGTTAGGTTATTTAATTCAATGGAGGAGCAAGGGGTGTCCCCTAATGTTAAGCATTATGGGACTGTGGTCGATTTGTTGGGACGAGCGGGGCGGCTTCAAGAGGCTTACCAGATTATAAATTCTATGCCTATGTTTGCTGATGTGGTGCTCTGGCAGACTTTACTTGGTGCTAGCAAGACTTATGGGAATGTGGAAATGGCAGAAATGGCATCACGGAAACTAGTTGAGATGGGGTCTAAGGGTTGTGGTGATTTTGTGTTGTTATCAAATGTTTACGCGGCTCATGAGAGATGGGACGACGTAGGCAAGGTGAGGGAGGCGATGAAGAGAAGGGATGTGAAGAAGATACCAGGTTTCGGTTACATAGAAGTGGACGGTGTGATACACAAGTTTGTGAATGGTGATCAAAGCCATGTTAAATGGCGTGAGATTTATGCAAAGCTAGACGAGATTATGTTGAGGGTCAAAGCCTATGGATATGTGGCCAAGATTAATAATGTGCTGCATGATATAGGGGAGGAGGAGAAAGAAAATGCATTGAGTTATCACTGTGAGAAGTTGGCTGTGGCTTTTGGTTTGTTTAGTACTAGTGAGGGGACACCAATTCAGGTGATTAAGAACCTAAGAATATGTGATGATTGTCATGCTGTGATCAAACTTATTTCAAAGATTTATAATAGGGAAATAATTGTGAGGGATCGAGCCCGGTTTCACAGATTTAAAGACGGACGTTGTTCCTGCAGAGATTATTGGTGACATTCATTTGTTCTAACATATAAGTTGTATGGGAGATTTGGAAGGAGAATAAAATTAAAAGGTTTGAAGCCTCTCTGATGGATCTACAGAAAGTGTTGTTGATCGATTTCGTTATTTATTCTTTTAAAGGAAAACACAGATGATTGGAAAAATAAAATCTGCAGATACAGGTACAATGCAAGCATCTCTTTCGTGTTTCTTCCAATGCAGAAATCTGTCCCCGCATATCAGCCAAAATAAACATTTTGAAATGTATTCGTCTTGCATTATAATCCAAAAAACTAATAACTGCATATATGGTTGATCAGAGTACTGATAATCCCAAAAACTAATAACTGCATATATGGTTGATCAGAGTACTGAAAAGAACCCTACCTTCATATATGTAATTTGTACTTACAAGAGCCTTCAAGCGCCAACCGGTTACTAAGTTAAACTGGCTGGTAACATAACACAGTCAAATTGTATGAAAATAGAGCATTACTCTCTATCCCGTGGTGCCCTTTAAAATTAAGACCAACAAGGTGCTGTTGTGGTATGTGCAAAGCGTAATTTCTGACAAATATACGAATTCTATAATCACACTAAACTTCAGTGTTAGTTCAACTCTGTTAAAAAAAAAATTCAAAACTTCACACACCACATACAAATCCAAGTACATCAATCTTTGACAGGCTGATTAATTGCCTTAAAACTACTGTTGCATAACCATGAACAAATATGCTACAAATTAGACAGCCGAGAATCTCACAATTACAATGAATAAGGCAGGTTGGTGGAATTAACACAACCAAGCAAAGACAAAATACTGCCACAACCAAAAAAGGACTAACTCGAACCACAAAACCCTCCCACTAGAGCCTAGAACATAGACTCGATATAACAATTCTAATCCAGATTCCCAAGGATGACAAAACCTCAGCAAAATAATTTCCCTGCGTGAAGTGGGCTTGAATTAGTTAACTGACAGATTGTTGTGATTCAACTAGTCTTTCATTGCCTTCACTGCCCTTGCTTCAAAACCCCCTTCAGGTCTCTTCACAAGATTATAAGGCATGTAGGTCCCAAAAAGTTTATCCCATAGTGGGAAGAATGGCTGAGAATAGTTGTACTTCAAGCCTTGAAGTTGATGATGTATGTCATGATAAGCAGTATTATTCTGGAATAAAATATGGAAGATATTACCGGGCAACCAAAGTCCACAGTGATCATCAACAGTTTTAATCACTGCAAAGCAGAAGAATGTAACTGCCGTCCGTGCCGTCATCCCGGAGACTAGAAAAGAGATGGCCCCACCGAAAGTGTCAAGCAAGAGACCCTCAAGCGGGTGATTATAAAGGGCTCCAATGGCATACGGAACAACAAGTCTGTGGTGCTGAGAATGAACATGGCGGTACAAAAACTTGTTCTGATGCATGTAGCGGTGCACAAAGTACTGCCACGTGTCCATGACTAGCATTGCGATAACAATCTGCACAATCTGGACAGGTATCGAGGGCTGAACTGTGATCCCCGAGATATTTGCCTTTGAGGTCAACTGTAGCAAAAAGACATGAACGTATTAGTCATAAAAATAGTTGATACAAAGGACCTTCCAAATTGGACACATAAGAGTAACAGTTCACAACGAAATGTTGAAATGAAATAAAAACAAGAATGGAATATTGAGAGAGTTGGAGGAAAGGTAGCAAGCATAGAAAATTGCTAAGGAATGTAACTGGTCTTATCCATCATTTTGGGGAAATTGACATCCTAGAGTGTCCATTCCTTTATTTTCTTTTTCCCAACAAAACAATGGACTAGGAATATTTACTTCATTTCAGTTTCATTGATTCCAATGAACCAAATACTACCTAAGAATAAAGTCCTACTATGAGTCACAGATCATTACAAAATATCAATTGGTTAATGCACAACTGCCTAAGTTACATCACTAGTCCAAATTATACAGCAGGTAAACCATACACCTCATGTAAGATAGTAAAGCTACTGAATCAACCAAACAACCAACCAAGGCATTCAATTTCAAATCTTTGGCAAATTAACAAGATTGACATATACATAATTTGAAGTTTAAAACTCTTCAACTGATAAACCAAAAGGGCCAAAAAACAAGCAAAGAAAGCCATCTAAGATACATATAAATAAAGAACATCAAGTCATCTACACAATGGCCTTTTCACCCTAAACAACATAAGGAAATATGATTTCTTCTCAAACATTAGACCTGACTATACAACCCCAAAATTACCCAGTAAATTCCCAAACCGATCTGAGGTTAAGAAGTTAAGATTTAGGTCACACCATATGCTAAGAGATCCCATGATCTAAGTTACATGTGTGGCAGGTAACTTCCGTATTAGCTATGTTGAACAGCTTTATGGTCATCAAAAGCATAGTTGGCAAGCAGAACATAAATTTCTAAATAAAAAAATTATTAGTTCCTTAATTGGAAAGTAACCTAGTGGGTTTTACAAAATTTCATCAACATGCTATTCCTAATAATTATAATTACATGTGTTATTGAAAATTACACTGTAGAAAAAATAACTTGAAAATTCTACTATATAAAAATGCTATTACCTCATGTGTACAAGTTTGCATTGGTCAAAAGAAAGGCAGAAGCAATCAGATTATGTTTGAGGAGGTAATGATTTTTCTTGAAGAAAACAACCATCCTTATAGTTTATTAAAAAGAACACTGATAATTTTGATAAATCAATGCACAAATTGCATAATTGCCTACAAATGAGAGAAAAGAGAATAAAGAATGCTTCTTATCCCTGTACTTATAATCCCGAATATCAGACTGATAACATTTAATTGGGTATTCATAGCAGACTTGAAGTTTGTTGGACAAATATGGCAGCAATGGGATTTTCCCTTGTTAAAGTTAGAGCATCGACTCTGATACCATATTAGACAACCACTAGCATGGTTCCTTGTGGTCTCAATTAAGAGAAAATCACTTTTTCAGTAACTTTCCTTTTAGTATGTTTCCTAGTTATAATTGGTTATGGTTTCTAATTGGGATTTCACTTCCTTTTCCAACTATAACATGGGAATTTATAGAGCCTTTATATACTTATTAGGGTCTTGGCCTTATGCATGTGATCATTCAGCCTTTTGAGTGTTTTGCCTCTTCTAAATTTGAAATAGACTAAGAGAAAAACTTTATGAGTTTGAGTTATTTGAGTTTTTCTGGATGTAATTAGGGTTCTCTATTGAGAAAGAGTGAGACTGCTTAAGTGTGAGTGATCGAAAGAGACTCCGCTCGTGGGTGTAGCACAGTTGGGGTAAAGCAAACGTATATGAAATAATTCTAAAACAAAATTGTTGTGTCCACAATTTATTTTATGCGCATGTAAATCCACTTAACTCAATTCAGTAACAAATCTAAATAATAGATTCATCGTGAACACGTTAATCCAGAATTTAGTGTGCACGATTTTGGCCTGGGAATTTGAGTCCAAAATTCCTAACTAGAACCCAAAAGCATAGACCTTTAGGAAATGGGCCAACAATATAGATCACACTACCACCCCGACCCCATCTTACATGTGGAGAGGCAAAGAAATGGAGACAGTGAAGAAACTTATAGGCGCATCCCACCATGCACCTTGCAAACAACAAGGAAGTGGGGAATTAGGATTGGAGGTTTTGAACCCAATACGTCCTGCAACCAGTACTCTGAGCTTTTGATACATAGAAAAAGAGGAGAAAAAAAAAATAGATGCAGCCCTACCCTCCAAACCACAAAGAAGTGGGTGGTTGAGATTAGGTTCCAACCCAGAAGCTCCTGCAACGAGAGCATTCATATGATGATTGACAAACACTAGAGACCAAAAGCTTAAGCTATTAGGGAATGTGCCAACAATGTATATCATGCTAACAGCCCAATTTTTTTTGAACCTCTTTGAGATAAATTTTCTTTTATTTGCAACAGAAAATGCCAAATGTTCATATAACAGAACCCTTTTTTTTCTTGTTTGATCATTGCTAAAACAATTAGTTTAGATTCCTTCTTATTAACTAACTAAGGAAAACCATCTATTCAATTTGATCTGTGACAATTCTAACTACAAATCTCATAGTGCTTGACTGTCCACTTTAGGGTTGAACCATAAGAAAAGGAAGCAATCGATCTAAGACAATGGCGCCTAAAGTAAGTCCATCTTATCAAGGCTAGAAAACCAACCTATAGAATCTATCCCTTTGAAAACAGGACTAGGCTAGACCCTAAGCTCTCTGTTCGCAACTTCTGGTCAAAACCTTGTCAGTTGGGGAAAGTGCAGCACCTGTTCTGCACAATCAATATATTAAAAAGGGGAAAGAGGGAAGAAAATAAATTGTTCGAGTATCTGCTTTGATGCAACGGTCATACTCAACCTGACATGCACTGCTGTATCTCAATTCTTAATAAATAACAAACAAAATTCCAAAATATGGTATGCAGTAACTTTATTATTCAATAACCTAGAATCTGATATATCTTAAATCATGCATCACAGCATCATGTGTTTACTTTTATGAATATCAAAGTGCATAAAGAGTCAATAGATTAGGTTGCAAGGCCTAAAGGATTATAGTTAACTGCAGAAAAGCATGACACTTTATGGGATCAGCAAAGCGGCAAACAAGCTAGATGTCCAGGATGCCTACACCCTACAGGCACTTGCAATTGAACACATAACAGAGCATCACATATTACAACCATTTGCTTAAAAGTACAACTACACAAAATCACTTCAGTAGTGTATGATTAGTGATGGCAACCAATACGATCAACTAGGTCAGGCTGAACAATTATTGAGAGAAACTGCTGCTATGAGTATATATTATATGCCCAACAGAATTAACACTTTCTTTTTCTTTTTTTTTGGTCAGTGCATACGGTTGAATCTGGAACCACCTAGATTTGGTGATCTTCCTAGGAAGCCTTTTAAGCCCCCCCACTACTAGGCGTTTAGGTAAGAAACCTTGCTTTTTTTGTTCAATTTTATTTATTTCTTTTGTTTGGGCCAGAAGGGGGGTGTTCAGTAAAAGATGATTATGTGACACTGACAACATGATGCAAAACTATGAACATGCCATCCTTCTGTGTGGCAGAAAAAAATGAGAAGCAAACAGGATTGAAGGTAGATGAGACAAATGAAGACTTAAAATTTCCAAGTTAGTCATGAGCATGCTAAGATAAATTTGTACATTAATTTGACTTGAACTAGGAACTGTAATTTTGAAAGAATGTCTCACATGAATGCATGTTTAGAAGAATCCAAAGGAACACCCTTTCAGACCTTACTCAACTTTGTTATGCTTCTCTTCCAAGTTAACCACTGAAATTGTAGAACTAACAGGTCTCCTCAGTAGTATCATTTGGCAGGTATGTAATGCAGTTAGTGTTTAGAGCGACCTATTGTCAAAGGTTTATTTATTTTGTCGAAAAGAACCCATTCTGTCAAGTACTTATTCAAAGACATCACATGAGTGAGGCACTTGGAGACTCAAAGAGCATCAAGACTAAAGCCAGAGTTGAGATGGAACCAAGACAGTGAAGACAAGATCAGGACATCGTCTAGCCTTCAGAACACTTCAAGTAAGGTAGGTTGTGTCTACAGAGTTGAGAACATTTCTAGGACTCTTTTAAGGAAAATAAAAATAAAAATATGACAATGAAAGACAAACCTACATAAATTGTTTGGTTAAATAAAGAAGATGCCCTCAATTTATTGAGGCCAAAAAGTTTGAACAGCATACACAAGGTAGACCCAAAAAACGATTTTATAAAAGCAAAATACAATGAATAGAGATCTCTCTGAGCAACTTTCTACGTCAGTGTATCTAAAGGCAATTTCTCAAAAAGCCTCCAACTGAGTCATGTCTTATTCTCAAGAACGGTCACTTGATACAGATTTCAATAATTAGGTAGGCATATATACACAATTTATTTATATACATACCAGAATGCATGAAAATGAAGTACATTCGGCATAAATTTCCATAAATTGATATAATGACAAGTTGAAGTAACTGACCAAGAAGAGCCCCTGAGCAACGGTGGCCTGGACAAGCTGTTGAAGCAAAACACCTTTAACAACGGAGGGGAGCGGAACCGAGTTCTTCTCATCTTCTTCTCTTCTTGTATGCAAGCGGTAATTGTCCAAAGGCGGCAACAACTGGTATAACCCCGCATACAACCAGTAAACCAAAATTGGGGCAAAGGTCCCCATTGCCTCATCACTCACATACCCTTCCCAAAACACCATCTTTTTTCTGTTTTCTTTTTCTTTTTCTTTCACAAGTCAAATCCAATTCAAGCTTATATCATATATTACTCCCAAACAAAATCCACTACATTTACAGTTGAAGATCTAGAATTCGAATGCACATTCTCTGAACCCTGAAAAGGAAACGAAGGAAGAATAACTAAATGCCAGAGTTTCTCAATGATTCTGAATCAAGAGCGGTTTCAGTCAAACCAACATGATTTCATCATAATCCATCGAGCATGCAGAAGTTACTATTTTCACAATTTTCAAATTTTCTCGGAAACCAAACAGAGCAGGAAAATAGTATTACCAGAAGACTAGACAAAACAAAAACACAGAGACATTGAAATGTAATGAAATGAATGTTTTCAGAAACAATTCAGCAGAAGAAATTGCTACGACTTACAGAGAATGTGGGTTCTCATTCAGATCTAAGGCCCTGTTTGGCGCACAGCAATGCGAAACTCTTTTCCGTTGACAGTTGTGAGATTCCAAAAAATTAAACACGATAAAAAGGGTTCTGTGATCTTGTTTGGGAGACAAGAAAATTAATGATTGAATTTTCTCTGTTTTTCCCGTCATTCTCTTTTTATACCTCCTTTTCTATCTTTTTTTCAAGGAATTTTTTTTATAATCCTGGCTTTAAAATACTTTTAGGCCACGTATGATCTGTGTTGTCGCGTAGGCAGTAATTTTTGAGTTGTGGAAAGGACCGCCGGGATCCCGAGCTTTGATACTGTGAGGCCCACTTTTTTTGTTGCTTCAGCTAATTAATTCTGGCCATTAGCTTGCGCACGGAGTCCTCTAGTTGGAAGAAAATATTTTCACACACTATCTATTTTTAAGTTAAAATTTATTTTTTAATTTAATATAAATGGTTTATCTCTATAAAAAAAAATTATTATATCAAATATTGTAAAGGTTTAAAATATTCATTCAATAAGGCAGCATTAAATTATAGGTAGCAATTAGGAATTCATTCTCTCTTCTCAAATTTAGGAGTTTCTAAAGGCCTTTTTATTTTAGAAGCTAGATAGGGAGCATAATTGGAGGTAGGTTTTCTCACTGCCTTTCTAAATTTTATCTAAGAATATGATTTAGGGAATCCATTACGTATGACCTAATGAAGTTGTTTTTTGGGTCTGATTTTATAGTAGATAAAAATAGGGGTGGGCATAGTCCGGATTGGATTGATTTCGCTTTAAAACAACCGATTTGGGCCTAAGCCATATTCTCTTTCCTTGTGCATCGTTTTTTAGGGTTAAAAACATTTTTGGTCACTAGGGTTAGGCTGGAAAACAAAAGGTCATCGAAATTTCAATTTTCCCACTTTTCATTTTAACAACACAAAATCCCTTGTAAAAAACAAAAATAACACATTGTTATAAAATAAAATAATTAGAGTATGGAATTACCACTGAAAAATGATAGTGGAATTATATCTTTTCTTGTGGCGTTTGCACAGATTGAATTTCCTGTCAAATATAAACTCACTCACTAGTACTCAAATTTCTCTCTCCTTTTCTTTCTTCTCTCTCACTCCCCTTTTCTTTCTTCTCTTCTGTTGGTGTGTATTACAAATTATCAAACAAGCCTATTTATAGGCGCTTCTGAAGTTTTCTCGTGAGTGTACAGTGCAAACTTCTGCCTCAATTTCAAACCATCATTTTCATCCGTGAGTGCACAGTGGAATTTATGCCTTATTTTCAAACTTCATAATTGATTGTGGGCTCCACTTCCACTATTTATAACACTCCCCCTTGGAGACCACATATCCCTAGATTAGTTGCCTCATTAAAATCTTGCCTGGAAAAACCCAGTGGGAAAAAGAGTACAACTTTATTTGGGACATGTGAAGTGCGCTCATGTTGCCTCGTTAAAACCTTGCTAGGAAAAACCCAGTGGGAAAAACCCTAGTCGAAGGAAAAAGAGTACAACGCGCTTATGTCCTGTGTTAGAGGACTCTTGAATGCTCCCCCTGATTTTGCATGCTCCAATTTGATTGCTTGCAGAGTTGTCGTAATCCGATGTCATGCACTAGCTTCTGGAATGTGCACTTAGATAAAGATTTGGTGAAGAGATCTGCCAAGTTATCGCTTGAACGGATTTGTCTGACTTTGATTTCTTGATTCTTCTGAAGCTCATGCGTGTAGAAAAACTTTGGTGATATGTGCTTGGTCCGGTCACCCTTGATGTACCCTCCTGTGATTTGAGCAATACATGTTGCATTGTCCTCATTTAGGATGGTTGGAGTGTCCGTTGCTGAGGGCAAAGCACAGGTGCTTCGAATGTAATGAATCATTGATCTTAACCAAACGCATTCACGACTGGCTTCATGGAGGGCAAGTATTTCTGAGTGATTGGAAGATGTGGCTACCAACGTTTGCTTTGTTGAGCGCCATGAGATTGCAGTTCCTCCACATGTAAACACATACCCAGTTTGTGAGTGTCCTTGATGTGGATCAGAGAGATATCCTGCATCAGCATACCCAACAATACTCGGAGCATTGGTCAATTCACTGGAATAGAATAAGCCAATGTCTGTCGTTCCACGAAGATATCGTAGAATATGTTTAACACCGGTCCAATGTCGGCTTGTTGGAGCAGAGCTTTATCTTGCTAACAAATTTACTGAAAATGCGATGTCAAGTCTGGTACATTGTGCTAAATACATTAAAGCACCTATTGCACTAAGATATGGTACTTCTGGACCAAGGACCATTTCATCATCCCCTTTTGGACGATATAGATCTTTCTTAGTGTCGACGACCGAACGACCATTGGTGTGCCAAGTGGATGGGCTTTATCCATGCTAAACCGCTTTAATACTTTTTCAGTATAATTTGATTGATGCACCAAAATTCCATCAGCACTGTGCTCAATCTGTAAGCTAAGACAATATTTTGTCTTTCCAAGATCTTTCATCTCAAACTCGCGTTTGAGATAATCAGCAGTCTTTTGGAGCTCTTCAGGAGTTCCAATTAGATTCATATTATCAACATAGACTGTCACTATCGCAAATCCAGACTCTGATTTCTTAATAAACACACATGGGCAGACAGGGTCGTTTGTGTATCCTTCCTTCAGTAAATACTTGCTGAGACGATTATACCACATTCGCCCAGATTGTTTTAACCCATATAATGATCTTCTCAATTTGATTGAGAACATGGCCCGTGGTTTATTACTGGCTGCATCGGGCAGCTTAAGCCCTTCTGGGACTTTCATGTATATGTCTGTATCCAACTCTCCATACAGATATGCGGTAATGACATCCATAAGTCTCATTTCAAGTTTTTCTGAAACCGCTAGGCTTATCAAGTAACGGAATGTAATTGCGTCCACTACTGGAGAGTATGTTTCCACATAATCAATTCTAGGCCTTTGTGAAAAACCTTGCGCAACAAGTCGTGCTTTATACCTTGCAATCTCATTGTTCTCATTGCGCTTTCTTGTAAATACCCACTTGTAACCTACAGGGTTCACATTGAGTGGTGTTGGAACAATAGGTCCAAAAACGCTCCTTTTGTCCAAAGAGTCTAATTCTGCCTGGATTGTATCTTTCCACTTAGGCCAATCCTGTCTCTGTGTGCATTCATCAATGGAGCAAGGCTCAATATCATCAACTTTTATGATCTCAGTAGCCACTAAGAATGCAAATATATTATCAATGATTATCTCATTTCTGTTCCACAATTCATTAGTGGATGTATAATTTATGGAGATTTCTTGGCTTTCGGGTACAGCTACCACTTCAGGAGCACATGTCTCATCAAGGACATTTTCCTTCTCAGGAAGTACCCATCCCTCTTGAGAGGGATTTAAATCATGAATTATGGGCTCTCCATTTATTTCATTTGCATTCATTTTGGCCATCAACTTCCTCTTTCGAGGAACTGAGTCCTTTGAGCCTAGTGGTCTGCCACGCTTCAGGCGTGCAGCAGATGAGCCGTTTGCTGGCGCATTGCCTTGTCCATTATGAACATCAATCCTTGCAGGTGCATTTGCAGCTGGTATATGTGATTTCATCACCTTCGTTGCATCATTAAATGCATCTGGCATCTGATTTGCAATGCTCTGGAGGTGAACGATCCTTCTCACTTCGTTTTCACATTGGGCGGTACAAGGATCGAGATGAAACAAAGTGGGTACATCCCATAATAATTCACGTCGTTCTTCAGGAACGAGTTTGCCTTGTTCTTTATGAACAGATTTTTCTCCCCCTAATAGTGGGAAAATTGTCTCATCAAAATGACAATCTGCGTATCGTGCCCTAAAGATATCACCAGTCAGGGGCTCCAGATATCTTATGATAGATAGTGAATCAAAGCCAACATAAATTCCCAATCTGCGTTGAGGGCCCATCTTAGTACGTTGCGGTGGTGCAATAAGCACATATACCGCACAACCAAAACTTTTAAATGTGAAATATTTGGTTGATTACCCAGCACTAGCTGTATTGGAGAATATTGATTGTTGGCGATGGGCCTCAACCGCACCAGAGATGTTGCATGTAAAATGGCATATCCCCAAGCAGAAACTGGAAACTTTGTTCTCATTAGCAATGTGCGTGCTATCAATTGAAGACGCTTAATCAAAGCTTCTGCCAAGCCATTTTGAGTATGAACATGGGGAACAGGATGTTCAATGTCAATGCCTAACGACATGCAGTAATCATCAAAAGTTTGAGATGTAAATTCACCAGCATTATCGAGTCTGATTGACTAATGGGATAATCTGGGAATTGGGCTCGTAATTTAATTATCTGAGCCAAGAGCCTAGCAAATGCCATATTCCGAGTGGACAAAAGGCAAACATGTGACCATCGGGTAGATGCATCCACCAAGACCATAAAGTATCGAAATGGTACACATGGAGGATGAATAGGCCCACAAATGTCCCCTTGAATTCTCTGTAAAAATGATGGGGATTCAACATCAACCTTTGGTTGTGATGGTCTGATTACCAACTTCCCTTGTGAACAAGCTTGACAAAAGCTGTTATTTGATACCATAATATGTTTTGTCAATAAGGGATGTCCTTCAGAGTTGGTAATGATCCTACGCATCATGGTGGATCCAGGATGACCCAACCGGTCATGCCAAAGCTTGAAAGTATTTGGGTCAATGGACTTCTGGTCCATGACACTATGTGCCTCAATTGTCCGTATGGTTGTATAGTACAATCCTGATGAGAGCGCACAAAGCTTTTCCAATATACACTTCTGGGTATCATTGGAAATAATACAAAGATATTCCATGTTTTTCTCATTCTTTGTTTCAACATGGTAACAATTCAAACGAATGTCTTTGAAACTCAACAGATTTCTTCTGGAGTTAGATGAATACAAGGCATCTTGAATGGACAGTATTGTCCCATTTGGTAACATAACTTGGGCTATTCTTGAGCCTTCAATCAGGTCTGCCGGTCCTGATATGGTTGTTACCATTGCTTTTGTAAGCATTAAGTTTGAGAAATACTTTCGATCTCGAAGGATTGTATGAGTAGTTGCACTGTCTGCAAGACAAATATCTTTGCTAGAGCTCTTGTTTTGGGGGCATCCATAATTTATATCCATGCCTTCAAATAAAATAAGTTGAATCAATAAACAATCATTCAAAACATTGCCACTTTTATTGGATTGAAGTGAAGGCAGAAAGGAAAAATAAACAGTGCTTCAGATAATACAAATGGTACATGAAGGAATTTAATCCAGTTCGGACCCATAAATTTCATTCCCTCTTTCAGTAACAAAATCAGAAACATCTAGATGCGTCTTGTCTAAACGACGCGATATTTCCGATGAGCCGTCTATGGCTGGCGGATCTGGTGCAACATAATTTGTCTCCACTTTTCTGTTTTTAAGTGAAGTTTGATAAAGATCCGCCAAGTGCTTCGGCGTACGGCATGTACGCATCCAATGTCCCTTTGCACCACATCTGTAACAAGCTTTTTCATCATTTCTAGGCACATAGCTTGCTTGTGTTTTTCCCTTATTTTTGGGTGCATTTTTGTCATTCATGGATAGATTGTTTCTTGGCCCCAAGCCGTATGGATGAGCACCACGATCTTTTCTACTCCCTTGCCATCGGCCACATTTGCCTCCTCGCCCACGTTTGTGGATACTGCCACGAGATGAAGTGGCATTCACTTCCCGAGATGCAGCATTTATTTCAGGAAGTGGTGCTGAGCCTATTGGGCGAGATTGGTGATTTTTCAATAAAAGCTCGTTGTTCTGCTCAGCTAGCAAGATGCAAGATACAAGTTCTGAGTACTTCGTGAAACCACTATGCCTATATTGCTGTTGCAGAAGCACATTTGAGGCATGGAATGTACTCAGAGTTTTTTCAAGCATATCTTCCTCAGAGATATTCTCACCACATAATTTCATAAGGGAGGTGATCCTGTGCATAGCTGAGTTGTATTCAGACACTGTCTTGAAATCTTGAAATCTCAAGTGTGTCCATTCATATCTAGCTTTTGGGAGAGTCACCGTCTTCTGATGATTGTATCTCTCACATAAAGCTTTCCACAGGACCAATGGTTCATCAATCACCACATATTCGCTCTTCAGCGCTTCATGAATGTGGCGGCGTAGGAAAATCATGGCCTTCGCATTTTCCTCAGGTGACGCATCACTTCCATCTTCAATTGCTTTGCCAAGGCCATTAGCACGCAGATGGATCTTGGCATCCAGGACCCATGATAGGTAATTGTCCCCAAAAAGATCTAGGGCAGCGAATTCCAATTTTACCAGATTTGCCATCTTCAAAAGAAGAATGAGATTCATTAGAATTCACAATAATCTTCAGGCTTAATATATTTTTGAACTTCAGGCCAAAAATATTTTACTCAAAATTTCAGATTCGGGATCTGGGACATTAAGCCATTTATTAATAGGAACTTCAGGCCCTATAATTGTTTGAGGAACTTCAGGCCCTCATTTTAGTTGGTTATAAAAATAAAGTGCTATAAATTTACTGGTATGGACGATAAACCCGCACCATACTTTGAATGAAAGTAAATGTGCGGTAAAGTAAATTCATAAAGTAAATTGCTTGCTGTATGGACGTTAATCCCGCACCATACTTTAAATAAAAGTAAATGTGCGGTAAAGTAAATTGCTTGCTGTATGGACGTTAATCCCACACCATACTTTAAATAAAAGTAAATGTGCGGTGAAGTAAATTGCTTGCTGTATGGACGTTAATCCCGCACCATACTTTAAATAAAAGTAAATGTGCAATAAAGTAAACGTGCTAGTATGGGCACTAATCCTGCTCCATACATTTAAATAAAAGAAATAAAAGGCAGTTGTGTGGACGATAAACCCGCTCCACACTTTAAATAAATACTGCCGTATGGGTAATAAACCTACACCATACAGTAAATAAAATAAGTGTGGGGATAAAACCACCACTAAAAATATAGGAAGTACATATTATATTTTGTGGGCAATATAACTGCACCACTATATAATAGATGGGTTTTAAGATCACACCATCATTTTATTATGATAATTTGTGTTACAACGCGATGGGTAATGAAAATTACACCACCATAAAATAATAGAATGGGGTATAAAACCGCGCCATTCCAAATTATATTACAAAGAAATCAATTAAGCAAACATGGATGAAACAACACAAAAATTGTGAGAACACAAAAAAGAAAGGTTGCATGTCGTCGTAGTAGTAAAGTGAGAGGAGACATATGACGGAGAGGAGAAAGAGAAATAACCACATAGTGTTGAGCTGAGAAAATTTAAAAGTGGAGAGACTATCGTGCTGATAACGTGTTATAAAATAAAATAATTAGAGTATGGAATTACCACTGAAAAATGATAGTGGAATTATATCTTTTCTTGTGGCGTTTGCACAGATTGAATTTCCTCTCAAATATAAATTCACTCACTAGTACTCAAATTTCTCTCTCCTTTTCTTTCTTCTCTCTCACTCCCCTTTTCTTTCTTCTCTTCTGTTGGTGTGTATTACAAATTATCAAACAAGCCTATTTATAGGCGCTTCTGAAGTTTTCTCGTGAGTGTACAGTGCAAACTTCTGCCTCAATTTCAAACCATCATTTTCATCCGTGAGTGCACAGTAGAATTTATGCCTTATTTTCAAACTTCATAATTGATTGTGGGCTCCACTTCCACTATTTATAACACACATCTCTTTTTTAACAAAATATTAATCCTATAGCCCAACAATATTAAGCCTGTAGCCCAAACCCAATAAATAACCCTACATTTTTTTTTCTGATGAGCATAAACCCTACTTTCTTTACTCAGCCGCCGCCCTCCCATCTTTTCCTTCATCTTTTTTTTTTTCTTCCTTTTTTCTTCTTCTTCTCCGCAGGAAACGATGGCTCCTCCCTTGAAACGGTTGTCAACGCTGCGCCTTGGATTGTGACCGTTGCTGCCACCACCATTGACAGCTTTAGTGAAGGTTCGATCCATATCAGGTACTTGGGTCTTTGATTTTAGTTCAAATGTATATTTCCTTATAGAAATCTCCACATTTCAATAAGTCCATGCTACTTGCCACGCTTGATTTGGCTTGTTTGGAATTGAAAACATTTACTTTTCTTTCTCTCGTGGATTGTGGTTTTGACTGTGAGTGTAACCAACAACGTATTAATGCATATCTTTGTAGTCAGGAATTTTTGAAAGCTCTGATTGGTTTTATAGACGTTGCTGGCCAAATATGATATCACTAACAAAGTTTAAAGCAATATTTTGCTCTTTCTTTATCCTTGAGCTTCCTTATGTTTGACAATGTTTATTGTTCAAACGGCAGATGCAGTGAAAGTTGCTGCTGGAGTTTCTCTTGCCGATACAGAAGGTTTCAATTTATTTGGATTTAATCAAAGGTTTTTGTTTATGTGGAGGGAAGAAGAACCATATCCATATACAATTTTGGTGTTAAGAAGAGAAAGAAAAAGAACAAAAATAATGAGACTTTAACAATATTCACAAAAAATATATGTATTTTTTCCTTAAAAAATCGGGGATTCGGGGCGGTTATGGGAAATGGTCCCCCGACGGGTACGGGGCGGGGATTCCCCGAACCCTATTAAACGGGGATGGGGGCGGGGATGGGGAAGGGTTTGGGAATCGGGGTCGGGGATGGTATTGGCAAACCCGGACCATACCCGGCCCGTTGCCATCCCTATACACTCTCTAATCCTCCTGCCCTCTCTCTCAGACATCAATGGCAAGATCGCAGCTTATGGAGAACTTGGGGTTTTACCAGACGGACTGCGAGTCCCTTTGGTCACAAATTAAACGCCAAGAGAAGCAGATACAGCTCAAAAGGAGGTCATTCAAATATTTCTTTTCTCCTTTTTGCTTACCAATTTTCCATTAATGAATTCCTGAATCCTGATTGTGTGTGAATTATGACAATTTTGCTCTTCTTTTTGTCTCCAATTTTATTTTGATTGTTTTGAGGGTGATGTTAACGTTATGTTATTGATTGATTGATTGATTTTTTTATTTAATTTTCTGAGACGCGTTGATGAAATCCGTGCAGGTGGTTGTTGGGGCTTCCTACTTCCAAATCTGAGCAGAAGAAGTTGGAGAGGAGTGAGTTCTTGAACAACATGTGTTTGCCAGAATCGTTTCTTAGGGAAGATGATGTAAGTTAATTTCTCATCTCCGTTAATGTGTTCGATTTGAAAGAATATTTTATGTAATTCGTGCATTTCGTAGCCATGGAATATGAATATTTTGGGTTATCAACAATTTAGGAATCTAGAAATGTCACCTTGTCTCAAGTTTTAAAGTTCGGATGGCAGCCACAGTTGAACCTTAAAAATGCCATATGCTCTTTTTCTTTAATGATTTAAATTATCATGTTGATAATAATCATAATTGCGCATGGAAGTGTGTGCAAAGTAGGCAACCACTTGCTATGAACGCTTCACTTTTCAAGGTTATGCATGGACAACAAACAAACCCCTGGAAGTTACCCACTGAAGCTATGCATATACAGCTATCTTCTTTATTTTTGAGTTTCCTTTAAAAGCTGGAGCTTTTTATCAAAAGAAAAAAAGTTTGAGCTTGATCCCAATGCCGGCCCTCAGGTGGCGAGAGCCGCAAAATTTTGGTCGATATTTATCTGTCTTCCTTCGTATTATTTTTATATTATACGCGAAAGCTCTATTTGCAGTGCAGATGGTGTTTCTGCTTATTTTTTAGAAACGGGGCTCGTGTTTGAGTCTTATCAATGACATGTTGGCTGGTTTATCAGTTTTTGAGGAATTGTTGTTAGCAGCCAAACCGTTTCTCTTGCCATCTGTAACTAAATACTTTCCAATTACCATTTTATCCAGTTACAGAATAGTAGTCCTTGATGCTTCTAGTTGTCGATTGTCAGAGGAACCTTTCTGCTTGGATGAAGCAACAAGGTCTCTGAAACCAAAGAATGATTACATGTAAGCATGGATAACTGTGAGTCATGATTTCACATTATCATTTGCCCGTTCTCGGCATTTCATTTTTTATTAGCAAGTTCTCAAATGTGAAGTTCAGTTTTTCTTGTGCTCTTTTGGTGTAAAAGGAAAAATTAACCATATTATAGGATTTTGTCCCTTATTGAAAAAGTTTTCACCAATGTAACCAATAGAGTAGTGGTGACCGTGTTTACAACTCCCTTGATGACTTTTTCGTTTTTACTTTGATTAGCTTATGAATAAATGCTTGAATATTTGAGCTAGTTTTGATACATTAGAGTTGAGTTAGATGTCGATCTATTATGCATGCTGTCATTTAATTTTTAGAACTTTAATGCTTTTCATCATGCAGTAGGAAGAGAAAATTATATAGGGGCATCTGGACCATAGAATCAATGCAATGACACATTTAAATAGTCTTAAGCATAATACCTATAATTTCAAAGTAATAATTTTGCTCGGAATTGTAATAGAGAATTCAGTATGCTATGCATCAGTACTTTATACTTTCATTCTTCAACAAATTATCATGCATGCTTAATATGATTTGGTTCGACACAGTCAACTGGTTGCATTAAGGTACTACTAAAATTTAGTTAAGCAGTTTTGGTTTGATATATTATATATTATATGTGTATATATATATATTGGTGTTTTTAACAAAAGCACTGCTGATTAAGTGTTTCATAAAGAAGCATTCCCAGGCAGGATCTTAGTTGTCTTCTGTGTTTCTTCTGCCATGCTTGTGTTGCTCTCGCATCATGCTGAAACTGTTTGATTAAAATATATTTTCTTGAATATAGTAATGATCAACTCAAAATATCTGTCTTCCAGATGTTCTATGAGACTGTAAAATCTTCTGTTGACACAGCTTTTGGAGCATGTGATATTGAAGGAGGGAATCGAGTATTTCAAGATGATATGAACTTGCTTGACGCACCCTATGTATCCGGAGCCTTGTCATCATGCCTTGATGATTTGACTAACAAGGGTCTTTACCTTTTTGCTGTTATACTAACAGGACGCTCAGTGAAGTTTGAGAAAACTCGTTGGAAGATGAAAAGGGTTATCAGAGAATTTCTTCCAAAAGTTTTTGGAAGACAGGATAATCATGATGATAAAATGGAAATATCTAAACAGATATCTCAACTTCTCAATGACCCACAATATTTCCAGGATAATTTTATCACATTTTCGTCCTCCAGATTACAATCTCATCATGCTGCTGTTAGAAAGGTGCTGGATGGACTCAGGGACTTGCCTTATGAGACCCTACTTGCAATGCACAGAAAGCTTAAAGGAGGGCGACAAAGTCTACCGCAATTACGGCCTAAGAAAAGTGGCTGGAATCGAGACAGTCTAATTAATCAAGTGAGGAAAACAATTGAAAAGATGCTTTCAGAACTTTCAATAGGTGATGAACTGCAGGAGCCATTAACCAAAGCCATGGCAGTAGTAGGCTTATCGCTGAAGTTGATACCAGGTTTTCATAATTCCACCATAACAGAGTTTCACCAATTCTCACCAGAAATAAAGATATTGCAAGATGAGATATCTAGGGCTATTTGGTTGGTTAAAACAAAGATTAGAATACCAGAGCTGAAGAACTTAAAGACTCTGTTAGACCCAAATGCTAAAGTATCAAACAGGAGTTTGCGAACAGCAATTAGGAAAATGCTAACTGAATATCTTTTCGATTGTGGTGATATGGATACCATTCCCAATGCATTATTAGAAACTCTTGTTGTTATCAACAAGAATTCACAAAGTAAACCGCATAGACGCATCACAAAAGATGAAATTGAAGCAGAGGTAGAATGTATACTGAATGTGAGTGCTCAGGTAAAGCAGATTGTTTGGGATTTGTCTCCTGACCATGACTTGGATTTAGATTTTGATGATGCATATATGGAAGAAATGGAGGAATGTGATGATGATGATGATAAGCCTAATGGTGATGATAATGACAATAATGGTCGGCTAGAGAAAGATGGATTATGTGGAAGTGATAGATCTCATTCTAATGATTTGTTTTATGAAGCTGAAAGTACTGCGGAGTCAATGCCATTTGTTTGCAAGCCACCTACTGCTGAAACTACCAGAAATGACTGTTATCCTCTCCTTACACCTAACAAAAGTGTACTTGTCGAGGGGCTGGAACCCATGTTCTCCACTCAAGGAGATTCTGTTGACTCCAGTAGTATCAAAAGAGGGTTAGATGGTAATTCTATTGAAAGACATGAACCTGAATGTAATACTGGAATGAACACAGAAAACCTGCTGCATCTCAAGCCAGAAGATACACATGAGAAACAAACCACTTGTAAAAACAAATACCTCGCAGTTCAAGAAGTTTGTGATGAGACAAGCATAATTGCCTATAATCTCATTGGTCGCGTGTTGGAGGAGTTTGCAAAGACAGAAGGTTTGGATTTAGACTGGGATGATACTCTGTATCTCAGAGGTGATTGTGCAACTCAAGAAGGTATCTGAACTATCTTTTCTTGTTCTTGGTATTTTTCCTTTTTCCTTCTCTCATATCATATGGAGTGAATTGAAGAAAAAAGAAATCCATCATTCGCAATAAGTTTTCTCTGTAACTTCTTTACGAAACTCTAATACTAATCACATATTAGTTTTTTCTTTCTTTGTTATTTGTGTAAAGTCCCCTTGTATTGGAGTGTAAAGTTACCAGTCCCAAATTATCAGGATTTTACCTGCTCTCATTAATTATAATATTGCCATAAGAGATTGTGGCTTTTTCAAGTTGGACTCCTGTTAATTCTAGTAGTTTGGTTTCACATGATTGGGATTCAGTATATCTCAGTCTGTTTGCATTATACATGCATGAGCAATTCCGAAAGTTTAAAAGATGGCGTTTGTCAGTGTAAGTTGAGTCATCTCCACGGTGTAAGATCACTATGGAGTGTGGACATAGGGCAATTCAACAGAAAATAAAGAAGTGAAAGTTTTACACCATTTTTTTGGGCAGAAGACATGTACTTTCTTAAGTTTTGATATACATGAATTATTAACTGTATCTGATGTCTAGTAAATATATGCCTATGCTTTTCTTGTTTCAGTGGTATCCTATATCCTAACGGAAGATGGTAAACTGAACATCATTTGGGGAAATTGTTTGCTAAATGTCAACTAGTAATTAGTAATTTACTAGATTTGTTTGGTGATCGTTCTCTTCATATAATTAGTAGCATCATATTAATGTTTGCAGAACGAGTATTAATGGTCCAGCCATCTCTAGTTTTACTTGATTCTTTAGCATTTGTTCTTAGTTTTCTTGTATTAGTAAAAATTAAAAATGGCTTAGATGGGCCTTTTTCCTTTGTTTTGATTTTCTTTTGTGCTTGAAAGACACTTAATTTTATCAAAATTTCCCCCAAATAAAATGGTACATTGTTTTACTTTTTATTTTCATTATTATTATAATAATTATTTTAGTGAAAACTGAACTTCTTTTTCACCCATGACAGTGGTAGAAGAAAAGCAGACACTGTCTCACGAAAACGATGATGGTTCTATAATTGTTCGAGTAGTTGAGGAAATAGTACCTTCTTTTCCAAAGAGGTAGTGCTTCCCTTTTCTGGATACTCTCAACTTTGCTTTATACATTGAGATTTCTTATGAGGCTGTAGTAGCATCTAACAGTATTCGTTGCATGTGGTCCTGAATTTGTAAAATAGAGGACATGTAGAAGCTTAAAACAAAAATTTGTTAAAAACCTTTGATATTTGTGTTGATAGCACATTTTTTACTGTATATGCAGTGCATTAGAAGCATTAAGGAGGTTGGTGGGCCTACTATAGCATCTTGTGAGGCTTTCGTGGTCAATTTTCAGAGGACTCCAGAAGAATATGCTAAAATGCTTTCACATCTATCCTCAAGCTTGTACTGCAGTTTTTTTTCCTGTCCTTTTCTTTCCATTCTGGCAGGATTGAAGTGTGAGCTGAAAGAAGGTGCTTAGCTCTACAACGAGTGGGAAATTAATATGGACTGGCCCTTTCTTCTTCGTCATTGGTGGCAGAGTAGGTCTTGTGTGGGGATTCAACTGCTTGTTGATCATGGAAGAAGGCCAATCACCAGTCCAGTTGGAAATTTGAGCTTTAACGAGATGATTGGAACTACATAGGTGCTTGCATGCGCACAGATCTGAAAATTTTGATGGAAGTTAATTAATGGTTTGTCCCGTGACTCTCATCCACACTAAAGTAATTTCTGTAGCTGGCCCAGGGAACCATCAATGTGGAACTCTCATGTCATTTTTAGTTCATTCACTCTTTGTTTGCTTATGCTTTTATGCAAATAATCATGTGATCACCTGAAAATCATGTGCATTAGGCAGGAAGATAGAAATACGTGAGCAAGAATGTAAATTATTATTTTGACATACAAATTAACTGTTTTCTGCTCTCCACTGCAGTGGAAATGGAAGATCGATGATGTTAATGGGTTATAATGGCATCTTTTGTGGCTTTGATAATCAATTTCAGAGTGCCTAGAAAGCTTTCCCTTCTCGTTGAGGCTTTGTATGACGTTAAGGTGTCGTACAGGGAGGAAAGTCACCGATCCAAATCTTGCCAGCCTGAGCTTCTTTCGAATTTACATCCACGTGATTGCATGTCTGTTAGTGCCTGGCCTTGTAGCTCGGCCATACCGGCAACCTTCCATAGGTGGTAATCTTTTTCTTTTTTTGCTTGTCTTTATACTGAGATCCTTTCTTATGTAACTAATATTTCTTTAATTACTGGTGCAAATATTCTATAATGCGCTGAAATTATGTCCATAATAAGCAGTAATCAGTTCCTAAAAATTTCAATTGTATGTTCTAACCGTTGGGTGAGAATATAAAGGCCTACTTTTGTGTTTTATTGTATAAGTGGGTTGATCTTGAAAGTATGTATTGCATTCGCAGCCACTCATCTTATTCTTGTAGGATTTACTAGTGAAGCAGTAACTTCTCTCTGGTAATGTCCATTGTCCTCTTATCGAATGTGCTTAGCTTGCTCCCCAGTTATCATGAAAAAATATAGTCAAGCCGAAATACTGTCTTTCTCGGTTATTTCACGTGCGAATGGTGTTAATATCTATATTTAGAGTGTCTGTGTGCCCTTCCGATTGTCGTGTTTATTCTTGGAGCGGAAGTGTATCAAATTCGCATGTTTGTGCTTGGAGCGGTAGTATATGTGCCTTGAAATGGTTACATTGTGCTTTAAATGGTAAAGTACTAGTTTATGGACCCAATCTAGCACTCCAAATGATGTGAAAGTGAGGTCTAAACCCTAAAACAGTAACGTTGTGCTTTAAGTGGTAATGTACTAATCTATGGACCCGATCTAGCACTCGAAATGATGTGAAAGTGAGGTCTAAACCCTAAACCCTAAATCCTAAAGCGTGTATACACCAAGTATAACACTGCACTGAAGGAAAACCGAAGCATGTAGCCCGAGCTTAATTTCCAAGATCAGAGAATTTACGGCTAGTCATCTAATGAGCCATTAACAATTTGGCAGGAACTGCAAAAGATTACATGACACCACACCAACATTCATATTGGCACTTGTGTTCACTCAAATTCTGGGCGGAAGAGATTCCTTTCTCCTTTTCTGTTTCTCTAAATGCAAGCAAGACTCACAGGTCAAGCAAAATGACACTGTTTTGGATGAACCTTATAGGGTTTTGTTTTAACTCCCAGTATCCTCAATACAAATCTAGCTAGCTCCCAGAGCGATCAAAACGCTATACAATAATAGCAATTCATAGTTGTAGCAATTACTTCATCAGTTGAATATTAAAAAATTAAGATTAATCCCTACGGCATTATAGTTGTATGTGTGTGAGAAATTCCCGTCCATGTAATTTAGATTATCGTTTGTGATAAATAAAAAAAAAGATTAAATATAGTTTAATATATTTTTGATTTAGATTTAAATTATCTCTTATATTAAAATAAATAAAAAAAGCATTATCATGATTCATTCAAGACAAAAATTAATTACAAAAAATGAGCCATCCGAACACGAAAACAATATCGTCCCTACATCTCATCCAGTACAAACATCACACCTGTCAGACTCATAGTCAATCATCCAACCGAGCCACACCGTAAAACCGCCCAGGTTACCCACCCACCACGCTTCATATCGCACGCAAAAATGGCAAAAATCTTAATTTTGAAACAAACAAAATTTAAAAAATAATTCAAAATAAATAAATAAATAAATAAATAAGGAAAAATAGAAAATTGCAGCGCTGCAAGTCCAATTCCAAGAAACTTCTCATCCGCTCTCACTAGTAAACCCGCAGCCCCATTCTTCGTTTGACCACCGCATAATCTCTCTCTCTCTCTCTCTCTCTCTCTCTCTCTCTCTCTCTTTCTCTTGCCCTAGAGCCCTACTGTGTCATTTGTAGACTGTTCTTCTCTCTGTTTCAGTCCAAGCCTCTCTCTCTCTCTCTGTTGGTTTTGATCCAGACGAACAGAGAAATAAAGTTAACTTTTTGATTGGTTTATTGTTCAACTTCATCGTTTTACTTTTCTTTGAGGGTTTTGATTTTTTTGGGGGGCGAAGCGATGGGCTCAGAGGACGATCCAGAGATGCTTTTTCGCAACGGCCGCTTCTGCGCGCCCGGGTTTCGGTTCCATCCTACAGACGAGGAACTCGTCGTCTACTATCTGAAGCGCAAAATCTGCAAGAAAAGGCTCAAGTTGAATGTCATCGCCGAGACCGACGTCTATAAGTGGGACCCTGAGGAACTTCCTGGTATGGGTTTATGTTTTTTTTCTTCTATGGGAAGTCTTTGTTGATTATGTGATTTGGGGTTTTGATCGTTGCGTTATTTGGATATGTGGGTTTGTTTGTGTTTTGGTTTTGGAATCGGTTTTGTGCGAATCTTATTTTTGTTTGGATGATTGGTTGCGGTAACAAGTGACAGTCCCGATCCCACGGTCAACCGTTTGGATCCAAGTCCAATTTTTGGCATTAATTCTTAAACCCTAATCTTAACTTTTTGGATAAAAATCCAACCTTTGGTGATCATGTCATCGAAGTTTCTGTAGTTTTTTTTATATTGCTTTGCTTTTGACGTGTTTTGTATTGGCTGATTGGTTTTGGAGTATCTTTTGTTTGGTTGACTGGATTTGGCTCTGTCGGATTTGTTTGGTTGCCTACAATTGGTGAGATACTTTGGTTACGTTTAATGGGTTTGGTTAACAGGGTTTTTGTTTAGTTTCAGTTTTGTTGTTTGGACACATACTTCTCCGAATTTGCAGCGTCCTATTATGATATTTGTATGATCTGATCAAATGAACTAGTTTAGTATCAGCAGTTTGTGCTATAATACACATATATGTAGGAGTAAAGTATTTTAATATATGTTCTAGCCCTTGGTTTTTAAATATCTAGGTTTTAACATGCAAGTAAATGGTATGTTTCTTATTGATTGTAGGCTTATCTACCTAAACACTCATTTATTTGTGTGTGTGTGTGTGGACGGCATGTGTTTAAGTTACTAGAATGTCTTCTTTTGCTTTGTTTCAGCAATTAAGTGGATTTATTTAAGATAGTTTTATAATTGCCTCTCTGTTTTAAAATGTTGGCTTGGTTTCAGCGTAAGCAATTTTATCAATATGCTAATTTATGCTGTATGTAATCAATAACTGGTTTTGCTCTCTTAATTTTTTATGTTTGAGTTCACAGTTTTTGTTGATTGCATTTTTGGTTACTAACTATTGAAAGTGATATGATATGCAGGATTATCCCTATTGAAAACTGGTGACAGGCAATGGTTCTTTTTCAGTCCAAGAGATCGGAAATACCCTAATGGGGGAAGATCAAACAGGGCGACCAGACATGGGTATTGGAAAGCTACAGGAAAGGATCGTAACATTACATGTTATTCGCGGTCTGTTGGATTGAAGAAGACCTTAGTGTATTATAAAGGCCGCGCACCTAGTGGGGAGCGCACTGACTGGGTGATGCACGAGTATACCTTGGATGAGGAAGAGCTCAAGAGATGCCGGAATGTACAGGTATTAGTTGGAACAGCTTCTCTTTCAATATTTTATTGAATTTCTTCTATATTTCTGCAAATTGAAGTCTAAAATGATGTCCTTTTTGTTTTCCCTTCTTTTAGGAATATTATGCTCTCTATAAGGTTTACAAAAAAAGTGGACCTGGTCCCAAAAATGGAGAGCAATATGGGGCGCCATTTAGAGAGGAAGAATGGGCTGATGATGAATTACCTGTAGTCAATAGCTCTGCTGATTGTCAAATCCCAGTGAAGCAATCTGTAGATGTTATTTCTGTTGATCCTGTGAAAGTTAATGGTGAAGTCCATTCTGCACTAAGTGACATTGAGGAGTTCATGAAACAGATTGCTGATGAGGCTGTGCTTGAGCTGCCACAAATGAATGGTTACGCTTACACCATACCTCAGGTTGGTAATCTGTCTCTCCTTACTCTTACTCTCACTTTTGTTTTCTTGCAGTGGTAGTTATTTATTGTTATTGACTATTAGATTTGTAGTATACTGTGTGGCAATCTTTGGTTAAACTTAATTCCAGCTTGTTGTACACAAGGGGCCCTGTGCCATATTTGGCAAACATGACTGAAATAAGATTTTTTCTACCTTAGATCAGAGGTGGTGGATCTGGTTTAGACGTTATCTTAATAGTCATCACAATTGGTATTTTAGTGTTAAAGCTGACTGAAATATGATTGCATAAATAAGAAAAATTAGGCTTTAAATTATTTTGCATTTTTGTAGTCTTGCGTGCACTCAGTCTCTGTCATGGAGAACATATAATAAATTTTATGCAATTTCATTATGCAGGCTGTGAGTGAAGAAGAGACCCAAAGTGCTGTGGTTGATCTGTACTCCAGGGAAGTTGTCTGTCCAGAACCTAACACAATGTTTAATCCAAGTGATCACCAATGCAATCTGCAGGCAAGCTTTGACTTCACACAGTCAGATACATCACAAATACAACTGTACGAGGCATCTGAAGTCACCACATCTGCTCCTGAAATTCATGAGCAGGGCCCTCCCATTCTTCGTGAAGAGGATTTCTTGGAGATGGATGATCTCCTTGGTCCTGAACCTACTATTTCAAACATTGAGAATCCCGTGGATAACTTGCAGTTTGAAGGGATAGATGGATTAAGTGAATTTGACTTGTATCATGATGCAGCCATGTTTTTTCATGACATGGGGCCTTTTGATCAAGGAACAGTTTCTCATCAGCAGTACATGAATTCACTGGGGAATAATATTGTAGGTCAGTTTGAATATCAGGTACAACCCAATCCACCAGCTGTAAACCAAGTTAACCATCAGCTGAATCCTGAATCGACTCAGATGAACAATCAGCTGTGGACACATACTGAAAGAGCAGAACCAAATCAGGGATTTCTCTCGTATTCAACCTCAGGTACATATATCAATGGAGATGAATTGTCGATGCTTTTGCACATCTATTATTAAGTGCATGCCTTCAGCTTTGAGAGCTCTTCTAGAAGTATTCTTCTAATGTATCGTTGATTTCAGTGATTGGCATGACTAACTTGTTATATGTTTCCATTCCCTTTGCTCCTTTGTGGTACATTGGAATGTCCGACTGATCTTCTTTAAATCTTCTTATTAGTAGTCACTAATATAGGTAGTTCCTATCTGGTGTTGTTTAGGTGTGGTATATGAACCTTCAAATTTTGCTTCCCAAGCAAATCAAAATCAAAGCGGCAATGAGGCTGCTGGTGGTCCAAGTCAGTTCTCTTCTGCTCTATGGGCCTTTGTGGAATCTATACCTACTACTCCTGCATCTGCTTCAGAGAATGCTTTGGTGAATCGGGCTTTTGAACGAATGTCTAGCTTTAGCAGGTTGAGAATAAATAGCGTCAGGGCTAATGTCACTGCAGGTAGTAGTTCTGAAGCTAAGAGGGCAGGCAGAAAGAGAGGTTTCTTCTTCCTTCCAGTTCTTGTAGCACTTTGTGCCATTTTTTGGGTTTTTATGGGAACTCTCAGACCATGGTGGAGATGCCTCTCCGCTTGAGTCTCTAATTGGGAAGTTTTGCTGCTATATATATTCATCATGGAGAAATTGATGGAAAACCATTATGGAAACATAGGATTTCAATTATCTATATGAATTTTTATTGTAAAGGATGAATTTTCTCCTTTCTCTCGTGTAAATAGAAAATTCTAGATATAACTTGCAGGCTAGTGTGTTTCATGGTCGCTATTGCTATTTTGCGTGCTCATACTTGCAATTGAACCCTAGTACACATGCAACTGCACCTGCCGGTTGATTTATTTTATTTTCACTAGCCCCTGGATGGATTTTGGTTTTCTTTTTTCTTTTTTCTTTTATTTTTAGTATTAAGAAAAGATAACATGGGTAGTTATGTTCCATAAAAGTAGGACTTATTATTTGATTTTGTTTTTAATTTTAATTTTTTTTAATATGAAAAAATGTGAATTTACCACATTATCTTCACTTAATTAATAATTTCAATTCTTAATGTTTGAATTAACTAAGGGCAATTTCTAGTATTTTGAATATATATATATATATATATATACATATATATATATAGATTTGTTTGGAGGAATCATAAGTTAAAAAGTCTTTACATCATTTTTCTTTCATACGGCGAAATCTAATGGATATAATCCTCCAAAGTCACTAATGTTCTATAAGAATCAAGCTTGCCTTATGTATGAGTATGAAGGAAATAAAGGGAACTGTTTTTTATTTTATAGGCAGAGCCGCTTGGAATGGCGTTGAAGAAGTGTGACTAAACTAGTCGAAGGCTCCCGATCAAGGCTTCTCTTTTGTTAGTTGGGGCTTCGGACTCGCTCTTTTCTTTTAATTTTCATGAAAAAACATGGAATCACAAGGCTTGATTGATAACCATTTCAATTTTTATTTTATGTGCCAGAGTCTAGAAGGAAAATAGGGAGAAGGGTAGTGAAAATGAGAGGGGAAGATGGAAGGGATGAGTAACAAAAGTGAAAAGAAAAACTATTTGAAATTGTTTTCACTTTTGTTACTCCTCTCTCCCACCCTCCCCTCTCATCCTATCTCTCAATCTCATCCTCACTCCCATTCTCACTCTCATTTTCATCTATACCTTAGCAAAAAAAATGAAAACGAAAAACTAAAATTGAAATGATTATCAAACGGGTCCTTTATCAAATGTAGTCAAAGTTTAGCTCTAATTTCATGAATGTCAAATTTTATAAAAAATTTCAAATATAGCAAATGACATGACCTGCCCCAGATTCCCCCCTTTGGAATCCATGATGAACCCTGTTTCTGTCCAGCATTTGCCCAATGCCAGGCCCACTTACTAATATAACCCTTTTGCCCCTGATTTAAACAAAAATTGGGTCGAGATTTCAACCAAAATTTCGGTAGAATCTCCCTTGAAATATGGACATTCCCAAATTACAAATATCTACAACAAGAGATAAATCATCCCAAACAACAGCACACACAATGCTAAAGTACACAATTTACAACATAGGCCTCCAGCCTCAAAATTTAACCCTACATGGGCAATATCAGAGCTTTCTACAAAACTTTAATTTACACAAGTATTAGTAGTTCCAAAATAAAATAAACGAGCATCCTACAGGAAGTGATGTGTACTGTACAGAATACTCGACATGGATCGATGAATCTCGTTGAGCTAGAGCCTGGGGGCGCAAAACTAGAAATTGTGAGTGGATAAAATAAAGTTTATAACATAAAATATATCTGAACATACTAACCCCACCATTCTAGAAAAACGATGTCAACCATGCAATAAAATCCATTTTAATCCATATACCATTCGATACTTGAAACATTTATATTCCCATGACACACGCACATATATATATATACACACACACATCAAGATATGTACTAGGGAAAAGCACATGTCGGGATCCTGCATCTTACAAGTGGCTAGGGATGAGCAGTCCAACCAGGGGACTATTGCTCCCCAGCATGCACACCGGGACCTTCATCACACATGCAGCTTATCCAGTCATACACTTAGACCAACATACACCTCCCAAAAAGTATATGTGTGCCCTGATGGGTCCCAAAGCCCAACTATAATTCTTTTCTATAACTCCATCATTCTTTTCTTAATGAACCAGGGGAAGGTACAAGACATGGTGTGTAGTCACACAAATCCCATATCCCAAACCACATATTTATACTCATAATAATAATACCCAATACCCTTCATGCATAATCAAAGTACAACATAAAATCAATAAAACTTCACAACATCCCAATTCCAGTAAAACACATTTCAACCCAACCAAAACATAGTTATGCATGCACTTTCCAATATGAAAATAATATTCATTTGAAAACAAAGTCCACTCATAACTACTCCAAAGCAAATTCAACCCTTAGAGGGTCCTTCCGACTGAGTACGGGTAGCCTGAGTACCTATGGAAAGAACACAAGGATAATATTAACATTTGAATCGAATCGAATCGAACTTAACTTGAAACTTAATTTTTCGAAGAATAAAACGGTTTCGAAAGATTCACAGTCAACTGAGCAATCAAACTTCCTATATAGGTTAACCGGGCCTGATAAACACATAATTATTACAATTTCTATCCCTAATCTATATTTGTTAGTACTTTGTTTCAATGAATTTTGAATCAATTAGAATGTTCTTTTGCATTTTACGAATCCATTTGCACTTCATTGAAATAAAGGCTAATTCATTTGAATTCTCTAATTGGTAGCTCTTTCTTGTGCAGCAGCCCAAGGAGAGAAAAGAAATGAAGCCCAAACTCCAGTCCATTTTCGGCAGTCATCTTGCAAGGCCCAAAACGTACACTTGCACTACTCAGATGGGAATTCATTCTTCATAAAAGTTGTTCCAATGGGTGTCTATTATAACATATCCAAATTTGAGCGCCATTGGATACATATTGAAACCTGTGGCCTTCCTACACCAAGCCTAGTTCAGAAGAATTCGTTTTTCCAGCAACACATGTGCAGCAGCAAAAGAACTTTATTAGCCAGTAACAAAGACTAGCAGCACATGGGTTGGCAGCAAATAAAGAGCCAGACCTCCATGCTAAAAGAAGAATGGGCAGCACCATGTGTGCAGCTGCCAACATGTGAAGATGATGATTATGTTGATGCTTTAGTTGCTTTCCTTCCTCTATAAATAGAAGGTAAATCAAAGAGAATGAGTGTAGAATTGTAGAGCAAATTTTAGTAGAATAGAGTGCAGATTTTGTGCAATTCTTAGGCACCAAAGGGAGAGGAAAAATGGCAATATAATTGGAGAGAGCCTTGGGGAGCCATGAGGCAAGGAACCAAGGGGTTGATGATGCAATTTTTCCTTCTCCTCTTTGTTCTTCATTTTTATCTTGTATTGTTATTTTATTTATGTCCAGTTAAACTTTGTTAATGATGAAATACCATTATGAAATGAAGTTCTAGTTCTTAACTTTCAATTCCCAACTATTATATTCTTCAATATTTATAATTTCACCTTCACATGATTAATAGGTTAATTTTCTTTTCACCACTTATATAATGTATTTGTGGTAGTTAGGAATACAAGTTAATCTATTAATGCATCCTTGGTTTTGTATTACTAATATACAATTTTCTTTGATCCTTTGTAGTTAAACAATATTTTTCACATGGGATGGCTTAGAATTTGTAATTATGAAGGGAAGGGGAATTTACATAAGATTCATAAAAATGCGCTTAATTGATATATCTTGAGAAAGTAGTAGATTGATTTCTTGTTTGCTACTTCGTGGGAATTGTTAGAGTTTATGGAATAATGGTATGGAATCTAAAACCTTAGTTTTTCCCTATTTTAGTTTATTTGCATTTTCAATTCTTTGCATTATTTCATTTTCTTTTTCAACTTTGAATTAACTTGGGTTGGGTTTGTTTTCCATCTTTTTCACGCACTCCCTGTGGGTACGACCTCGCACTTACACACGCTTATTCTACAAATGATTCGTGCGCTTGCGAGTTTTATAAATTTAAAACATGCACCTTCGGGTGGCCAACAGGGCCCGCGGGGGCCATGCCCTCTGATTTCCAATCCGAAGGTTCCTACAGGTCCAATAATGTATACTTAACAAGTTCCGAAGATCTGGTCTCGATCGAGCAGTCGGATTTAATCCAATCGCACGATCAGACAACGATTGTTTCGCCTACTTAGAATCATTGATTTCGGAGTATCCGGGACTTCGATTCTCGATCAACCAGTTCCTACACGATCCTATAAACACGGGGAACAACATATTTAGAATTGGAGCTGATCCAACAGTTCGAACATATCGAACCCGGATATCGCCTAATAGGCGTAAATCCATTCGACTGTCATACGATAACCAAATTCAAATCCGAGCATACCGTCGCACTCGGGACAACATGAGGATCAAATCAAAACATAATGGGCCACCACACCATGGTCCACGCACCGCCAGTGCTCGGGTGGCTTGAGAAATTTCCAGCGACGGAAATTTCTCAAATCACCTAACAATACCTATACCTACGTGATCATGACAACTAGCAGAGCAACTTATATAATTGGGCCGACCTCCAATTTGGCCGGGAAGTGGCCGGAAAACGTTGCTAAAGTCGGACAAAACCTAAGTTTCTAATCGGATATCATGGCTTCAAATCGATCCAAACCAACTATCAAAACATCAAGAAAACATTGAGAGGATGAGAAACCATGCCTCACTCGACAACTTTGGTTGTCGGAAATGCAGTGGCCGACCTTGGAAAAATGCTGAAATTTCCCCTCGTTACAGTCGCTAACCCTTGCGGAATCAATCCTAGAAATTGGGTGGGTTTTGTAGAGAAGGACGAGAGGAAAATTTTGGAAGTGATTTCGTCGGATTTGGTGGCCGGACGGCGGCGATATCGCTGGTGGAAATTTTTGATTGTGCGCAGAGGAGAGACAAACCAGGAAAAAAAAAAAAACAGAAATTTGGTTTGTATTTAAATTTGAACTTCACGATATTTACGGTTGTGTCACTACACTTCCGTACATCATAACTTCTTCGTTACAAATCGGAATTAAGCCTACCGCATGTTTACGAACTTGTATTAATGAGCTCTACACAACAGTGCTACTCATGTCCCCAAATTCTCCCCCGAACAAAAAAGACTAAAATACCCCCACTCCCAAAGGCAAAAATGTAATTTCACAATTAATTAAGTAATTAACTAATTATTCAGGACGGGATGTTACAGAAAAAACCTAAATTGAATAGACACAAAATTAAAATCCACATAAGCCTAAAAGTATAGGGCTCATTTGGTGCCTAGTATTAGATTGGATTGGATAACTCCCTATATTTGAAGCATGTTAAAGGAGGAAATGACAAAAATCTTGACCAAGTTGAAGTTAAAAGATGAAATACTCATGAAGAAAACTTATTCCATCTACTCCCCACAAAATGGTAGGATAGCAACACCTTATAACTTATCCCTCCTAATCCCCCTAAAGTGGAGAATCATTCACCTCTACCTTCATTTTCTCCTTCAATATACCTTAGATTTAGTGACTTATCCAATTCAATCTAATCTAATTCTGGGAACCAAACGAGCTTTTTCTGTTGGTTGAAAGATGGAGGGATATGATTGTCATTCTTTTGTTTACTAGTAAAAAGTGATTCTCTTTACTCGAATGTTTACAAGATTCATTGATAAATCAACAATTATAATTTTAGTAGTCATGATTTATTGGCATTTTTGCTATATTTGGTAGTTTCAATGGAAATTGAAGAAAAGAGAAAAAAAAAAAGAAAATTCATGAGGGCAAAATGAGAAAGTTTCAAACATAAATAAGGATGATAATTTTCTTCATGGGTTAGGGTCTTTGTGAGGCTTTTCCCCTAATGGATCAGTTTGGGAAAATTTTCAACTATAAAGTTCGGGATAGGGCGGAGATGTTATTTCAATCCCTTACTCGAATCCGTCCTGTTTAAAATATACTATATATATATTGCGTGTGTGTTTGTTTAGGAAGAACCCCGACCTTGAGAACAAAAATAACAATTGGCTATAAGATTGGCACGATAATTACCCTTTCTTTTTAAAATATTGCACTGAAATTTGGGCAGGGGCTGCGCGAACGCAAGCCCCCACAGCAACAAATTATGACATTGGCTCTCCTACTTGAGGAGACCATAGGCAGACACCCCTCCTAAGTGCAATGGAGGTCACCAACCTAGGCCATGGGTCTTCTTGATCACCCATAGACCCTGTCCAGGTAAGTATTTTTTTCACATGCTCATCCTTTTGTATTTATACGCGTCCACCTCAAACCTCCAGCCTATACTTGGGCGATGTGGGACAGGTACACGCATCTTGGTTTTACTAATTGTGCTTGTATTGCAAAGCAAGCTCCCTAGTTTCACTAATAGTCGTTTGATTGTTGCACTTGATTGCATGACAATTCTAATTTATTTAACAGCTACAATTTGTGTGGTATTATGGTTTTTCATTTAGGGTCCACGACAAATTTTATTTAACAATCAAAACTATCTATTTTTCAAGTCTTCTTTAATATATAATTGTTGGAAAAAATTAGAAAAATTACAAATCATTAAGACATCACGGTTTTTCAAGAAATAAAACACTAAAACAACCACCGTCTAATTGAGTGGTCAAATGATTTTGGATTCAAGTGGTTTTTTATATAGATGAGCTTTGAGGGGATATCTAAAAATTAGACGGTTCGAATCATTGAAATACAATCACATACCCAGCATTGTTTTTTACAGAGATGAGCTTTGAGTGACAGTGGCGAACCCAACATTTTTTCAGGGAAGGGGCAATATTTAAGAGGCTAAAAGTTTTAAACAAAATTTAGACAACCACATACCCTTAGAATTTAAACAATACTAATGTCATTCATAATTCATGGAAAAAAAAATAATTTTACAAACAAAACATCAAAGCCTCTTTGAGGCATTTAGTTGAACACATAAGCGTCAAAGCATTAAGGAGTAAGCTTTTTGAGACATCAATTGTTTTGACAAGAAAAATTTATAAATCTCTAGGCTTGCAGGTACATATTGATATGCTCTGTGTATGTTCTTGGTTGTGATTATTCATGTATGACAGTTGACTAGTCATAAGAGTATTGGTCAAGGTCTAAAGTGTGTGAAGTTTGTTGTGTTTTTGTTTGAGTGTCATTTAATTTACCCCTCATCACCTAAGTGCCAATTTCATACTAGTTGCCGCCAAATCGGACATGTCGCAGGTTCTGATTGGGTCAAGTTCTGAAAAGCCGTCGGGTCTGGAGGCGTTCGGGTGGAAGTAGTGTGTTGTCTCTAACATCATGGCTGGCGAAGAAGTAGGCGCTGTTCAAGTCGAATGGCCAGATGGATTGAGTCGTGAACTCGGTGGTGCTAGCTGGATCACATTTGTCTTTGTCGTCATCCATGAGAATCGACCAGGATTAGTTGAGATTGTAATCGACTGTGAAAATTGAGCATGAATATGAAGAGAGATGCCAGAGAGAGAGAGAGAGAGAGAGAGAGAGAGAGAGAGAGATATATATATATATATATATATTAGGGTTTTTGGGTGTTTGGTTGTGCGTGTGAGTGTGAGTGTGAGTGTTGGAAAGGACACGTAGTTTTTGAACTTCTTGAAGGAAGGGGAAAGGCTTCAAAGCTTTTAGTCTCATCAAGGTTAAGGGCTGTGGTTTTGACTTAGGGAGGGGGCTGGGTTTTGGGTCTGCGAGTGAGGAAGAGAGAGGAGCAGGCAGTGGTGGTTGTGGTTGTGGTGATGGAAGGGATAATGGGGTTGGAGGAAGGGAATTGGGGATTTTTTTGTTTTAAAATATTATTTTTATTTTTAATAGTTAAATTAAGTTTCTTAAAAGAGAATTTAAAATTTAAAATTTTTTTCTTCACACATGGCACTTAGTTTAGCAAAATAATGGGTCCCATTGGTGTTACGTCAGCATTTTTAACGGAATTTTTAACAGAGTTGACGGTAAGGGGCAAAGTGAGACACAAAATATTGGTCAAGGGGGCAAAGTTGGGTCACTTTAACTTTAAGGGGGTTAAGTGGGAATTGACCAATGTTTCAGGGGGCACTGTAGCACTTAAGCCATTAATTTATACTCCGCAGGGAAGGGTGGTACTGGCTGAAGCTTGGGTCGGTAGACCCCAACCTCCCTGGTGTTCATTATGTCCCGTGATGGCCTCCCTTGTCCTCTGCAAGGAGTGGTGTACTAGCTGAGCTGTGTAGGATTTGCTTTGTGATAGGTTTTGTTACTGGTCTTGTTGTTCTGTGTTTAGGAGTTTCTCTGTGTATTGTTATCTTTTCTTTGTGGACTGCTGTTAATGGTTGTAGCTTGTGGTTTTCTATTTCAATGAAGCATATTTTACCCCCAAAAAAAAGAAGATAAAATTCAAAAGTGGGTGACTATGAGTAATATAGTGTAGCACATGAGTATGTCCAAGTGGTATAATTCGTCCATAAGTTAAGGTCATTTTCCACTAGATTAGACTTCGTTGGCAAGTAGATATTTATTAGAATATAGAGTCGAGGAGAAGGGGACGGTAAAATTGGATTTCGTGCTTTTATAAAAATTGCTTATGGAATCAAATAAGGGTTTAGGCCAATTGGCCAAGACAATGTCTTCTCCTTTTGCACTGAGTTCGAACCTCCTATACTAATAGCTTTTTTTATTTAAGGCTTTTTATCACAAATAGTCTTTGAGGTTTACGAAATTATCACCCTTCATCCCTAACTTTTTTTTTTTTACACTAATGGTCCTTAAGGTTATCCTCGACCATCAAAATGGTCCCTGCCGTTCGCTCCAGTCAAATTTTTTGTTAAATTGCTAACGTGGCACATGTATGAGCCCACACATCCAATGGTATAGAGCCACGTGATTTTTAATATAATATAATATATTTTTAATATTTTTAAAACTTAAAATTTATAAATAAATAAAAAAAATTAAAAGCAACTTAAATCTTTTTAATATTTCTCTCTCTCTCTCTCTCTCTATTTGAACATAGCATGAAAGATATTTAAAAATATATATAAAAAAGATTTAAGTTGCTTTTAATTTATATTTTTTTTATGAATTTTAAGTTTTAAAAATATTTAAAATATATTATATTATATTTAATGTCACGTGGCTCTATACCATTGGATGTGTGGGCTCATATATGTGCCACGTCATCAATTTAACAGAAAAGGTGACGGAAGTTAGCAGCAGGGACCATTTTGATGTGTGAAGGGTAACCTTAAGGATCATTAGTGTCACAAAAACATGTTAGGGACGAAAGATGATAATGGCGTACACCTCAGGAATCATTTGTGACAAAAAAAAATTTATTTTATTTTAAAGCTCCTACATTGTAGTAGTTTAGTTTTAGAATATCGTGTTTGTCAAAAAAAAAATATATATATATATTGCAGACGGGAGAAAGACTTGCTGGGGTTCAAATAGAGCCTTCTTTTTTTTTTTATAAATATTTTAAAATTTTAATTTATAATAAATATAAATTTTTTTTTTTACAGTAATTAAATAGGTTGGATTGCAGTAAAATGAGACACAAACCCGAATTGACCCGGATTCCTGTAATTAAAAGGAAAAAGGCCAAAAAACATTCAAGAGGGCGGTTTCTTGATTTTCTGCTTTCCTTCACGAGATCGAGTCTCTAATTTTCTCTCTCTCTCTAAATCCTGAGCTTCTCTGCCGTAAGGCACTGGTTGCAAGCCATTGCTGTTTTTGCATTCTCCAATTTCAGAATTCACAAATTCGTATCGAATTTTAGGGTCTTTAATCTGCATAGCTGTTATTGTCAGAGTTTTTAAGAGCAAACAGTGAACAGCGAAGACAAAAAAGGATGGTAAGGAGGAAGAAGATGAAGCAGTGCTTCACCTTCTTCTTCTTCTCCTATTAATTCATGGCCGCTTCTCAGCACCGCTGCGTTTTTGGTACTCTCCCTTATTCTGATTCATTCTCTGTTTGTTTCCCAAGATATTCCTTTAGAAAATAAAAATGCAATGATGAAATCTTGTGGCTTTCGATTTCAAATCCTACTCAATTGCAATGGGTTCGAATGGGAATTACTTTTCCCTTAACTTTAAGGGTTTTGTAGAAATTGGCTGAAAATCTTATGTGGGTCTTTGGGTAAATTCTAATGTTTTTTTTTTTGTTGTGGTTGAATTTGTTGTGATGCAGTGGGGAATATACCTTATGATGCCACTGAGGAACAGCTTATAGAAATCTGCCAGGAGGTTGGCCCTGTTGTATCTTTCAGGTTAGTCAGTTGACTCACTTCCCAATTAGAAATTAGAAATTAAACATAAACCCTTTTCTTCCTGAACCCTAAATTGAATTTCTAGAACCAAAAGAAAAAAAAAATTGAATATCATATCTTTTTGAATCCTATTTATGCTTTACATGATTCGCTTGGAGATCAATATATCATTATTCCCAAAGGAAAATATTTAATCTTTAACAGCAAAATTATACCTAGATTTGTTGTTATTTTCTAATTCTATACTATAAGATGCTTTTTAATTCAAAGGGTGTTAAATAAGTTCTTGTGTTTGCAAAGTTATATGTTTTAGGATGTTAAATACGTTAAAGATAACTTTTGGAGTGAATTCAGAAGTGAAGTTCTGTTTTTGCTTTAGCTAGCTATTTCCATTTAGAAGGTTGATATTTTATGAAATCATATCAGTTAGGGAATCAAGATTAGTGGAAACTACTATATGATGTAGGTTAGTGTATGTGTATGCTTTATACCCAGACTTCTGGGTGGGTTGAAAGTAGAAACGTTTGTTGAATTTGTTTTAATCTGTACATCCTATTTGTTTCAGACTAGTTATTGATAGAGAGACTGGAAAACCAAAAGGTTATGGATTTTGTGAGTACAAGGATGAAGAAACAGCACTAAGTGCTCGGCGTAATCTTCAGGGTTATGAGATCAATGGGAGGCAATTACGAGTTGATTTTGCTGAAAATGACAAAGGTGCTGACCGAAATCGAGAACAGGTACTAGGAGACTTTTAGCTACAATACTTTCCCCATTTCTTTGCTTTTTGTTTTTTAATAACAAATTTCCTGAAGTATTGTTATAAGCAGTATTGTACTCTACTTTTCTTTTACTTTCCCATGCCTTTTATTAGAAGTGGCGTGACCTAGAAGAATATTGCACTATGATGCTAAATTCTTGGATTGCAAATATGATCTGGATTGCCCATATAAATTGCTGTGATCTTGTATTTTCTGACTTGTAGAATAAGTTCTGCAGTGTTTCATATGCCTGACTGTGGTCTTGTATTTGTTGACTCACAGAAGAAGTTCTGCAGTGTTTCATATGCTTGACCTTTGATTTGTAGTTAAGAGCCCATACGGGCAAGCTACACTCATAATTTTGCTGTTTGCTTTCATTAGTCAGACTTTTATCTGTTAGTTAGTTTATTACAGTATTGTTGGCATTCTAAAACCCTTCTTTTTCAAATGTTCTGCGTTTTATCTGTTAGATTATTACTTTTGCTCATAGTATTGTATCCCTGGAAATGCATCCAAATTAGCCAAATGACTGGTATCAATCATCTTGATTTGAAAATAGCAACGGTTAGGTGTTATAAATTTCGTTTTTACTGCAAGAGTAAAGTAATTATTTTTCTCTTGCAGGGTCGTGGTGGACCAGGACTGACTGCAAATGTTGGTTAGTTTTCTTCTCTCATTTTCTGTCTTTTTTTTCCCTCTTATTTATTATTTGACCTAAGAGAAACCTGAAACTGTGTTATTCTTTTTTTCTTATGGGTGCATCGTAGATCCACAAAAACAAGTAGTGGGCCCATCTGTTCATGTGGAAGCTCTTCAACATCAGCCAATTGGTCTCCATATAGCTATAACTGCAGCGACCGTCATGGCAGGAGCTCTAGGTGGTGCTCAGGCTGGTTTGCAGTCTAGTCAAAGTGGCTTGCAGAATCAATTGGCATCAGCCAATGATCCTTTGACACTTCATCTGGCCAAAATGTCTAGGGGTCAGTTGAATCAAATAATGTCGGAGCTCAAGGTGAGCAGTTTGACTGAAGCTTATTTCTTTATTCTGGATCCATCTTGGTATGTTTTTCATACTTTTTCTGATGATAGGTAATGGCTGTACAAAACAAAGAACTAGCTCGTCAACTATTGCTTGCAAGGCCACAGTTGCCAAAAGCACTTTTCCAGGTAAATTTCTACTATTTGTATTGGTGTTTATGTTGTACTTATACCCTCTTTTTACTTCAATTCTTCTTGAACAAGATGAAGTTGTTTGAATATTTACTTGTAAAAAGGTGAGAAATTATTGTGTCAAAGTGGGACTGTCCTTACGGAATAAGGCATATTGAAAGATGACCAAGTCTGAGCATTGTGTTCCATTCGTTTATCTTACATTTTGCTAGCTTAAAAATATTGTTCTTCGTGATGATGTTCCCTTTACTGTCTTTTTGGCGGAATTCTCTCTCTCTCTCTCTCTCTCTCTCTCTCTCTCTCTCTCTCTCTCTCTCTCTCTCTCCTCCTTCTCCTTCTCCTCCTCCCTCCTCCTCCGCCTCCCTCCTCCTCCGCCAGCCCCCTGCTACGCTCACTGGTCTTTTACTTGATATTGCTGATTGGAGGGAGGGCAAGGAAGATATATAAAAATTTCAAGTCGCTTTCTAGAACAGACTATTAATTAAGGGGTCAAAGCTGTTTACATTTCAATTATGTGCATATAACATCCACATCCATCTGTATTGAGTTTTAAATCTAGAAACACCCATCTCAGTGCAATTAGTATGTATAGTTAGGTATGCTTGTTTCCATGTTTTTCTTTAACCTTGTTATTTATAGTATTTGATATCTTAACTTTCTTTTCAGGCTCAAATAATGCTCGGAATGGTGAGCCCGCAAACGGTTCGTTTCTCCTCCTAGAACTATCTATTGTCATAACAATATTGTTAAGTACTTGAACTGGGTTGACCTTTTAACACCTTGACTCTCCTTTTTCAGTTGCAGATGCCAAATATCAGGCAAACTTCAAGCCAGCAGGGTCAGCCACCAGCTGTTCAAACCCCTTCTGAGCTACCCCCTCCTGCACAGAATAGGTTGCAAGCTGGGTTGGTGCCCAAAGTGCAAGAAGGCCAATTTTCTTCGGTACCACAAAATCCATTGGTTCGGAGCCAGTTATCTGCACCCCAACAACACATGCAACCTCGAATGCAGCTTCCACAACATGCAAACCAACATGTCTTGCAACAGGCCCCATTGCTAGGGCAGTCTGGAGTTACAACACTTCCTCCCATACACCCCCAGTCTTCAGGCGGTTTGCCCATTCGACCACAAACTCAACTTGCAAATTCTTCTATTTCAAACCAGAAAATGCAGCCTCCTTTGCTACAGCATCCTGGTCTGGTCGCACGTGCCAATTTGGGGCATAACACTCAGATGGTTCGTCCAAATGCTTCTGTACATCAGTCTCCTTTTCCTCGCCCTCTATCTGATGCCAGCTTTCAGGTGCCAACTTTTTCTAATTCTTTTCATATGAATAGGCAAATATTAATATCTAGCTGTTGTTTTGTTTTATGTTTTTTTTTTTTAATTGGAAGAAAAATATCCATCCTTCCCTTCTTCGTCTTGGATGTCTACCTCCCACTAAAGCAGAGGATAAGAAAAAGATGATTAGTTGTGTTGATGGATATAATATTTTGTTAAGCTGAATAAAATTTCTACATAATTTATTTTGCATGTTTTGTATTTCTGTAGTTAACAGTCATAAAATCTCTTCCACTTTTCTGATAAGGAAGGTTACTTGTTTGTATTTACAAATACAAAGAACTAGGGTGGGAAAAAACTACCTCACCTTTCTAGTCTTTAGGCGCTTTTAGTTATCTTGCTAGTTTCACTATTTGTTGGTGTTATTTAACTTGCTATATTTGTACAGCCTGGTCCCTCAATGTCTTCGGGAATGTCACTGGCAGTCAACAGGGATGATGATTTATCTTCTGAATCAGTTAAGCGCCCTGCAAAGCAAATGAAGTTGGACGATGGAAGGAGTACCTCTTTGTCTGCAGGGCTTGTGTCTAATGCCAATGGATCTGCATTGCCTCATGTTTTTGGAGCTGGCTCAATGCCCGGGAAGCCTGTTCCTAACCCAGAAGAAGTACAGCAGTCTGAGAAACAGACTTCTCAGGTAATGCCTTCCCTTGGTGATTTTTTTTGTTTTGTTTTGTTTTTGTTTTTGTGTTTTTGTTTGTTTTGTTCCAGTTTACTTCTCGTGTCTTGCTAGTTTGGTCTTTAAACTTGACATTATTGTGTAAAAAGAAAGCTGTCTTGCTCTCGGTGATGCAGAAGTTTTACTTTTTGAGTATCATTAATCGCTAGCACAAGTTTTGATTAAGCATATGTTAAATTAGACCATCCAACTCAAAACCAATAACTAATTGGCATTGGTGGAGCCTGATGTGAGAATTTATATTCTTAACACATCCCCTCACGTGTGGGCTCACAAAGCCAAACTCATGGTTCAATTATATGTTGCAAATTGGGCCTCAACATGGATGAACTTCTTGTTCTGGTATCATGTTGCAGATACAGCATTGAATGGAAAACCAAATGGCATTGATGGAAAGATGTAGGATTTCATAAATTGAAATGTTAGGCTTTAATAAAAATGTGGGATTTTATACTCAGCGGATTTTGGAAAAGTGTTTGGATTTCCACTTATTTGAGTAGCTGAAGGATTATTATTTTTTTTCTCTGATAATGGGTTTTTCTTTATAATAATTTTGGTGAACTTTGGGTGTTCTCTTAACTCGGTTTAGAAAGGAAATATCAATTATATAATGAACTTTTGGTTCTAAGCCATCTCTAGCGATGAATCAACAACTCAAAGTACCTTTTTTTTCGTGTGTTCTTGATAAACCAGCATGTATAACATAAAGACTTTGCCCCTGAATCTTAGTACGTTTAACTCTAGTATGTAGTTTATAGTGTCCACTGTCTGTACTTATTAAACTGTAAGATAATAAAAGTTTCTCTTTTCCAAAAAATGTTGGGCAAGAAATGCTACATGGTAGTTGCCAATTTCCCATTTGATCTGAGTATCTGACATCATATGTTTTCTTTTTCTCAGTCTCAGCTTCCACCTGGGGTGGAGTCTGCTCTACTACAACAAGTTTTGAGCCTAACACCTGAAAAGCTGAGTTCATTGTCTCCAGAACAGCAACAACAGGTCATTAAACTCCAACAGATGCTTCGGCGAGATCAGATTCAGCCATCGTAGCAGATAGTCATAGATGACCGGTTTTGATGCGGCAATTCATTACATACATGTGCAGGCACCAACTTGCTTGCTCTACAACAACATAAAGCTTGCTATTGATTCAATCAATTTTGATTGCTTGTAATATTATGTCCACATAAGAGTCAGATCAGTGGATCTGCAGTGCATGAGGCACCATATTATTCACGTAGCTTACACAAGCTTGTGTTTAGTGTAATCAGTAAATTAGTTAGAATAGGAAAATTTTGGTTAGTTTCTGTATCACAAAAATTTAAATTTATCTTCACTTGCATACAATTGTCGCTTCACTTTTGACCAGCTTCTTCTATTTGTACTTTGCTCCCGCATGTGTACTTGGTTTGAGGTAATTCAAAAAAGTACATCTGCATCTTGTATCACTTCATGATCTGTATTGACACTTCGTTCTCCAGACTTGATCTGTTGTTTTTAGTTATTTACGTGTTTACTTCTTTTTCTTGGTTATAATTTATGTGTTACTTCTAAGCTTGTCCAGTTTTGCTGTCTCCGAATTTCCTATGACCTCTGCCCCTTGCATAAATTTTTGACATCTCTCCCCAACTTAACAGGTCACGAACATTGGTTAATTTGTATTGAGAAGTAAAAAATCTGATCTTTTCTGTCAGTGCTTATGGATCTTCTACTTGTACACTCGGCCTTACTTTCTCATAGAGGAGACATTAAATTTGAGGGGCTTACTTTCTCATAGAGGAGACATGAAATTTGAGGACAGCAGATCCGGACTCCTTACTTTCTCATAGAGGAGACATGAAATTTGAGGACAGCAAATCCGGACTCCTTTTAAGGATAGAGAGCCGATTTGAGGGCAGTAGACTCAGAGTAGAGAGTTGATTCTTATGGGGCTAATCGTACTGTAAAAGTACAATTTATAGTGCTAATGGTAGTTAACAAATATTATTGGGTTAAAAAAAAGAACTGTTATTGGCACTTAAAAAAAATCATCATGCACTCGACTCTATAATATGGTTGCAATAAGAAGTTCATTTCAATTAAATACAAAATACCGATTACAGAACAATAGCATTATTCGAATCTAGTTAAAATGCTTCAACTTAAAGCAACACTAAAGTTTTAAAGGCTTCCACAATCATATCGAGTGTGACGATTCATGTCACTAAAAAGAGCTGTCATCAAGATGATACACACAAATTTGACCAACCCTGAATCTTGATGTAGCAAACAAGCAAGATAACTTTGTGTTGACAGCAGCACCAGTCTCATCCTTCTTTCCTTCACATACGTATCCAAAGCCTCTTCCATTATATGCCTTGCCCTTGAATTTTTATCATAATTTTCAGCCAACTTCTGAGCCAAACATCTAGCAATGACAATTGAGTCTTCAATGCCAGCAGAGCCACCCTGGGCAAGGAAAGGTCCCATCAGATGCATGGCATCCCCAGCCACTGTCACGCTTCCTTTTTGAAAGTTTCCTACCAGAATGTCCCACGGCGAACGGTATCTCAAGCGTGTTTTAGATAATGATTCTGTGTCACTATTGTTTATCATGTCTATCATTTCTGAAGGGAAGTCTTTGATTACTTCTAATGTCAGCTGCCGAATGAGCTCTGGATCCTTTGGAACCTCCAACCCTGTTCATATAAACAATTTCTTTCATGTATGTAATCAGAATTCAGTCATGGTTCTACAATAGTTTGAGTTACTTTTCATTTTGGTTCCGTAAATTGTATTTTGTCCAATTAGCCCTAACAATTAAAGCCAAATCAGAATGGAAGTGTCAAATTAATTCATAGAATGTCAGTGCGACGTGCACATGTAGAAATATTTCGATCTTGTGCATATGTAGGCTTTAGGCTAGCACAAAAGAAAAGGTCAAAAATACCACATGAGGGCGTCGTGTGATTATTCTGTGAGTTAATTTAACGAAAATCCGTTTTAAAGAAAATAAGAGGTTAATTTTTTTGTGTTGTAGAAGGAATCCCAATTGTAATTGATTTTGTGTTGTAGAGAAGAATCAAGAATTTACCTCCTCTACCATACATGACTTTCTGAATGACGACCCAATAAACCAATTTATTATGAATGGGCATTCTTCCAACTGTGCACTTGTCACCCCTAACTTGGATAAATTTGTTCTCAAAATTATGACCACTCGGATACATTGTAAAACCTCTAACCGCCGATAATGAGAAGAGCTTTGATGGTTTTAGGTCAAGAAAATCTGCAACAACTGAGTTGGCTCCATCACATCCAATCAAAACCTGCCACGTATAATTTTCATTTTGGCTTAATATTATTTTTCATTGGAAATTGACAAATGAAATATAACTTGTTCACCTGGGCTTTGATTGAGCTTCCATTCTGGAGATGAAGAATTGGACTGGAAGTTGGTGAGTCTAACTTAACAGAGAGTGCTTGGCATCCAAGGCGTATGGTGCCACGTGGCAAGCTCTCTGCTAGTGTTGTGATCAGATCCGTCCGTTTCAGGCATCTTGTTTCCCCACCTCTATAATTAATTATATTACAAACAATTATATAACATGTTATATAATTTTGTGACACTACTTGTGTGTCCCTTTATTCAAATTATAAAGGTTAGGCCTAAAAGATACATACTTCATGTAAACATGAAAGAGGTGGATTAGTAAGAGTAATGTTAATTACTAGAAAGATGTGGTTTTCTTTTTTACTTACATTGATTTGTTTTTAGCTTTCTCTACACGGTTTTGGTTTTTGTCACAGATGTATCTTTCTTTTTCTTCTTAATAATATAAGGGGATAGGGGTAGGGAGGGCTCCCTAAAGTATAGGTCCTCTCTCCTTTTGGACCGAGGGTGGATGTTTGCATTATCTTACCGTCATCGAGGAGCAAATTTCGCCAAATCATCTATTTTAAAATGACTTGAATAAATTTGATGAAAATATATGATGACTATAAGCGTATTATTGATGTACGTAATATACAGAAATTAACTTGGGTCATATATACTCATACTTACCCAGTCGGTATTTCTCGTTGCTTCCCACTATTGAGGCATATGTCTGTAGCCCTACGTATGAAAATAGCAATAACAAAAACAATAATAGTATAATTAATTGTGATTTTTTATTTATTTATAAAAACAGATATGGACATATATACCCTTGAAGTGGCACGGCAGTCTGTCTGAGCTTTGAGGCCACACCAAGTTCATCCAAAGCTCGCCAACCATTTGGTCGAATGGTGATTGCTGCCCCGGTGGCACGCAGGGATTCTGATCTTTCCAACACCACACTCCTCAAACCCTTCCTACATATGTTCCATGTACTAAATCATGTTGATCTTTACATATAAAAATAATTACTATAATTGCCATTGGGTATAACTCTGTTGGTTATGAGTTCTTTCGCCTCAAGTCCTCCTGTGACAGAGGTTTGGAAACCCCAGACATGCATGAATGTTTGTGTGTAAACCCCCTTCTCCCAATTGCTTGTACTCAAAATAAATAAATACTATAATTAAGCATAAATTAATCAACTACTTGTTCTGTTTTGAAATACTCAAGTAGTAGTGAAAGATCAAAGTACCTATGAAGAGCAAGGGCAGTTGCAAGGCCGCAGATTCCACCACCAACTATGGCAATCTCTATCTCTTCAGCTACTTCCATATTTCTGACTCTCTCTCTCTCTCGTAGAAATATATGTTGTAAAATGAACGGTATATGTGGGAATATTGAGCTGCACATAAAGTAAACAAGACACAATATTTAACAAGGTTTGGACATACCTACGTCCTCGGAGAGTAGCAGTAGTAACTCCAAAAAAATCCTCAAATTAAAGCATCAAGAAATTGAGAGAAGCTTACGTGATGAATATAGGAACTTTGAACTTGGTTCACTTGAATTAAGTCTTGAAGGTGAGTGCAGTAGCAACAAGAGCCTTTTTATTTCTCTACATTCAAGGGTAGGTTGGTGCTTCTTCTTGTTATTATTATTTTTTTTCTATGTGCTGTGTGTGAGTTATTTTATTTTTTTCTCTGTTTTTTTTTTCTTTTGTTATGCTATGTGTGAGTTCCTGCACACCCCAACTAGATGAGGTTAGGTTATTTAAATTGGGTGAGCTATGATTTTAGTTTTTTGGCTGGAAAAGGGAAGCCACCTAAAACAAAGACTAGCTACTACTTTGTATTTGTGTGTATTATTAATTTTAGATACAATTAATAGCCCCCTTTAAGCAATAGCAACTATGCAGCCACCATTAAGTTAACAGTGTCCTAGCTTGGGGTGGGTATTGCTCAAAAGAGACCATTTGAGTCATCAGTCCATCCTCTTATACAAAATAGATCAATAATATATTTGAGTGAATCAATACCTTTATTAATTTGTTTTAACATTTCTTAAGTTTAACTGTCCCTTTATAATTTTCTTTTTAGCAATTGATATCAGTCTCCAAATGGGAATAAGATATTTTAAAAAAAACTTTCACACTTAGTAGTAGTTAGTATTGTCCAACGGCTTCTTCCTTTTGATTTGAATTCATTAATTTTTTCAATTTGTGATGTCCAAGTATCCATTGATTGGAGTTGTCCACTGGTTTCTTCTTTTTGCTTTGAATCAATTTTTTGCCTTTCAATTTGTGAGGTCCAGTGGTATATAAGAGGATTCATAAACATGGTTACATTTCAACAAAAAACCATTTTCACTAAGCATTCCCGTGGTTGAATCACACATAATTTTTTTTTTTTTTTTTTTTTGTTTTCTTAGGAAAAGAAGAAACCTAGAGGTTTACCCTTGAACTTGAACAACCATTCTTCTGTTTTGCAAGCAATCTTTAGGCCCAGGAATCGACCACAGCTCCTATAGTTCAAAAATCAGTTTGTAAGGATTACATTTAAAAATAATAATGTCAAAATAGAGCAGGTTGAAGAAAAGTGAGTGAAATAGAACCAAATCTTACCAATCACCCATGTTTGTTAGATCAATTGACAAAAACAAGGCAAATCGCTATTAAAAAAAAAACCAAAACAAAATGGAAGACCATGTGAGAGACAGAATATGAAAGAATAAAACATAAGTAAATAAAATAGAGAACTCAACAGAGTGGAAATCAAATCTAGCAAGACAAACACTGAAGATGAGTATCTTGTGTTGGTCGAGAAAGATGTAAATTCATTAAAGGCAGAAAACCCAAAACAAAATACATCAAAATCCACAATGGAAGGGCAGATAAAAAAAAAAAAAGGAACAGAAAAATCCAACTTCTACCAAAGGCAAAGGGGAAGGAGAGCACGTCGCTTATCCCATTTGTGGTTGAATACGAGTATTAAAGCTTAAAAAGAGAGGGATTTTTAAATTTCAAAAATTGAAATTTTGGGGGAAAATTTTTATACATGTCGTCAAAAGGAGCCTCAGTGGGGATTGATAACAGAGGCCCAAATATTTACAACAAAAAAATGAAAATCACTGTATTTGTATTACACACCAATGTCTATCCCAAAAACCTTTAATAGGCAGAGTGGGATTCTTAGTTTCCAAAAAAAAAATTATACGCCACTTTTATAAATTTGTATCTACATAATCAGTGGGTAATGGCTGATTTTCTAGTAGTGTCCTTTGACAAGTTGGGACTAATAATAACAAGTTGGGACTGATAAAAATGCCCAAATACTAAGGAAAAATAATGAAAATTACTTTTTTGTATTAGACACCAATGTCTATCCCAAATATCTTTAATAGGCATGGTGGGAGAATTAGTCTCCAAAAAAAATTCACAAGGCACTTTAATGAATTTGTATCTAAATAATCAGTGGCTAGTAGCCACATTTCTAGTAGTGCCACAACACCACCACCCCCCCCCCCCCCCCCCCTAATCTTTTTATTGACTAGGAGAACTAGATGAGGTTAGGTTATTTAAATTGGGTGAGGTATGATTTTAGTTTTTTGGCTAGAAAAAGAAAGCCGCCTAGGCTATAGCCCAGCCCCCCCCTCTATATCTTTTTATTGACTAGGAGAACTAGATGAAGTAAGGTTATTTAAATTGGGTGAGCTATGATTTTATTTTTTTGGCTGGAAAAAAGAAGCCACCTGGGCTATAGCCTAGGTTTGCCAAACTAAAGGTCTGTCCCTGGTGCTTACCTTTCAAGTGTGTAATGTTTTCGGATCCTACTCATAGTCTGCATGGTAATTTGTACTTGGAAAATGACATGTAGGGTTGATTCACTACTACAAAAAGGGCAAAAGACGACCAGTAAACAACGACGGTAGATCAAAAAACCGTCGTTGTTTTTTAAAAGACGACGGTAATAGAAACCCGTCGTAGAAACACACTTTAAACACCTAAAAAACCGGTACACATATAAATATTTTTAAACCACGACACACCAAATTAAAAAAGCGTCGTCATATTACAAAGGTACTTTTCAGAGTTAAAATCTGAACCTAAAAACAACGACTGCATCTATGAAATCACCGCCGTAGAAAGTAAAGAAGACGATATAAAAATAAGACGCCGTGTTAACTGATTAATAAACACGACCCAATTTTCTTAGTTAGCGACGCATATATTCAAAGAAATCTACGACGGTTAATTACAAAAAAAATCGCTGATTTAAATTAAGTTGCCACGACTGTAAATATAAATTTATCGACTTTTTAATTATACTATACTACGACGGTATCCATAACTCTACTGTCCGCATAATTGTACTAACCACGACGGTTTGTTAAATTAACGACGTACAAATTTTTTACCATTATTCGTCTATCATTACCAGAATGAACTCTGTTCCTCATCATAATCGAACCATTATTTGTTTTTTACCATTGTTCCTCATCATAATCGAACCAGAATGAACAAAGGCAATGTTTTAGAAGTGGATGATGTGCCAATTACTCTCACAAGGAGTTTGAGGGCAAGAAGCTTGTCTCAGCCACCAAGGAAGGTCTCAAGCTTGATGAGAGTGAAGACGAGGCAAAGAAGAAGGAAGAGTTGAAGGAGAAGTTTGAGGGACTCTGCAAGGTTGTGAAGGATGTTTTGGGTGACAGAGTGGAGAAGGTTGTGGTGTCTGACCGTGTGGTAGACTCTCCCTGCTGTTTGGTGACAGGCGAGTATGGCTGGACTGCCAACATGGAAAGAATCATGAAGGCTCAGGCCTTGAGGGATAACAGAGCGGTTGGGTACATGTCGAGCAAGAAGACCATGGAGATCAACCCAGAGAACCCCATCATGGAGGAGCTGAGAAAAAGGGCTGATGCAGACCTTGTTCTCCTTCTGTGTAGAAAGACAATTTTTTAGATGATGTATGCGTGTTTGTGTCTTTCAGATACACAAACGCGCACACACATCAACATCCAAACTGAAAAATGAAAGCGAGGTGAGACAGATAGGTGATGTGCCTCCAGAGAGGTGAGAAAAAGTTGAAACCCTAATTGAAAAATGAAGACGAAAGAAAGACAGAAAAACCCTTATTTATAAACAAATCTTATATACCACGTCGGTTTTTTAAAATTATCGACGTTTATATGAAAACATAAACGTCGTTTAAAACTAAAATAAGGTCGTATAAATTAATTAACAACGACACTATATAAAAACGACGTTGTAATTTTTTGGAAAACTAATTTATTGTGTAATTAAAAAAGTTACACGTCGGTATGAGTAATTAAAACGACGTGGTATGCATTTTTAACGTCGTTATTATTGAGTATAAGGTCGTTGGGTAAATTGAAAATGACGTGATTCATCATTTTGAAGAAAAATGTGTCGTGTAATTCGATATAAAAACGGCGGTTCATTAAAACCTTGCGTTGTGTAAAGTCATATTATAGGGCGGTGTTAACCTATTGCGCCGTATAATGTTTCATACTAGGGCGCTTCCTATTAATAGCGTCTTCTTATGAAACGGTTTGTTATTATTTTAAACTTTTCGCCTACCTGACCCATACTTGCACTGTTTCCAAACCCGAGAAAAACTTTCAAGCTTCTCTCATTATTCATTCTCAAAGCGTTGTTTCAAACTTTCAAGTTTATCTTCGAGAGAAAACGTTTCGTCTTCCTCTCCTCTTCGTCTTCGTCTCTGAACTGAAACACCAAACTCCAGGAGAAAGCTTTCATTGCATGCAAAGGATAAGCATGTCTGGAAGGATTTTTGTTCCTGTTTTGCATGCGCATATCATTTTCGTTTTTTTAAATCTTTTTACATTTTTTCTTTCCAAGTTTGATAAAATTTGCAGGCAAAGACGGAAAGTTTCCAAGTTTGAACACTACTCTGATTCTTTTACTTCAACTAAATAAGACAACGGTGGCTTGTTATTTACGTGGTTAGATTTATAGACCACGACGGTTCGTCAGTCACCCTAGCGTCGTGTGAAAGTGTTCTTCGTTGTTTTTTAAAACGATATTCTTTTTTTGTATTTGATTTTTAAGGATATATTCATCGCAGGTTTGATTTCTCTGAACAATGGTTTTTGTTTTGAAAATCTTTTAAATTATTTTTTTGTTGAAAATATTTTACATTTTTCCTAATTTGTTTTTGTGGTATAGACGACGGTATATTAATATTTACGTCGTTTTATTTTCAATACCACGGTGAATTTTTATTATTAACGTCATTGTAATATTCAATACTCTGTTTTTTGTGATTATATCATAAGACGTCGGTTGTTTATTATTGACGTCGTTGTAATATTTTATCACGTCGGTGGTTAATTACCGTCATGAAAATTTATTATTACGTCGATTGAAATATTATAATATGTCGAATTTTATAAATAACCGTCGTGTGTTTTCTTAATTTTACTGAAGTATTTTCACTTGCAGGTTTGATTTGTCTGTAACCATGGTTTCTCAATCCCAAAGTAAGGAGTCTGGCTTGAAAAAAAATGAAGGTAAGGAGCTTAGAGTTGTAAATCCTCAAGCCAAGTCCTCGAAGAAGATGAAGTTTGTTTCATCTTCTGAGACAGAACCAGTCAGCACGGCAACATTTTCTGAGGAGCCAAAGTCAGGTTGGGGTATAAGCACAATGCCCCGTGTTGTGAAGAGAAAATTTCAGAAAATCAAGCCTGTTGTTGAGTACAATTCCAAGGGGAAACCATATGGCCTTCCACATAGTGAGATGCAGTCCTACATTGGTCTGTTGGCACGCTCCAGAGTCCCACTTGTGGACAAGAAATGGGTTCAAATATCCAAGGATATAAAAGAGCAGATTTGGGAAGCCGTTGACATGGCTTTTGTGGTTGGTCAAGGGGGCAAGAAAATGGTGTTATCTTCTGCTGCCAAGAAATAGAAGGATTTCAAGTCTACACTAACGAGGGTTCATATCCTTCCATTCATCAAGGAGAAGGAGAAATTAAGGCAACCCCCTGAAACATACAAATTCATAGAGAAAGCTCAATGGGATGCCTTTGTAGCTTCAAGGTTATCTGAAAAATTTGAGGCTGTGCATGAAGAACAATCACAGAGGAGGGAGAAACTTGAGTACAATCATCGATTGTCTCGAAAAGGATACGTTGGTTTGGAGGAGCACTTGGTGGAAACCATGCCTGGGGCAGATATTGATCGATCTACCTTATGGAAGAAAGCTAGAGAAGACAAACATGGTAACATCCCGGATCCATAGGCTGCAGAGAAAGCAAAATTAATTGTAAGCCTACTCACTCTGTTTTAAATTTTTATTACGTCTGCTATTATATTTTTGCGTTGTGTGAAAAATATTACTACGTCGAAATATTTTAAAACACGTCGTTAAAGGTCTGAATCTGGAATCACTACTCTGTTTTTTGTAATTATATCATAAGACGTCGGTGGTTTATTATTGACGTCGTGTTAATAAATTAATAACGTCGGTATTTAGGTAGTGTCGTCTGAAATATTATATTACGTCGATTGTTATGTTATTGAGTCGTGTGAAATATTGTATTACATCGATTGTTTATAAATAACCGTCGTGTGTTTTCTTATGCTGACTTTTTATTATGTCTTTTTCTTAGGATGATTTGCAAAAGCAAGTCTCTGAAGGCACTCTTACTCTATCAGGAACCAATGATGTGTTGACAATGGCTTTGGGTCCCGAGCATCCAGGAAGAGTTAGAGGGGTAGGGGCTGGGATTTTCCCTAAGCAATACTTCAATTTACCTAGACAACAGAAGGTAAGGTTTGCCGATCAATTGAAGGAAAGTGTAAGACTTGTCCTTCAAGAAGAGACTTTGAAAATGGAGGCTAGATCAAGGGAAGAGAGTTTAAAGATGGAGGCTAGGACCAAGCAATTGGTAGAAGCTGAGAGGGAAAATTTGCTAAGTCAGCTTTCCAAACTCATCCCCAATTTTGATCCAAGCGTGCTGAAACTGAATACAATGTCCCAAATCCAAGGGCAAAGTCCCAAAAATCCAATGTCGGACAAAGCAAGCTGCTCTGGGGCACTTGATGTTAGAGCCCTACAATTTGAGGAGGATACAGCCAAGAATGGGGAAAAGCAGGAAGATATGGTAACGTCTCTGAACTTTGAATTCTATGTTTCTCTGTTTATATTTACCGCCGTGTTAAAAGTTATACCACGACGCATTTTTTATTAAACCGTCGTTTGATGTTATTTAGACGTCTGTAATTATTACACACCGTCTTCTGTTATGCTTTACCACGACGGTTTATTTACTTGTTTTTACTTTTTGTACAATGTCATTTATATATTTCTTTATTTTTTAAAACAGAAATCTGGGGAAGTAGAAAAGAGAGTAGAAGGAAAGATAGTTGAGATAGTTGAGATAGTTGAACAGGTAAATTCTCATAAATTCTAGGGCAGTTTTGGTTTTAATTGAATGTTTAAATTGTTGTACGAGCTTTTTTACCGTCGTAATACATGAATTACCACGACGTTTATTATTTACCGTTGTTTAATTAATTTTAGACGTCTGTAATTCTTACATACCGTCGTTTGTTATTCAATACCACGACGGTTTAATTTAATTTTTTTTTACTTTTTGTCCAATGTCTTATATATATTTCTTTATTTCTTATAATAGAAATGTGGGGATGTAGAAAAGATTGAAGAAAAGAAAGATGAAAAGGTAAATTCTCATAACTTTGCCTTTTTCATTTGTTTTTCAATTTTCAGACGTCGATATTTTCTTTAAACCGTCGTTTGTTTTAAATTTCCACGGTAGTTTTTTTTAATTGAATGTTTAAATTGTTGTCCAAGCTTTCTTATATATATATCTCTTTATTTATTAGAACAGCAATCCAGTGTTGGAGAAAAGCAAATTGAAAAGGTAAATTCATTATCTATGAACTTTGCATTTGAATTAGACGTCGGTTTTTTTATACGACGTAATAAAGTATTCATTACGTCGGTATTTTTTTTACCGTCATGTAACTTATTTTAAGACGACGTTTTGTTATTTAAACCGTCGTTTTTATTTATGTACCACGTCACTTTATGTTGCTTTATTTCTTCAAACAGAATACTGAAGTACCAGATTATTCAAAGCTGGAGTTGCCATCTTCTTTACAATCCCTTTGTAGTTATGAGGAAACGACACTAAAGCCTCAGGAGAAGACTATCACCTTTACAATTGAGAAGGAGGTGTTTGGCATAGATCGTACTACCTTCGTCTTGCATGAAGATATTACCCAATTTGCTGGCATGGAAGAAATTGGGGCTACTGTTGTTGCAGTATATATGAGGTTTGTCCTTATCAAATATTCATTTCACACTCTCCTTTATGTTGAAAAAAAAAACACTCATGGTTTCATTTCATATATTTAGATGCCTATTTGATAATTTGAAAGCTGCAAATATGGTGAACATGGTTGGCTTTATCGACCCTGCTCTAGTTAGTGCCGACGCTGGTTCATTAACTGAAAGATCACGTGTCGTAGCCAATCGACTTCAAAAAACAGATGGTGAACAGATTTTCCTGATGCCTTGCAATCTAGGGTTAGTCTCCAAACAAAAAACAGGATTTTGTTTGTATGATTCTCTGCATATATAAAACTGTTTAACCTTTATATTTATTTTGTGCAGCCGTCATTGGGTCTTGATCATTGTGAGAGCAAAGAAGGAGACCGTCTATTTTCTGGATCCACTGCCTGGAAATCGAGTTGTGGATGAGGACGGGAAAAACATAGTGAACAGTGCTTTAAAAATGTATAATTCACACATAGGCAGAGTAGGCCGAAAAGCACCTCTTTGGAAAACTCTGCCCGGCACTCCAAAGCAACCAAGCAGTGTAGAATGCGGGTATTATGTCATAAGCTTTATGAGAGACATCATCTTGGATCCTTCCTTGGAATTTGAGAAGATGGTAAGAAGAAAATTTTCAGATTTATTTTTATGTGGTTTTTTGTATTATCAACGACGGTAAATTAAAAATACCGTCGTTGAATATATAAACTACGTCGGTAAATGAAAAATAGCGTCGTCTGTTAGAATAATCATTGTTTATGGATTGCAATTTGCGAAGGGAAAGGATCAAGCGCCATACCCCCAAGAAGCCATTGAAGAAGTTAGGAAATAATGGACAGAGTTTGTTTGTGTTCATATGGAGTAGAGGAATTTTAGAATACTTAAACATTTTTGTAAAATGTACAAATTTTGTTAGATTTAGACAAGTTTTTGTACAAAATTGGTTAGAATTAGACAAGTTTTTGTGCAAATTTTATGTATAATGTACATTCTTTTTTTCCCTATGAATTTCAAATAGGTTATCATTATTTTAAAAAAACAGAAATTGTGTGACCGACGTGTAATAAAACTTGCAACGACATAATTATATAGAACATCGTCGTCTTTATTTCTATTAAATTCAAAATATTCAAAATAAATTTAAAATATATCCAAAAAATGCATTGTCAACCTCCCTGTAAATTTGTTGAGGTTTTCATGTTGTGAAAAACACAGGGGCACTTTCTAAACCGTCGTTTCTTCAAACGGACGTTGTACACACATAACAACGTCACAGTTTTTTAAAAAGCGACGTAAAAGGTTTTTCAAACGACGCTCTTGGTTCTATAGACGACGTTGTTTGCTTGATATTAGACGGCGAGAAGTTAAGAGTTTAGGTCGTGGAATATGCTTTGTACGTCGTTTTCTGTGTAAAAATGGTCATGGTTTTAACTTTAAACGACATTTGTTTTAAAATTAAGTCGTTTATTATGATTTACGTCTGTAATTTCTTAACGCCGACGTGGTTTGTGGGTTTTATTAATAATATTTTATTCTATTTAATTCGAAATATTCATAATAAATTTAAAATAAATCCAAAAAATGCAACGTCAACTCCTATGAAGTCATTGAGATATTTTCTTCCCCCTTAAGCTTTAAAAAATTAAGTTTGAGTTATACAAATTTAAAATTACCACCAAAAAGAAAAATGTTTTCATGAGTCACAACATCACTTATACTTTAATGGTTTAGGGTTTAGGGTTTAGGGGGATAAATGTTTATTTTTGGGGTTTAGGGTTTATGGTTAATATATATTAAGCCATAAAACCATAAACCCTTTTCTAAAATTATTTAAACATATATATATTTATATATATATATATATATATAAAATTTAGGGTTTATATTTTATGGTTTAGGGTTTAGGGTTTAGGGTTTAGATGTAATAAGAATCATGTTTATTTATATTGTTAACGACGGTTTTTTTGGTTTTCCGTCGATGATTTACAAAGAGCGCATTTCTAAACCGGGTTTCTTTAAAATGACGTTGTACACACATAACAACGTCATAGTTTTTTAAAAAGCGACGTAAAAGGTTTTTCAAACGACGCTATTGGTTATATAGACGACGTTGTTTGCTTGACATTAAACGGCGATAAGTTAAGAGTTTAGGTCGCGGAATATGATTTGTACGTCGTTTTCTGTGCAAAAATGGCCATGGTTTTAACTTTAAACGACGTTTGTTTTAAAATTAAGTCGTTTATTATGATTTATAACGTCTTTAATTTCTTAACGCCGACGTGATTTGTGGGTTTTATTTAGGTCTGAGCATGGTCCGATTTGAACCGGTTCTTACCTCAACCCGAAGTCGAAATCAGTACTGTTCACCGGTCCGATTCAGTTTGGATTTTTATTAAAATGTTTGAGAAAACCAGACCAACCCAAACCGATTGAAATCCGGTTCGGTTCCGGTTTTTACAATTTGGGCCGACTCTTCAGCTCAATTGAATTTTTTTATTCTTAATTTTTTTGAAGTTTCAGCCCAATTGAAATTTAAAAACTTTTGGGCCTAATTATTCACGATTGGCCCAATTCATATTCGCACATTGCAAATTGAACGAAGTCCATCAAGCATTAATACAACTTTTTTTACAAAACAACAAATATCAAGTATTAATATAAACCTTACAACCTTAAAACAAAACAAAATAAAACAAATTTAATTACAAACAAAATAAAGCAAATTTAATTACAAACAAAAATTACTACCCAAAAAAAAAATTACAAACAAATTGCAGAGAGCTCAACCTCATTGTGCTGCTCTATATACCCTCTGCATCAAAGAAAAAACAATGTCAACTCGAAATATAGATCTTACAAGAATAATTTAATTTAAGAAAATAACAACTGACAGAAAAACTCTACACAATTAGGTAAAGAAGATTTTGATTCTTTTGTATTAGAAAGACCACATGCATATTCTTTTCATCTTACTTTTCTTTCAAAGAACCCATGAATTCCGTGGTTTCATGATTCTGATTTTGATTCTTAAATAAATTTTTGTAATGAATTTCAGTTTCGTATATCCCTAGAATTAGCTTATATAAAGAAATTAATTATTTACCTAAATTTCATTTTTCTTTTCCATTCTTTCCTTATCATTTGTCATAACATAATAGGAAAAAATCAAAAGAAAAAGAACAAGAAGAGAATTAGATCTCAGTAACAGCATCAGCCCAAAATCACAGAAAATATCAATACCATGTCAGAAGAAACAGATGAAACCAAAGGTATAATAAAAAGAAACACAGATCGTTGACCAAAAAAAAAATACATATGTGCACAAGGGATTGAGGAGATAAGAGACGCTGACCTGCTTTGGATTGAGAGGAGAGAGAGGAGGATGCGGAGGCGGTGGCGTTGGGCTGAGAGACTACGAAGAGCGATGGGCGAAGAGCGACGATGAGCGATGAGCGATGAGCGATGGGTGAAGAGAGCGATGAACACAGAAAATGAGAGAGGAAGAAAAGTGAATGTTGCGGCTAGGGTTTGGAAAAATATTTAGTGGTAGTAGTTTATTAGGCTTGGAGAATGAATGGGCTTGGAGAATAAATTGGGCTTGGATGGGTTGGAAGAGTATTTGGGCTTGAAGAAGGTAGGTTTGGAGAATAAATTGGGCTCGGATGGGTTGGAAGAGTATTTGGGCTTGAAGAAGGTAGGTTTGGAGAATAAATTGGGCCTGAGTTATATATAGTTATATATATATATATATAATATATATATATATAAATAATATATAATATATATAAGCTGGTCCGGTTCGGATTGGACCGGTTCTTTAAGATAGAAAACCGAAATTGGAACCAATCTGAACCGATTCGGTTTGGATTTATCTCGGTTTTTGACTTTTTTGGTTAACACGGTTTTTTTCGGATTGGTTTGGTTCGGTTTTGCGGTTTTGCGGTTCTAATGCCCACCCCTAGTTTTATTAATAATATTTTATTCTATTTAATTCAAAATATTCATAATAAATTCAAAATAAATCCAAAAAATGCAACGTCAGCTCCTATGAAGTTATTGAGATATTTTCTTCCCCCTTAAGCTTTCAAAAATTAAGTTTGAGTTATACAAATTTAAAATTACCACCAAAAAGAAAAATGTTTTCATGAGTCACAACATCACTTATACTTTAATGGTTTAGGGTTTAGGATTTAGGGTTTAAATAAATTTAGAAAAGGGATTAGGGTTTAGGGTTTTATGGACGAGATATTTTAGGCCATAAAACCCTAATCCCTTTTGAAAAATTATGGGTTAAAAATATATATATAATTTAGGTTTTATTTATTAGGGTTTAGGGCTTAGGGTTTAGGGTATATTTGTTTATTTAATTTTCTAATACGTCTGTTTTTTTTTACGACGTATGGAGATACCACGACCCAATTATTTTAATAGGCGTCATATTTCTTTTGACATGTTAACGACGGTATTTTGTTTTTGCGTCGTAAGGATATTTACAACGACGTCATTTGTTAAATAAGCCACATGTTTAGGTTGAACTTCTAACGACGGTTGTTTTTTGTTTCCGTCGATGTTTTTTAAAAAGCGCGCTTTCTAAAAATTTCACCTCGACCTAAAATTTTCAGATTTCGCTCTAACTCTTATACTTGTAACCCTGAACCAAGTTGGCCATAGTCTGTGACCTAAAACATTTCGCTCCGCTCTCTCACTTCAACTCCAAGTCGAATCCAAGTTGGCCAAGTTTACAACTCCAATTCAAAGTTGGGCTCTTCGTCGAATCCAAGTTGGCCAAGTTTACAACTCCGTCGAATCCAAGTTGGCCATAATCTGTGAGCTCTGCCTACCTGTAAGTACAAACCCTAATCTCATGCTTGTAAATTCATTGAATGATATTCAGTTCTGTGGTAAAGGGTTTTGTGATTTTTTAATGTTGTCGACAGTATGGGTTAATGGATTTAATGTTTAATGTTTTCATGAATCGGGAATGGATTTAATGTTGTCGGATCTTTTAATCACTCTCTGTTATTATGAATCGGGAATGGATTTAATGTTTTCATGCTTAGTATATGTTGGTTTCGTGCTTAGTATACGTGTTCTTAATACTCAACATAAAAATTAATGTATATGTTGTGTTCTGAATATATTTTGTGTTCTGAATACCCAACTACTAATGCTAGTAGAAATGTTGAAGAAGATGATGACCATAGTAGGTACAGTTTTGTGTCTGAAGAAATAGAGATGGATGATAATGATTTTGGTGATTTTGGATCCGATCCTTATGAGTTTGCTAATGTGATTGGGGATGGAGATCAACCATTGTACCCTGGTCGTAGAAAGTACACCAAGTTATCGGCATTAGTGAAGTTGTATAATTTGAAGGCAAAACATGGGATGAGTGATGTATGTTTTACAGAATTATTGATACTTTAGGGCGAGTTGCTTCCAGAAGGAAATACAATACCGGCCTCTATGTATGAGGCAAAAAAGACTTTGTGTGCATTGGGGCTGAGTTATGAGAAAATCCACGCATGCCCCAATGATTGCATCTTGTATAGGAAGGAGTATGAAGATTCAACTAATTGTCCTACTTGTGGTATCTCAAGGTGGAAGGAAACCAAAGATGGGTTCTTGAAAGAGGGTGTGGCAGCGAAGGTGTTGTGTTATTTTCCTCCAATTTCAAGGTTTAAAAGGATGTTTCAATCACATGAGACAGCTAAGAATTTGACTTGGCATGCCGCTAGAAAATGAATTGACGGTCAGATGTCTCATCCGGCGGATTCCCCGTCTTGGAAACTTGTTGATGATAAATGGCCCGAGTTTGGTAATGAGCCGAGAAACTTGAGATTGGCTCTTTCATCTGATGGATTCAATCCCCACAGTTCTCTAAGTAGCAGATATAGTTGCTGGCCAGTTATCTTAGTTACATATAATCTCCCACCATGGCTGTGCATGAAACGAAAGTTCATGATGTTGACTTTATTGATTTCCGGTCCTAAACAACCCGGAAATGATATAGACGTCTACTTGGAGCCTTTGTTTAGTGATTTAAAATCTTTGTGGGATGGGATTAGAGGAGTGTATGATGCACACATAGGAGAATACTTTACACTCAGAGCTGCATTACTGTGGACCATTAATGATTTTCCCACCTATGGAAACTTATCTGGTTGTGTTGTTAAAGGATATAAAGCTTGTCCAATATGCGGCGATGATACACCTAGTCACAGGTTGAAAAATGGCCACAAAATTTGTTACATTGGGCATAGAAAATGGTTACCAATCAATAATCCATATAGGAGGCAACGTGCAGCTTTTAATGGGAAACCTGAATATGGCACGCCTCTAGAGCCATTAACGGGAGAAGAAGTGCTGCATATGGTTGAAGATATTAATTACATATGGGGCTCGAAAAAAGGGGGAGGTGGAGGTGAAAATGATGGTGACAGAGTTTGTTGGAAGAAGAAGTCAAAATTCTTTGATCTTGAGTATTGGAAATACCTTCCAGTGAGGCATGTCCTAGATATTATGCACATTGAGAAGAATGTTTGTGAAAGTATCATTGGTACATTGCTGGAGATCCCTGGAAAAAATAAAGATGGGATTGCTGCTCGGTTAGATTTATTGAACACGGGGGTCAAAACTGATTTGCAACCCGAGTATGGAAAAAGAAGTACTCATTTACCTCCAGGGACTTGGAATTTGTCAAGAGCAAAGAAGAGAGCGGTTTGCAATTCTTTCTATGGTATGAAGGTCCCTGAAGGTTATTCTTCAAATATAAAAAATCTTGTATCTTTACAAGATTCAAGACTTCTTGGCCTTAAATCACATGATTGTCATACCTTAATGCAACAATTGCTCCCTGTGGCAATTCGTTCTGTTTTGGAGAAGTCTGCAAGGTATGAAATAACTCATTTGTGCTTCTTCTTCAATGCTATATGTGCAAAGACGGTTGATGTTTCCAAGCTAGATAAGTTGGAAGAAGATGTAGTAGTTACTTTGTGTTTGCTTGAAAAATATTTTCCACCTTCATTCTTCGATATCATGGTTCATCTAGTAGTACATCTTGTCAGAGAAGTTCGTCTATGTGGGCCAGTATATTTTAGATGGATGTATCCGTTCGAAAGATATATGAAAGTTCTAAAGGGGTATGTTCGTAACCGTACTCATCCCGAAGGTTGCATTGCTGAGCGTTATATAGCTGAAGAAGCTGTAGAATTTTGCACTGAACATTTATTTGATATCAGTACAATTGGAGTGCCATCAAGTCAGAAGATAGGAGTTTCAAAGCCATTATCAGGTTGCATAGTGAGCTTAGTTGATCGGGACCTGTTGAACCAAGCACATCTATATGTCTTGGAGAATACGGAGGAAGTCCTACCTTATATCGAGTATGAGTTTTATTCTTTAAGTTTCCATTTTAAATTATTCCTTATGTTTATCTTATATGTTTGGGACCGTAATGCTTGAATTTTTCATGTCATGTAGGGAACATATGATCCACATCAAGGCCGCTTACCCAAAATTTAGAAAGAGAACAAAGTGGCTGCAAGATAAGCACAATAGCACTTTCATTCAATGGCTACACTTCAAGGTATATGTTATTCAATAACATATTGGACTTTTAATTTTCTTCTTTCTATGTTAGATTGAATTAAGATATGATTAATTTGCAGGTTCAAAGTGAACTTGATGAGGGAGACAATCATGGGGTATCAGAAAATTTAAGGTGGCTAGCAGCTGGTCCAAACATGGCAGTGCCATTATATAGGAGCTATCTTATTAAAGGTGTTAAATTTAACATCAAGCCACAAGATGATGTGCGGACAGTTCAAAATAGTGGAGTTTATTTGAGGTGTACTCTCATCACTCTTCTCAACATTTGACACGTGTTTATTGACATAACTATGGTTGCATAAATACAAAGTAAAGAATTAACTATGGTTATGTTAAGGGACACGTGTCAAGTATTGAGAATGGTGATGAGGGTACACCTTAGGTTTAAGTGGTGAGCAAAAATATACTCAAAGAGATTAATGTCCTCCATATGGTTGTGTATATGATTAATATCATTTGTCCCTTTGGTCGATATTTAGTTATATACCCATTCTTAGCACTAGTGATATAAATAAACTTTACACTATTTAATTTCTATAAATAAACTTAAACTCTTACGTCTTAGTTTGTGTAAACTGCAATCATTCAGCCATTTTCAAATTTTGAAATCTAGTGGACCTTGACAGGGTACATGCGAATGTGATGTTGAGTTATAACTGTGTATCCCCAAAATTGCATCTCGAAATGACATTACAAATAAAGTAAGATTTGACATTGATTTTATGATCTATCTGCCCAGATTGAAGATGAAAAGGAAATAAGACACATGCAAATTCTTACCTTCTCTGCCAACATAAAATAAAGGATTTACTTGATAACTACCCTCTCATCTTCTTGTTTTCTTAATAAAGCCTTCTCGGTTTTGGCACAAAGGGCCTGCCACAGAAGAGAAATTAAAATTAGGGTTATTCTCAGCAATGATCCCTCAACTCTACATGTATTTATAGTTTGGTCACTCAATTCAATTATTAGTTGCAGAGGTCACTCAAGTAGGTGTTGTGTTGCACCAGTAATCCTTCCGTCAAACTTTGTTAAATTTTCTGTCAAAAGTGAGGGTAAATTCGGAAATTCATCCACAACCCTCCATTGTCGCAACCCAATCCTTGCTTCTCCTCCATTGTACCAAAATCTGGGCAGAAAAAGGAAAAGAGAAAGACAACTCAATTGTTTCTCCTCCCTTACCAAACTCACCACCCAATCCTTCCTCCCACCCTAACCCAGCACTCACTGTAAACCATCAACCATAAACATCCATCAATTTCTCTGTTTTTATATTTTGATTTTTCTTTTCATTTTTTATAATTTTTTTTCTCTCTGCTTCTTCAAACCACCACCGTCAATTTCACATCACCCGAAATGGCGCCGGCGTCAACTCTATGACTGGGTTTTCTTGTTTATGTTGCAGTGGTGGCTGGGTTTTCTTTGTACTGTTTAAGTGGTGGTTGGAATCGGGATTAATGGTAGTTATGTGGAGGTTACTGTTTCAATTTAAAAGGTTGGGACCATGAATATTCATGAGGTTACTATTCATGGTTGGGGTCGGTATGCATATTCTATGAAAGTGGTTATTGTTTGCTGGGGATAGGGATGTGCAGAGGGTTTCTTTTGTTCTACACCAATGGGGTTAAAGTGATTAAGCAAAAGGCTGCAAATTTTAAGTTAGCTCAGAGAGAGAAAGAGAGAGAGAAAGGGAGGGTTGTGGAGGAGAGGGAGGGGTTGTGGATGAATTTTCAAACACTTACCCTCACTTTTGATAGAAAATTTAACAAAGTTTGATGGAAGGACTAATGGTGCAACACAACACCCAATTGAGTGACCTCTGCAACTTATAATTGAATTGAGTGACCAAATTGTAAATATGGGTATAGTTAAGGGACCATTGCTACGAATAACCCTTAAAATTAATTCAATGACAACAACTGTACCAAAATTCGAGATAACTAAGATGTTAGTATGAACTAAAAATGCATCACGAAAGAAATAGTTATTACCTCTAAAAGTAGAGACTCTAGACGATCAATTTTGAAAATGCCTTCCTGATAAGACATCATCTAGGAATCAAGATTGTGGTATGATGAAGAGTATACAATGAGCGAAAAAATAGAAAGAAACAGTACTACTCCTCATATTGAAAAAAATTTAAAAAATTATATTGGAGCTTTACCTCATAAAGAAGGGCCTGCAGGGAAGACTTGAGCTCTGGTGACCTATCAGCTCCAATTCTTTCTCCAAGACTCAACGTATAGAGTTGATGCTTATGGACTCTTTTATGGGGCTAATCGTACTGTAAAAGTACAATTTATAGTGCCAATGGTAGTTAACAAATATTGGCGGTGGGTTAATCTAGTAAAATTATTGGGTTTTTTAAAAAAAAAAAAACTATTATTGGCACTTCGAAAAAGTCGTTATGCACACGATTTTGTAACATCGTTGCAATAAGAAGTGTATTTCAATTAAATACAAAATTCCAATCACAGAACAATAGCATTTGAATCTAGTTAAAATGCTTCAACTTAAAGCAACACTATAGTTTTAAAGGCATCCACAATCATATCGAGTGTGACGATTCATATTACTAAAAAGAGCTGTCATCAATTCAAGATGATACACACAAATTTGACCAACCCTGAATTTTGATGTAGCAAACCAGCAAGATAACTTTGTGTTGACAGCAGCACTAGTCTCATCCTTCTTTCCTTCACATACTTATCCAAAGCCTCGTCCACTTTCATCATCATTATATGCCTTGCCCTTCATTTTTTATCATAATATTCAGCCAACTTCTGAGACAAACATCTAGCAATGACAATTGAGTCTTCAATGCCAGCAGAGCCACCCTGGGCAAGGAAAGGTCCCATCGGATGCATGGCATCGCCAGCCACTGTCATGCTTCCTTTTCGAAAGTTTCCTACCAGAATGTCCCACGGCGAACGGTATCTCAAGCGTGTTTTAGATAATGATACTCTGTGTCACTATTGTTTATGATGTCTATCATTTCTGAAGGGAAGTCTTTGATTGCTTATAATGTCAGCTGCCGAATGAGCTCTGGATCCTTTGGAACCACTACTACAAAAATCGAAATAGACGACGGTAATCCACCGTCGTGTATTCGGTTTTTCAACCATCGTGAAATCGAGCGACATCTTTTGATGCATAAAACCACGACGGTAAATCCCCGTCGTCTATTATTTGTAAAGACGACGCTTTTACTCAAAACCGTCGTCTATTATATGTAAATAGACGACTCTTTTACTCAAAAGGGTCGTCTATTATGAAGTAAAGACGACCATTTTTATATGAAAATGGTCGTCTATTATGAAGTAAAGACGACCCTTTTCATATAAAAAGGGTCGTCTATTATATGTAAAGACGACGGTTTTTTTTATAAAAAGGGTCGTCTATTATTAAATAAAGACGACCCTTTTTATATGAAAATGGTCGTCTATTATGAAGTAAAGACGACCCTTTTCATATAAAAAGGGTCGTCTATTATATGTAAAGACGACGGTTTTTTTATAAAAAGGGTCGTCTATTATTAAGTAAAGAACTATGTTTTATTATATCCAAAGACGTCGGTTTTTTTAAAAAACCATCATCTATTAAATGTGAAGACAACGATTTCTTGAAATATTGTCGTCTATTAACTCTAAGACAACGATATTTTAGTAAAACTGTCGTTGATTGTATATAAAAAGACGTTATGGTGTTAAAAGAGGTCATTGATAATATATACAGATGACGGTTTTTCCAATAAAACCATCGTTTTATTATCTTTAGTTTTTTGAAGAGTCAATAGTTATTACATAGTCAACCAATCTTTATTCTATTACATACATACTTCCTACCTATAATTAGAAATAACGGAGCTCACAAATTCTACTAATTTGATTTTAACTTCATCAATTTGTTCTTGGGTTGACTTAGCTCTGCCTTCTTGCACATTTTCCAAGTTGTTGGTGTCGGAAAAGGAAAGACCTGCACGAAAGAGACCCCAATACTCTTAAACATAAACTTGTTTAGCAGTAACCTAACCTTAGCAAAAAGATCTATGCAGCTCTAGAATGACAGCAGAACACAATTGGCATAATTGGCAAAGTACCTGTTCTTGTGGTGGCACAATAACCTGTTCTTGTGGTGGCACCATAACAAATGAAAAATCAGAGATTCAGAAAATTAACAATGAAATTCCAAAATAATTAAAGTAAACAACAAAAACAAAAAGTATTTTGGACCTGATGATGTTGTCGGTCCAAAAACAAACGGATCTAGTGAGGGATGGGTATGTTTTGCCTCATCTTCTTCGTCAGCTTCTTCTTGATTACGAAGGCCTTGTGGGACGGCTGTGCATATTTACCAAATGAGAAACTCACTTAAATCCCACGAAATTAGCACAATACATGAACAAACATATATATATATACCGATTTCCATAAGTCTTTCTAGATCGAGTCGCTGAGTTTGATGAGTGAGTTGAGTGCCTGAGAGCGAGATCTTCTTTGAAGAAAGTGAAGGTCGAGATCTTTCAAATCAAACCTTTCAACCAGCTTTGATTCTCAAATACAAAACCTCCCTCTACATCTTATGGATCTGCGAAGACCTCAATCTCTCAACTCCTTCATTGATATCAATTTTTTGATGATTTTGTAGAGAGTTTCCTGAGGGTGTTTTAGAGAGTGCATGAGGGTTTCAAGGAGGGAGAGATAAGGTTTTCAGAGACGGGGGAAAATCTGAAAATTTGTCAAGCGCGAATTCACTTAAGTAGCCTTTTTTTAGCGTGTTTTAAAAGACGACGCTTGTTAATGAGAGATAAGGTTTTCAAAGACGGGTGAAAATTTGAAAATTTGTCGAGCGCGAATTCACTTAAGCGGCCATTTTTTAGCGTGTTTTAAAAGACAACGCTTTTATAAAAAACCGTCATCTTAACATATAATAGACGACCCTTTTTTTTTAAAAGCGTCATCTTTACTTCACAATAGACGACCCTTTTTTTTAAAAAAAGTGTCATCTTTACTTCATAATAGACGACCCTTTTTTAAAAAAAACCGTCATCTTTACTTCACAATAGACGACCCTTTTTTTATTTATACTTTCATTAAATACAACATAAGATTTTGTCGTATCCAATAGTGTAAATATTTTAAATTGAAGATCAAATTGAGTCATTGTATTCATATAGGGTCAAGGAGTGTAGCTGTAAAAAATCATCAAAATCGGAGTTAAAATAACCGTTAAATCTTGATTTTTCGTTTACAACCGTCGAAATGTTTTGTCCCGTTACTTGATCTCTGATTTATTTATTTTTCCGATTTTTGGCGTATATGATCACGATGTGTAAACAAACAAGTTTGACGGTTGGATCGTTGAAACTAGTTTCGTAGAATGCGTATGCCATCAAAACAATATATTCACTAACAATTAAGAGTTTATTTATACTTTTATTAAATATAACATAAGATTTTGTGGTATCCACTAGTGTAAATATTTAAAATTGACGATCGAATGCAGTCATTGTATTCATATAGGGTCAAGGAGTGTAGCTGTAAAAAATCATCAAAATCAGAGTTGAAATAACCGTTAAATCTTGATTTTCCGTTTATAACCGTCGAAATGTTTTGTCACGTTACTTGATCTCTGATTTATTTATTTTTCCGATTTTTGGCGTATATGATCACGATGTGTAAACAAACAAGTTTGACGGTTGGATCGTTGAAACTAGTTTCATAGAATGCGTATGCCATCAAAACAATATATTCACTAACAATTAAGAGTTTATTTGTACTTTCATTAAATATAACATAAGATTTTGTGGTATCCACTAGTGTAAATATTTTAAATTGACGATCGAATGCAGTCATTGTATTCATATAGGGTCAAGGAGTGTAGCTGTAAAAAATCATCAAAATCATAGTTGAAATAACCGTTAAATCTTGATTTTTCGTTTATAACCGTCGAAATGTTTTGTCCCGTTACTTGATCTCTGATTTATTTATTTTTCCGATTTTTGGCGTATATGATCACGATGTGTAAACAAACAAGTTTGACGGTTGGATCGTTGAAACTAGTTTCGTAGAATGCGTATGCCATCAAAACAATATATTCACTAACAATTAAGAGTTTATTTATACTTTCATTAAATATAACATAAGATTTTGTGGTATCCACTAGTGTAAATATTTTAAATTGACGATCGAATGCAGTCATTGTATTCATATAGGGTCAAGGAGTGTAGCTGTAAAAAATCATCAAAATCAGAGTTGAAATAACCGTTAAATCTTGTTTTTAAAAAACCGTCATCTTTACTTCACAATAGACGACCCTTTTTAAAAACAAACCGTCATCTTTACATATAATAGACGACCCTTTTTTAAAAAACTGTCATCTTTACTTCATAATAGACGACCCTTTTTTTAAAAAACCGTCATGTTTTCTTCATAATAGACGACCCTTTTTTAAAAAAACCGTCATCTTTACTTAATAATAGACGACCCTTTTTATAAAAAAACCGTCGTCTTTACATATAATAGACGACCCTTTTTATATGAAAAGGGTCGTCTTTACTTTATAATAGACAACCCTTTTCATATAAAAAGGGTCGTCTTTACTTCATAATAGACGACCATTTTCATATAAAAAGAGTCGTCTTTACTTCATAATAGACGACCCTTTTTATAAAAAAAAACCGTCGTCTTTACATATAATAGACGACCCTTTTTATATGAAAAGGTTCGTCTTTACTTCATAATAGACGACCCTTTTTATAAAAAAACCGTCGTCTTTACTTAATAATAGACGACCCTTTTTTATAAAAAAAACCGTCATCTTTACATATAATAGACGACAGTTCTTTCAAAACAATCATGTCTTTACCAAAAAAAGGACACTTGATTTTTAAAAGACGACGCTTGTCATACTTGCTGTCGTTGTTTTTTGGTCAAATTTTAACTCTGAAGAAAAGCTTTTTGATAAGACGACGCTTTTTTATTTGTGTGCGTCGTTATAAAAAAATTCTCAACAGTATCTCCATTTTTTAGTTGTTTAAGTCACTTATCCACGACGATTTTTTGTTACCGTCGTCTTTTTAAAAACAACGACGGTTTTTTTGTTCTACCGTCGTCTTTTTCTGGTCGTCTTTTGCCCTTTTTGTAGTAGTGAACCTCCAACCTTGTTCATATAAACAATTTCTTTCATGTATGTAATCAAAATTCAGTCATGATTCTACAATAGTTTAAGTTATTTTTCATTTTGGTTCCGTAAATTGTATTTTGTCCAATTAGCCTTAACAATTAAAGCCAAATCAGAATGGAAGTGTCAAATTAATTCATAGAATATCAATGTGACGTGCACGTGTAGAAATACTTCGATCTTGTGCATATGTAGGCTTTAGGCTAGCACAAAAGAAAAGGTCAAAAATACCACATGAGGGCATCATGTGATTATTTTGTGAGTTAATTTAATGAAAATCCATTTTAAAGAAAAGAAGAGGTTTTTTTTTTTCAAAAATAATTATAATACAAGCAATAGTCTAAATTATAAGGGGGAGAGGGTTTCTCACACACACTATTATGGTGTCACGGGATTTGAACCTAGGACCACGGGTTTGCAAGTCAATACATTTTTCCACTGGGCTAGACCCTGTTGACTAAAGAAGAGAAGAGTTTCTAGTTGATGAAAATTCTAAATTTATCATTTGATTAACTAGAGGAATAAGAATAAGATTGAAAAAATAGGAACATTGTGGACCGAGATAGAAAATGACCTAAACTACAAAGATCAAAATTATAATTTGGCCATTTTGCCTAGAAATATGAAGATTATATCCACTCTATGTGCGATGCATATTCCAATATCTTAGTAAGCTGGAGTGGTAGGAATCCCAATTGTAATTGATTTTGTGTTGTAGAGAAGAATCAAGAATTTACCTCCTCTGAATGACGACCCAATAAACCAATTTATTATGAATGGGCATTCTTCCAACTGTTCACTTGTCACCCCTAACTTGGACAAACTGGTTCTCAAAAACATGAAAGAGGTGGATTAGTAAGAGTAATGTTAATTACCAGAAAGAGGTGGTTTTCTTTTTTCTTCTTAATAATAGAGGGGGATAGGGGGTAGGGAGGGCTCCCTAAAGTATAGGTCCTCTTTCTTTTCAGGCCGAGAGTGGATGTTTGCATTATCTGACCGTCAGTAAAGAGCAATTTCGCCTAATCTTCTATTTTAAAATGACTTGACAACTTTGATGAAAATATATGATGACTATAAGCATTATTGATGTACGTAATATGCAGAAATTAACTTGGGTCGTATATACTCACACTTACCCAATCGGTATTTCACGTTGCTTCCCACTATTGGGGCATATGTCTGTAGAGAGATTATCACATGGTTGTGATTAATATCATTTGTCCCTTCGGTAGATATTTAGTTATATACCCATTCTTAGCACTAGTGATATAAATAAATTCTACACTATTTAATTTCTATAAACAAGCTTAAACTCTTACGTCTTAGTTTGTGTAAACTGCAATCATTCAGCCATTTTCAGATTTTGAAATCTGGTGGACCTTGACAGGGAACATGTGATACACGTTTTTAATTCACAATCCAAGATGTTGGGTTATAACTGTGTATCCCTCACAAATGCACCCCGAAATGACATTACAAATAAAGTAACATTTGACATTGATTTTATGATCTCACTACTGACGTTACAAAAAAAGTAAGATTTGACATTGATTGAAGATGAAAAGGAAATTTTTACCTGCTCTGCCGATGTAAAAGAAAGGATTTTGCTTGATAATTACCCTCTTATCTTCTTGTTTTCTTAATAAAGCCTTATCTGCCTGCCACAAAAGAGTAATTAAAATTAATTCAATGACAACAACTGTACTGAAATTCGAGATAACTAAGATGTTAGTGTGAACTAAAAATGCATCACAAAAGAAATAGTTATTATTACCTCTGACAGTAGAGACTCTAGACGATCAATTTTGAAAATGCCTTCCTGATAAGACATCATCTAGGAATCAAGATTGTGGTATGATGAAGAATAAACAATGAACGAAAAAATAGAAAGAAACAGTACTACTCCTCATATTGAAAAAATTGAAAAAATTGTATTGGAGCTTTACCTCATAAAGAAGGGCCTGTAGGGAAGACTTGAGCTCTGGTGACCTATCAACTCCAATACTTTCTCCACAGTTTGAAACTAGGTCATTTGGATTTACTTTCTCCACAGTTTTCTCCTCTGTTTTATCAGCTTCCTCTTGATACCCTTTTTTGACTTCAATTCTTCTTAAACGAGATGAAGTTGTTTGAATATTTACTTGTAAAAAGGTGACAAATTATTGTGTCAAAGTGGGACTGTCCTTACGGAAAAAGGCATATTGAAAGATGACCAAGTCTGAGCATTGTGTTCCATTCGTTTATTTTACATTTTGCTAGCTTAAAAATATTTTTCTTCGTGATGATGTTCCCTTTCTTCTCAATGAATTTATGAATGAACCCTAATCATAACACCTAAAATACCTACCAAACATAAATTTGTGTATTCCTCTTCTCTTGTCACAGAAACTCCCTGGTCTACTCTTTCTCTTTCACTTGCTTTTCTATTGTCGTAGAACCTTCCTCATCTAGTCTTTCTCATCTGAACGTCTGAATCGGTACGTTTCTCTCGAATTCCCTCTCTCTTTCATATTAAGGTTTGCATGTTATATTGCATTCACTTAATGTTTAAATTTTGTTTAGGATTTTAGGGCTTTGATTTTCTGGGTAAGGGTATTCTGTCTCTGTAGTTGTTGTGTTTGCAAAAATATAAATTGACTTCAATTGCTTTTTTGTGTTGTGTTTTCTAGTTTCTAGTAATTTGTTGAAGCATAGTAACTATTTTTAAAGTTTTGCTGCAGTTTAAATATTCTTTCATTTTTCCAAAATTTGGGTTTTTTTTTTTTTTTTTTTGCAATTCTTTGTGGTAATTTGTTGAAGTGTAGATTCACAGCTGTTGCTGCTTTCTATTTTTTTAGCATTCTGCTTGTTGGTTGTCTTTTCTTAAAATTCCAGGAACCTTTATCTGTTCCTCATTAATTGTAATCCTGCTTTGTCCATCTAGTGGTGTGAGTGTAGGGCATCAGTTTAGTGATTTAATGGGGCTTGAAAAACAAATAATAAGTACCATTAGAAGTAGAAAGCAAAAAAGAAAATTAAATCTTAACTGTGAATATGAGATGATTTGGGATTATAAGGATCAATGCATCTTGTAATAGGTATCAATTATGTATCTTAATGTGTTGAAAATAGTGTTGGTAGGTATCAGTTATGTATCTTAATGTGTTGAAAATAGTGTATCAATTATGTATCTTAATGTGTTGAAAATAGTGTTAGTAAGTTTCAATTATGTATCTTAATGTGTTGAAAATAGTGTTTGTAGGTATTAATTATGTATCTTAATGTGATGAAAATGTGTAGATAATATTTTGAGTATGTATCACTTCTGTATCTTAATGTGTTCATAATATTGTGAGCAGGTATCACTTCTCTTTCTTAAGCAAAAGGTGTCTGTTGCAGGTATAAAATAGAATCTAGGTTTGAGCTTTGTTTCCCGGAGTCAGAGGTCTATTCTACGCGGGTGAATAATATGTGTGTGGCGAGTACAGTCCTGTGTAATTTTGGGGTGCATTTCAGTGAGTCGCTTATGAAAAGATTTAGAAAGAGCTATTTTGGGCACCTGTTAGGCCTCCATAAAATTGCATTTAGTGGTCAAATTGTGCATGCTCTGGCACTCAGGCGAGTCGGAGGACTTGGTGTGAAGGACATGATGGGCCTTAGTTATGCAATAGGGTCCAACGTTGCCCAATTTAGTGTAAAGGATTTTTGTTTGATAAGTGGTCTGAAATGTGGAACAGTGCTTGACATAACGTCCGCGAGGGATGCTCATAATCGATTTATGAAAGCGCATTTTACCAACAGGAGTCACATTACTTGCCATGACTTAGAAAATGCATTCCTAAAGTCCGAAAGAGGAAGCGAGGACTCGTTCAAATTGGGACTGCTGTATTTTGTGGAGTTTGTGATAATGGGTAACCCCAAAATGTAAAGATAAACAAGGACTACTTACATTTGGTTCATAAAATGGATGAATTCAACAAATATCTGTGGGGATCTATATTGTTTGAGTGTTTGCAAGATTCTCTATTGTTTGCTCCCGGGAAGAAAGAGAGTGATGAAGACAATGATGGGAAGGGGAAAGGACAGAAAAAGGGAAAAAGGCGGTACGAAGTTCAATGAGAAAATGGAAGAAAAATGTGGAGGATGAGAAGCGTAAAAGAATTAATAGATCTACATGGAATATAAAGGGATTGAGCTATGCTTTCCAGATATGATTTAGTTCAAAATTAGTGTTTGTAAAATTTAAGTTTGTAATTAAGTACTGATGACTTTGATAATCTATTTGTTGTAGATTTGGGAGTATGAATTAATTGCTAAATTGGGAATTCCCCCCTTAGATATTGTAAGTGAATTGAGGAACCTGCATTAGTCCCTCGAATTTGTCTGTAGAAATTCACAGATAAAGTGCCTAAGTTTAGAAAGCTGAATGCTTATATATTTCAAAGCAAACAGGTGTGTAGTTAATAATTTATTTCAATAGTATGTTGGTTTCATGAGGAAAGTTGTTTAGTATTCTATATGACCTGTTAACTCTATATTTTTGACAGCCTGTTATATTGCGCCTCTTACGACCAAGTGAATCGAAGATGAGCCAACCATATTGGAATTAGGGATCATATGAATTAAACTCTGTTGTGCAACAGTTGAGGAATGAGGTTGCAGTATTGCACCGTAAGAAGGGTGAGCTAGAGGAGAGAATTTTATGCTTGGAAAAGTGTACCAATTATGCAAACGCGAGAAAGACTAAGGATGCTGGAGAGGAGAGTCATAAGACTAAGGATGCTGGAGAGGAGAGTCATAAAACTAAGGATGGTGGAGTAACCGAATCGAGAGAGGAATGTGTACAAAATGAGAAAGAATAGGTGAAATATACACACCCCCGGATATAAATTGGGACGATCCAAATGTGGTGTGTGTCACTCTTGTTAAATTTCTTACGAGTCCTCTTTGAAAGATTGAGATGTCCACTGCAGAGGGTGAATGTGGTGAAGATGTTATAGTTGGGGTTCGGCAGGGGTCGGGGAAATAGTGAGACTCTTGGGCCTGTGATGAAGAGGCGAAGGATAATGGTAAGGGAAACTCCATGACAAGGTCGGAAGATTCCTAATATTTTAGAGGACACAATTGTTGACCCCCTAAGGCCTGTTCCTTGTGATTCCCTTCTAGAGGTGGCGAAATTCTACTGGAAATGGGGACAAGAAGAAAAGTAAGTTCCCTTTGCCCGTCCTTAGTGAAATGTAAATGGTTTATTATGATTACTTATTGAGTCATTGGTTAAACAGATTTGATAATAACAATGATTGATAAATATAGTTCACATGTGCGGTTATGTGGAGAAGAAGGTATGGAAGGTTCGCATAACTTCTTTGTTTGGTTGCTGACCAAGGACGGTTGGTTGGATGACTCGGTAAGCATTAATTGATTTGGAATTTTGCCGAAATGCCCAGGCTATGTAGTGATTTATTGATTTAATAATGGAAACAACCATTTTATATAGAACATTGACATGGCCTTACTTTTGCTACGAGAGCGACACAACAGCTCTGGCAAGTGGGTGGGTTCTGATTGGACGATATTGGACACCACTTTTCAGGTATGTATTATTTCATAATTATGCATTGTATTCTTTTCAAATTTGGTATCCGTTATGATGTATAACTCGTGTGCTGCTATGCAGAAATGTGCTGCCCTAGATTACATGCAAATGAAGGAGTATATGGGAAAGGAGGACAGGCAGCATAGCAACGGTCTACTGGGAATGGCCAAGGGCCAAGGGCCTAAGTTGGCTAAATCATGGTCGTCTGTGAATCACATTTTTTTGCCCTTCAACCTACAAAGGCAGAAGCACTGGATCTTACTTCTTGTTGATTTAAAAAAGTGAGATAAGGGCATATGATTCAAAAATAGATCTGTGCAGAAGTCAAGCCATCCAACGGGCTACACAGCCGATGGCGAAAATGCTGCCCGAGTTGTTACAGGAATCTAGATATATTGGCGACGGTCTACTTCTCAAAAGTGAGTGGCCAGTTATTCGCGTAATGGATGCACCCCAACAAGTAGGCGGGTGAGTCATATTCCACATACACACATTTTCTTATTAAATGGATTTGTTGTACAATGAATCACAACTTCTTCGCTATGTTTCAAAGGGGGACTGTGGGATGTACATCCTCAAATACTGCGAGTTTCTGACCTTGAATGTAGACCTAGACAATATTTCCCATGACGCCATGCCCTTCTTTCGGTTGAAGCTTGCTGTACAGTTGTTGCATGGATATTGGTAGCTGTGATTCATTAGGAGAGACAATATGACATAACTTGCAAAGTTTTTAATTGGGTGGGTGTAGTATATGAACTTGCAAAGTTAGTTTAAGTGGGTGGGCGGTTTGTAATTATGTAGGTAACAGTTGTTGAACTGAAAAGGGTTTTGTATTATGTTCAAATAAAAGTTGTATGAAACCCTCAACATTTGTTGATACTATGCTGAACTCTAAACCCTAAATGGTGCATGATTCTTTTCACAGCAATCAAATTCAAGTCCTCGCAGCAATCAAATTCAAGTCCCAGTTTTGATTTGAACTCCGAACTTACTTTCGATGTCACCTGTCCTTCACACTCCATTTCACAATTCTTGCAATTTAATCCCGAATATCACATCACCACCATTATACCAACATTGGCACATGCTTTCAAAGAGCTTTAAAATATATATTAACTAGCATATGATATGAAAATGAGTCTCTGGTGAAACATTAAAGACCTACATACAAACTAACGTAACTCACTGGAAATACATTTACTTACTCAACTAAGGAATTTTTTATGGCTACATCCTCCACTCACTTCGAAAGATTTTCCCTCCAAAAAGATAGCCATGAAGATATCAGGGGGAGCATCCAAAAGTATGCTACACTGATTACTGTAATCTTCTTCCTTCCATTAGTTTTCTACCTCACTTGGTTTTCTTCACGCAAGATTTTAATGCGGCAACCAACATATCATTTGTGGTCTCCAAGGGGGAGTGTTGTAAAGTCAAGAATGGAGCCCAAAATGGTAGAGCCCACTACCTAATTGATTGAATAATAATGATGAAGCTTGTCTGCCATCATCCCTTGAGAGCCAACCACACATCCATAGGAAGCTATCAACTTTTCCTATAAAAAAGCTTCATCCTTCCCTTGCGTGACACACCATCTGAGAAGAAATGAGAGCCCAGGCAGAGATGAAAGAAAGAAGAGAAGAGAAGGAAGAAAGAGGGTGAGTGAGTGGAGAGAAAAAGATAGCAAAGAGAAATTCTCCAAGAGAGAAAAATCAGTGAGCCACATATATTGTAAACACTAAAGTTGTAGCCCTATTATTTTACATAGTGAAAAAGTTACTATTGCCGCTCTCTGAGGACATAGGCATGGCTGAACCTCGTTAAATGTTGTGTCTCATTTACTTTACATGCAGCTCAATATTCTAGCATATCCCGTTTATTTTACAACAAAAAAACTATTATTGGCACTTCAAAAAAGTCGTTATGCACTCGATTTTGTAACATTGTTGTAATAAGAAGTGTATTTCAATTAAATACAAAATTCCAATCACAGAACAATAGCATTATTTGAATCTAGTTAAAATGCTTCCACTTAAAGCAACACTAGAGTTTTAAAGGCATCCACAATCATATCGGGTGTGACGAGTCATATCATTAAAAAGAGTTGTCATCAAGATGATACACACAAATCTGACCATCAACCCTGAATCTTGTTGTAGCAAACCAGCAAGATAAGTTTGTGTTGACAACAGTACCAATCTCATCCTTCTTTCCTTCACATACTTATCCAAAGCCTCTTCCACTTTCGTCATCATTATATGCCTTGCCCTTGATTTTTTATCATAATTTTCAGTCAACTTCTGAGCCAAACATCTAGCAATGACAATGGAGTCTTCAATGCCAGCAGAGCCACCCTGGCCAAGAAAAGGTCCCATCGCATGCATGGCATCTCCAGCCACTGTCACGCTTCCTTTTCGAAAGTTTCGTACCAGAATGTCCCACGGTGAACGGTATCTCAAGCGTGTATTAGATAATGATTCTGTGTCACTCTTGCTTATCATGTCTATCATTTCAGAAGGGAAGTCTTTGATTGCTTCTAATGTCAGCTGCCGAATGAGCTCTGGATCCTTTGGAACCTCCAACCCTGTTCATATAAACAATTTCTTTCATGTATATATGTAATCAGAATTCAGTCATGGTTCTACAATAGTTTGAGCTATTTTCATTTTGGTTCCGTAAATTGTATTTTGTCCAATTAGCCTTAACAATTAAAGTCAAATTAGAATGTAAGTGTCAAATTAATTCATAGAATGTCAGTGTGACGTGCACGTGTAGAAATATTTCGATCTTGTGAATATGTAGGCTTTAGGCTAGCACAAAAGAAAAGGTTAAAAATACCAAATGAGGGCGTCGTGTGATTATTTTGTGAGTTAATTTAACGAAAATCCGTTTTAAAGAAAAGAAGAGGTTTTTTTTCAAAAAGATTTATTATACAAGCTATAGTCTAAATTATAAGGAGGAGATGGTTTCTCACACACATTATAAAGGTGCCATGGGGATTTGAACCTAAAACCACGGGTTTTCAAGTCAATGCATTTTTCCACTAGGCTAGACCCCGTTGACTAAAGAAGAGAAGAGTTTCTAGTTGATGAAAACTCTAAATTGGTCATTTGATTAACTAGAGGAATGAGAATAAGATTGAAAAAATAGGAACAATGTGGACCGAGATAGAAAATGACCTAAACTACAAGGTTCAAAATTATAATTTGGCCGCACTCGCGGAACTGAGCCAAAGTAGTCGAGGTACGCGTTAGCTGGCCCGGACACCTCATGGTATTTATCCCAAAAAAAATTCTAGTTTGGCCATTTTGCCTAGAAATATGAAGATTAAACACTCCTATAAGCGATGCATATTCCAAAATCATAGTAAGCTGGAGTGGAAGGAATCCCAATTGTAATTGATTTTGTGTTGTAGAGAAGAATCAAGAATTTACCTCCTCTACCATACATGACTTTCTGAGTGACGAACCAATAAACCAATTTATTATGAATGGGGATTCTTCCAAGTGTGCACTTGTCACCCATAACTTGGACAAACTGATTCCCAAAATTATGACCACTTGGATACATTGTAAAACCTCTAACCTCCGATAATGAGAAGAGCTTTGATGGTTTTAGGTCAAGAAAATCTGCAACAACTGAGTTGGTTCCATCACATCCAATCAAAACCTGACACGTATAATTTTCATTTTGGCTTAATATTATTTTGTCTTTGGAAATTGACAAATGAAATATAACTTGTTCACCTTGGCTTTGATGGAGCTTCCATTCTGGAGATGAAGACTTGGACTGGAAGTTGATGAGTCTAACCTAACAGAGAGTGCTTGGCATCCAAGGCGTATGGTGCCGCGTGGCAAGCTCTCTGCTAGTGCTGTGATCAGATCCATCCGTTTCAGGCATCTTGTTTCCCCACCTCTATAATTAATTATATTACAAACAATTATAACATGTTACATAATTTTGTGACACTACTTGTGTGTCCCTTTATTCAAATTATAAGGTTAGGCCTAAAAGATACATACTTCATGTAAACATGAAAGAGGTGGATTAGTAAGAGTAATGTTAATTACCACAAAGAGGTGGTTTTCTTTTTTACTTGCATTGATTTGTTTTTAGCTTTCTTTACAGGGTTTTGATTTTTATCATGTCTGACTAGATGTATCTTTGTTTTTCTTCTTAATAATATAGGGGGATAGGGGGTAGGGAGGTCTCCCTAAAGTATAGGTCCTCTCTCCTTTCGGACCGTGAGTGGATGTTTACCTTATCTGACCGTCATTAAGGAGAAAATTTTGCCTAATCTTCTATTTTAAAATGACTTGAACAAATTTGATGAAAATATATGATGACTATAAGCATTATTGATGTACGTAATATGCAGAAATTAACTTGGGTCATATACACTCACACTTACCCAAGCGGTATTTCTCGTTGCTTCCCACTATTGAGCCATACGTCTCTAGCCCTAAGTATGAAAATAGCAATAACAAAAACAATAATAGTATAATTAATTGTGAAAAAAAAAATTTGATAAAGACAAATATGGACATATATACCCTTGAAGCGGCATGGCAGTCTGTCTGAGCTTTGAGGCCACACCAAGTTCATCCAAAGCTCGCCAACCATTTGTTCGAATGGTGATTCCTGCCCCGGTGGCTCGCAGGGATTCTGATCTTTCCAACACCACACTCCTCAAACCCTTCCTACATATGTTCCATGTACTAAATCATGTTGATCTTTACATATAAAAATAATTACTCAGAGGGTATAACTCAGTTGGTTATGAGTACTTTGGCCTCAAGTAATCCTCCTGTGACAGAAATTCGAAAACCCCAGACACCCATGAATGCTCGTGTGTAAGCCCCCTTTCCCCAATTGCTTGTACTCAAAATAAATAAATACTATAATTAAGCATAAATTAATCAACTACTTGTTCTGTTTTGAAATACACTCCAGTAGTAGTGAAGAATCAAAGTACCTATGAAGAGCAAGGGCAGTTGCAAGGCCGCAGATTCCACCACCAACTATGGCAATCTCTATCTCTTCAGCTACTTCCATATTTCTGACCCCTCTCTCTCTCTCTCTCTCTCTCTCTCTGTGGTAGAAATATATGCTTTTTGACTCATTTTTTAAACCTCAGTTACATATAGGTCCTACCATGTCCAGCACAAGCTTTGTCCTTTTCCAAAAAGCTTAAGGGGTCTTAAGAAAGTTCAAGTGTGTAATGTTTTCGGAACCTACTCATATTATTCTACTTGGAAAATGACATGTAGGGTTGATTGTTAATGCCCAAGGATTTGTACTAAACAATGTTTAGTGGCTTTTGGGTACTCTAAGAAAGAATCTTTACATTTTTAAAAGTCAGAAATAAAACGGTCCCTATTTCATTCAAGACATCAAAAAATAACTCATGTCAAGCCAGTTCTCCAATCTATTCACAATTGTTTGATTTCCCAAGATAGATTGCTTATGTCTCACTCATATTTTCTCATTGGCCATTCGGTTCAAGGTTTAGGAGCTTGGAGTTGGAAAATGAGTATGAAATTGCATTCACATGTTTAGTGTGCATCTTTGGAAATGCAATACCTAACTCATGGTTGGGGAATTTCATACCATTTGCTCACTTGGGAAAGCATTTAATGCAGTTTTTTTTACTAACTTATCCATATTATAATTTTTAAATATCACTTTTGATCTTTAAAGAACTCTTTGTATTAATAACTCTTCATAATAAAAAATCAAGGGTATTATTGAAAAACTGAACAACTTTTCAATCCTAATACGGCACAAACCAAACATAGGAATTGGAGAAAATGAAATTTCCTACTCCTTATTTCCCAACGTTCCCAAACATGTGAATGAACATCCTCCATTGACATCTCGTGGGATTAGACATAAGAATTTCACTCCCAGGAAATTCAATCCACTATCCAAACAGGAAGGGAGTTGTAAGTGAGTTGTACTTTGAATATTGAGCTTGGTAATTTTTTAGCATTTCTTTTAAAAATTATTAATGATCTCATTTAAGGATTAAAGTTCAGGGATTAAGGTTTAGGACAATAAACTCTTAAGGATATTAATATTAACAAATGGACAAATGATATTAATCAAATACACAACCATGTGGTGTATCATATACATAATAATCTCTCTAGAGTATAGAGGACATTTTACTTTGTTTAGGTTAAAACATATCTACAAGGTGTCATTTAATTATGTGAAATCCATTAAATCAGTCAATCCTGTAAAAGTTATCACTTATAAAAAGCCTTTACAAATGTATAAATCTAAATGGACTACACCCCTGAAACTATTTCCACACCTTTATAATTTCCTACATATATATATTTTGCTTTTAAAAATATTTTAGATTTAGTTTTAGCTTGACAAGAAAATAAAGGAGCCAATTGTAAGGCATGATCAATACAATCAAGGAAAACCAGAAAGAAGACTACACAAAATCTTGCTTCTTGTATAAGCTAGCAACTTTGATTGCTGTCGGAATTATATTTGGGTATCATAAAATGATCCTCCGGATCGTCCTTGCAGCAGCACGAGAAATTAATCTTCCTGTGAGATCCGCTGGCAGATTAAGTAACTGCTGCTGTGATTCTGGTGGGAGCTGCCAAAGTATGAACATATAAAGTTGTAATCAGCATAAATGCAGAATGCAGTCCAAACATTAACAAAATACGTACAAAGAACTTGTTATCAGAAAAGAAAGATAATTTGCGCATTATAAAAAGTACAAGTGTATAAGGTTTAATCCTAGGTTTGATTCCCCCACAAAAAAAAAAATTATACTGATTGTGACAGAGAAAAGCTACAACCGGTAGAAAACAATAAATAACAATTGCATATAGACAATAGGCACAGAAGATGCTTGCCATATATTATAGAAAAAAGATGGTTCTTTCCCGATGGTGCATGAACCAAAACATCATCTAAGCAAACTTTCTAGCTCACAGGTCCCGACCCCATCTCCAGCACACCTCCTAGGCCCTGCCCCCGCCCATTAAACCCCAAGTTTCAATCCTGGCTTCTCCACTGGTGATCAAAAGGTATAATCTGTTTCCCACACTGGTAGGAAACTTCTATAAGGACCACATATTCCCACAAAATTCCCCAGTTCGTCTATGCAGAAGAGTCAACCTCTGACCAAACGGTATAATCATCATTAAATTAATAAAAACATACATTGCTGGAAAATTTAAACAACTCTTCAACAACTGGATGACTAGTCAATTGCATAAATTAGGGCCAAATTCCTAGTCAAACCTATTCTGTGAAGACTACTCAGTTAATGCCACGAAATAACAACCATAGTTTCTAGGAATGCTGTCATAACCTTTTAATCTGAAATCTTGAAGAGAAGTGAATGGCCATATGGATCCAAACACTACAGTTTTGGAAATCCCAAGCTACCAAGTACTCATTCGAGAACTAGCATGCCAAAATATGTAATTGATAATGTTCAAACACAAATGTGCTGCTTACCTCAGGAATAACAGAAAGGATAGGTAGAATGTCTTGAATGGATGCAAGCTGATTGAATACTAATGATGCTTCCTCCGAGGTCATTTGTTGATTCTTGTATGGGATATCCTCTTTAATTACCTTCAAGGCCAAAGTTGAGAATTATCAGTAAATAGAAATATTAAGATAATAATCACACTATAAAATGAAATTATTGCAACAAACTCCCCTATACCATAGAACATGTCAAGTCTCAAATGCAAGATAACTTTCTGATCATAGAAAACTAGGTGTCATCTTAAAATGTGATCTTCCATTTAATGAGGTTCCAATTCACAAATGGGTGGTTCTAGTAATCTTCCCCTTATTTGTAAAATTTTTAATGCAAATTTACCCTTAACAAAACAAAATGAAGAGCAAACAATTTATATAGAAAAAGATAAAAGACTTTCCATCTGCCATTCCTCTATGCACTCCTGGCACCTCTATCAATGTTGCTGGAGGCAACAACCCCTGTGCATCCTCTAGCTTTCTGTGGCCAGGCCATGTTTTTTAATGCCAAAAAATTAGGGGTAAAAAAGTAACTTCATTACATGTTTCCATTTATAGGGGACTAACTGAGAAAATATGGGTGGTCCAAACTCTAAATAGAACCATCACCTTATGTCCTCATCAGAAAAATTAAGAAGAAGAATGACTTCTTCAAAATGCAAAATTAAGCTTTCAAAGTGTTTAGTGTTCATGAACATGCAACTTGTCTTGCAAATACTTTCTCCATCTTTTCCAATTCAAAAAACCACTCTTCTTTGTCACAGGGATATCATCTCAGAGAATATTATTAATATTATTATTGAAATCATTTGAATGGCCACAACATTCACATTTGCACAAAGCATATAAAGCCAAAGAATTTAAAGAAAAATAAAAACAAAACCTAAGCACCAATCTATGCACTTCCAATACTCAAAATTATACCTGTCAATATATATTTTTTTTTTTGCAGTTTGTCACAAAAGAAAACTGTTTTGAAAACAAAAGAAACCATCGGTCCAAAAAATGGAAAAAAGTGTCGCTAAATTTATTCAGATGAAAACAGAGATTTACCAACCCAGACTCAACATACTTGCCAGCCATAGTTCTAAACTACTATGAGAAGGTTCACAGGAAAAGCCTAAGCCATACCACAACCAGAAAATCAAGCCCTTTATTTAGCCCTTTCAAAGAAATATTATGTGCATTTAGCCCTTTCGTCTTTCCTTATATTCTTTACCACTGATATCATTCATCACTATACCAAACAAGCTTAAACTCTTACTGCTTTGGAGTTTTCAATTCCTTGAAGCCCTGACAGCAATAGCAGAAGGCGATGTAGTGTTCTTAAGTTGATTTTGTCTTCATTGGTCATTGTTGAGAATGAAAAAGTAGAAGTGAATGGTATGCTTGCAGTTGCCACAGCAGTAATAGAATCCAAGGTTGCCAGCCCAAGTGCATCCAATCCCTGAGTTCAATTGAGGAATCAAATAGAAAAGAAATACCAAAAACAATAATAAGAAGAGCAATAATAATAAGTACAATAATAACTACAATAACCGCATGCCCAAGACATTTGACAAATTCAACCATATCTCTGATGCGATATGCGAAACTCAGGGATTACAATGATGAAATAGTTTACCTCTTTCATCAAGGCCAATCATTTAATTGTTTCAGGGGAATTAAACATGTGTCATAGGATGGGCAACAGAAATGTCTTAGTTTGTGTAAACTGCAATCATTCAGCCATTTTCAAATTTTGAAATCCAGTGGACCTTGACAGGGAACATGTGATACACGTTTTTAATTCACAATCCAGATGTTGTATTTGCTTTCACTAAAATTACAATAGAGATCTATTCTTTGAAGTCCATGCGTAAATATATCATTGAAGACTCATTTTACCCCTAACATTCTAAGTGGTTTTATGCCACCCTGTAAAGGCATATTAAATTGAACACTATATTAATTTATAAGGTGAAATTTGATAGTCCCCGATAAACAATAATCTTCTGTAGAACAAACTTCGCAACATGTAAATAATTAACAATTCCATCTCTTATAGTCTTAAGATTTTTTTTTCTCATCAGCGAAATATATTTATGGGGAAACTAGTAATTCTATTATTTAATACATTTTATCCATCAAGGTTCAATTCTGGTTTTTTTTTTTAATGAACACAAAGAAACTACTCAAGGTTCAATTATTAACGGCTCTAATGTAAAGGTAAAACCTTCCAAACAAAACAAAATATGTTCCAGATATTAAAAAATACAGACTGCAGTTACATTTCTATTATGTTGGTTAATTAAAATTGTAATTTTCTACTATCACCATTCCTAATATGGGTTATAACTAAAATAACAAGCAGAAGCGCAATGATTCTACCTTCGCAAATTCTTGAAGAAGTATATCCCTCACAAATGCACCCTGAAACGACATTACAAATAAAGTAAGATTTGACATTGATTTTATGATCTGGCTGCCCAGATTGAAGATGAAAGGGAAATAAGACACATGCAAATTCTTACCTTCTCTGCCAACATAAAAGAAAGGATTTGCTTGATAACTACCCTCTCATTTTCTTGTTTTCTTAATAAAGCCCTCTCTGTTCTGGCACGGAGGGCCTGCCACAAAAGAGTAATTAAAATTAATTCAATGACAACAATTGTACTGAAATTCGAGATAACTAAGATGTTAGTGTGAACTAAAAATGCATCATGTATCTAACTCACATTCCATTATCAATACATATTTCACAAGAAAAAGACCAGAGGGCATGCATCACGAAAGAAATAGTTATTACCTCGGAAAGTAGAGACTCTAGACGATCAATTTTGAAAATGCCTTCCTGATAAGACATCATCTAGGAATCAAGATTGTGGTATGATGAAGAATATACAAAGAGCGAAAAAAATAGAAAGAAACAGTACTACTCCTCATATTGAAAAAGTTTTAAAAATTGTATTGGAGCTTTACCTCGTAAAGAAGGGCCTGCAGGGAAGACTTGAGCTCTGGTGAGCTATCAGTTAGTACTTTTCTAGCAATCCATGGGTACGTACTACCTAAAACTTTGTAATCTGGGTTGGCGCCGATGGCGACGCCTTCCAATACAGCAAGGCTGAGAGCCATAAACAAACGTATTAGAAGACAATAGATAGCACCAGTATTTAACATTTGGCAGAAACTAAATTGATGGAAAGTTCTAAGAATTTTCAGATTTAACATTAGATGATGCTAGACTAATTGTCTTCTTAGATAAATTGTCCCGTGGAAAGTCCAGAGATGTGCAGTTTTGGTTTCTATATGGATTGTTTGGTTCGAAAGACATAACAAGTTCTTTGATGATAAGGTTAAGTATGCGGAAGTAAGTGGATTTCATTTGTGACGGAATTAGTTTTTTACATTCTCCTTGGGTGTCATTATCAAAGGACTAACCAGGTAATAAAAATTATTTAACAAATTGAGGAGCCATATACGAATCTCAACAAAATATCAAATATAATTAACAGTACATGAGGTCCATTTTATATTTTTGGAAACACAAAACTACCTTCGAATGACAAGAGAAAAATAAGAAGGTATACGGAATTTGAACTTGTACCTGCAACAAACAAATAAAATATCAGACAATTCATTGATGAACTATATATAAAGCTCAAGAGAGTGACCATGTCAACATAGCATTACATACTTCCAATCTTCAGGAAATGTGAACGAGAAGTGAAGACATATGCACACTTTCCATGTGGAAAAAGTTTAAATGCAAACAATAACATCAAGTGGTCTGATATGAGACAGATTTCTTGGGTATCAAAAGAAGAGAAATAGAGGACATAATGTTCAACGTGACCTGGCACAACAGTGACTGCACCAATAATATGAGAGAAATTCCACGAAGACAGTTCTTACAAAAATTGCTTTATAAGTTCAATTTAAACTTACATTTTTCATACATTGAAAACCCCTAAAAGAGCTGTGTCTTCATCCTAGTGTGGGTGAAAAGCAACAGTCTTACGGACTTGGGAGGACTTTGTTTCCCAAGAAGCGAAGGAAAAATATGAGGAAGATGATATTGATGATAACGACGAGAATGAAGATGTGGATGCCACTGAAATTGATTTTTCATTTAATGTTGTGGATGAAGGAATATAAGTCATGAAATTGTGAAATAAATGGCCTAAAAATATATGATGAATCCACACAAGCTCTAGCATTGGCAACCTTGAAACATTAACTGAGAAACAAAGGATGGCGGCGCATTAAAGTTTGCAAATTTATAAATCTTATCTTCCAAGTGGATCAAAATGAAACAGGAAACACCTTACATGGTGGTTCCTAAATCTCCTAAGAGGTCTCCAAAGCTAATATTTCGCACTCCTTTGGCAACAGCATTCTGAAAGACACCTACAGACACAAACAAGGCTGGTGGCGTCAGACCAGTTAATGGAGCCTGTCCACAGAAAGAATTCCCGACATTTAATTACAACACATCAGACAAACTAAGTCCTTAGGTTCATGTAAACACAAGGAGGAACCTGTTAAAGCCTTTGTAACAGCTTCCTTGTCTGCAGTTGGTGGAATAAGCCTGCAGAGTTTGTAAAAGAATTAACAAAGTAACTTCCAGCAATGTCAATTAACACAACCTGTGCATCAACTGAAAGAAATGGAAAACATGATACCCAAGAGTAACAAAGTCCTTAGCCAAAGCACCAAAATCACGGTTTACAAGATGGAGGCAAGCTTCAATGAATCCATTGCGGAGTTCTTGTTTAAATTCACCCATCATACCAAAATCTGGTTGTGGAACCATGTAAGTTAATAAAGGTTGATAAAATAAATCAACACATTAATTGGAATTCAACCCATTAAGCAGCAAAGAGTAAATTTATCTCCATCTTGTGTCTTTGTGGCGTCTTTTCTTTCTTACATTGAACTATTTAAATCTTTGTTCATGGTCAAATTTGAACAGTCCACCAGTTCCAATTTGGATATAAATATCTATACAAATATTTGTTCAACGCTGCTTCTATTTAATATCTAGATGGGCCTATTTTTAATAAACCTCAGCATTGAAATTTTATATTTTGGCAATCTTGCTCTAATTCCCTTATTCTGTTGTATTTTTTTGGTGGCTTTCTTTTGTTTTTCAGACACATTCCTTTGGTCCACTGTCCTTCATAAGTAACTATTCTCTCCAATCACCAGAGCAACTAGCATTTATTATCCCTCAACCACACACACATATGTTATGTACAAAAAAAATGTAAAGTTAACCTCACATGTGAGCAAGGCTAGTACCTAAATAGGCAAGTTTCCCATCATATGTACGAAGAAGATTTCCAGGGTGTGGATCTGCATGATAGAATCCATATTCCAGCAGTTGATTGAATGAGCAGTAAGTCCCAACCTATTCAGCACCAAGAAGCAGGCATTTTATTAAGCTCTTTGGCAAGGTAAAAATTAAACACAAAAAGTAAAGAGTTCAACAGGTTGATTTTTGAGAACGGTGAAACTGAAATTAGTTTAGCGCATGACCTCAACCATGTAAAGATCATTTACTTCTGACAGCTTCTGCCCCTAGAATACAAGTAAACAGAGAAAATATAAGCAGAAACATACAGACATACTAAACGGCACGTAAAAATACATCTTTAAGAACAGTAATTTCTATTTCCTAGTACTTAAGTCATATATATCCACATTTATCCACCACTTTCAATTCTTATGATTTAAGTGCGCAACAAATTGCAAACAATTTTTAATCTTGTTTAGTTGCAATATCTCATACGCCTTTCAATTCTATCTTGTGTCTAATTGGTTTTCTGATTATCATGTTTGTGTATTCCAATTAAATGTGATAATTAATGGAGAATGGTCAGGAAGCCAGTGGAAGTTGTTCTTTATAGAGCTGGTCCCATAGCATGTTATAAACAAAACCAAGACAAACGCAATAGCAAATACCTCCACCCATTCCATCACAAGCACCCTACGAGTTGTGTAATCCAGATACATTTCTGGAACCAAAACATCAGGTATACCACCATATAGCTGTCTGATCAAGCGCAGAGGACCACAGTTAGAACATTAATTTTGTGCTCAAGCTCAATGTGAAACATAAACCTCATAACAATTGGAAAAGGATATAAAGTTATCAATGACGTGAAAGAAAACGGAAGGTGATACATTGAAATTTTATGATAATACAGTGCACTATAGGCAGAAAGCGTGTCAAACTATGGTAAGGTCAAAGTCAGAATGTGGAAGGCAAATGAAACAAGTTGTCTCTTTAAAATTCAAAGGATAAAGCTTTTCAAATTGAAGCTTTTAGTTGATCACGAGGCAATTCAAATAACTAATTTTCAAAGTAACTTCCTTGCGTGGTGTGTAAAGTAAACATTGCCAGAGACTGAAAAGAGGTACCTTCCCTTAGGTAACTAATAAGCTTAGGCCTTCAATGAAATAAAATAGAAAGCATCATTTAGGTAAGGAAAAGCAAGAGAATCTTATCGGAGAGAGAGAGAGAGAGAGGACAAATAGGCTATAATTTGACATTTGAGGTAGTATAAACTTAAGATTGATCTCTGAGTCCCATCTACCCAAGTACCAAGTATTTAGGATCTCCCACCATGTAAGAACATAGCAGAAGAACCAACTCTGATACCAAAACTGATGTAGTAGAAGAATGAGTTAAAGGAATATAAGAGAGATCCAGACTCACTCCAGCCTATGGAATCCCACCAAATGTTTACAGGAATCACTACAATAGAAATTAGAAAAATTACGGAATCGCACCAGCCTTGGAGTCACTCCGAGTCAACCCATACTTTTCAAACAAGCAGGAAATCACAAGAACTTTCACTAACTTTTACTAAAGCTTGCTAAGTGCCCCTTTTATAGGCTCATTGGTACATAAATCTGAAAAAAGCCGCATTAATACACTTTGAAATTCTAAAAACATAATCTATCGCACTTAATACACTAATCATGTGACGTCAATGAACCTCAAATGTATGTGTAAATTGCATTTATTACACAAAAATTCTAAAAACATAATCTATCCCACCTACTACACTAATCATGTGAATTCAATGAACCTCAAATGTATGTGTAAATTGCACTTATTACACAAAAGAGTACACTCATAATTATGTGCTTGTTCTTGGATGGGCTTTATTTATTATCTATTGAACTTAGTTCCTACAACACTATCAATCATTAAGATTATGTAAGTTTTGAATCCCTCCACTTACCTGAATTTGAGACCATTATTTGCTTCTGTCCTGTAGTCCATCTCCTGCATTCAATGTGATTTACCTGTATTCAATTTGAAGTTCTAAGAATAAACCTTATACAACCAAAAAGGATATCTTAGATAACAGAAAGATGTTCAGGGAATTAAAAAAGGAAAGGAAATGTAAGCAAGTAGGCATAATAACACATGACAAACAAAGTATCACATTCAAGGGATGCTGCTGAAAATTTCGGTGCAATTCAGACAAATCTTTCACATGATGCAAATTTGTCCATTCATGCTAATAATGTAACTGCAGCATGTTTCTGGCAAGAGTATATTTTTAGTTGAATCGTGAGTTTTGAAGATGTTAAGAGCATAAAAATAATGCTTATCTTATTTTCAAAATGATAATAATAATAATAATAATAATGCTTAACCCACATTCCAACAGCTTAAGCTTTTGAAACAATGGTAAACTCAAATATCATATCTGAGTGCAAGATCCTGAGTTCACATCGATAAAACTGCAATCTCGCAATTTACATTTTGGGCCCTCTAGAGGTGAGAGAGACCCACACGTGATAGGGGCATTAGAATATAAAAATAACACGTGGTCTGCATTCTAATTGTCATAGTTTGAAAATATTAATTTGCCTCATTCTAACAGTTAATCTTTAGGAAATAGTGGTAAACTAAGAAAAGTTATCCAAAGACATCCATTATTTGTGTATACTATAGTCACTTCAATGAGAAAGCATATAAACAAAAAACAAAGGGGAAAAAATAAAATAAAAATCCTTGTTCAGTATCTGGTTGCTAGTATACTTTCTTTTTCTTTTTCATATCTTTTGATCAGATGTCAACAGTGATAACATATACTTTGAAACATCAAAGTCCATAAGGTGCATAAAGGGATAAATACATACCCGAAAGAGACTTGATGCCCATTCATCAACAACTGCCTGCATGTGAAGGTCATGTATATGTTATAAAAATCAAAAAGGCATAAAAGAACAATATAAAGAAAAGATATGCACATACACAGAGCGACCATACTTTGATATGTACTAATGTTTCTCATAGACATACCTCATATAATAACTCTGGGATGGGTGCTTAAATTTTCTTCTCATTCACACTAACTAGAGGATGGTGCAATACTAGGTTACATGCTGCAACATTACCTGAAGATCAGTGTTTAATTTTCTTGTTCTCCTAAGCAGACCTGCTAGGAAACGCAAGATCAATATGTCTAAGGAAATAGCAGCTTGTACTCCGGGCCTTTGCACTTTGACTGCAACAACCTGTCCTGTACGACGAAGCCTAGCTTGATAAACCTAACATCAGAGAGAGAGAGAGATGAATTTGGACCGTCAAGATAAAAAAGGATGCCGAAAGTTAAGTTACACGGTCAGGAACAAAGCATAAACAAATAAGACCTGTCCAAGGGAAGCCGCAGCTACAGGTTCTGGTGAGATCTCTGAAAAAAGCTCTTCTATTGGTAAACCTAGTTCTTGTTCTATTGTATTTATAGCAACTTCCGTAGAAAATGGAAATATTCGATCTTGCAACAGTGAGAGCTCATCCAAATATGATGGTGGTATCAAGTCCTTAAAAAGAAAAAAGAAAAAATTAATAGGGTAACCAAAGCAACGGCTGAGGTAGACCCAGGAATCTTACATTTTGCAAAAGAACAAACTAAATTTTATGACTATCTTTTACTCTGTCATTTTTCCAGTAAAACATTTGAAGTACTTCACTGTAAGTTGGGTGGTGCCAGTCAACTTGTTAGCAAGGAAACAATGAGATTTAAACATCCACTGATAAGACACAAAATGGCAATTGTTTCTTCAATGATTTTCAATTACCATTCCGGTGCTAAGAGATGACACTCTTTCCTGGATAAGTGGCACTATTGAATTCCAGAACTTCATTTGAAAACAATGCAAATATTTCGACAACTAATAATACTACGGCATCCAATGTATAAGGATTCATAAATTTCTCAGAGATTTCAGAGTATTGATAAAAATATATCTATAAGAATTAACAATTACTTTGGCAACCAGTTTAACATATCTGAAAGAAACTGTCACCAAGGCATTCCAAAATATCCAAAATACACATGAAGCCTTGAAAACATTAATTTTGGGAAAGTGCACTTTATAAATTAAAAAGTGAGGGCAGAACATCCCAATGCATATATGTAACTCTGCACAGCTGCACGTCATGAATACGTAGAGATATTGAACCAAGGTAAGAAGACAACTTTTTTTATAAAAAAAAACCACTTAAAATATAATACATCAAAGGCAGAACTTCATAATCTTTTATATTTATCTTGTGCCTCCATTATTAGTACTAGCCAAACTCATAAGCTGGATCTAAATTCAGACTTTCGATGAAACAATTCTACATAATTTAAAATATGATGTCTATAATATCAACTGCACTGCCTGCCTACCTGTATTGTGTTGCAAAGCCCCTATATCTTTCACTACTACATTAATGCAGAAGAAGTGAAAACAAGAACAAAAATTCCAGAATTCACTAAAAACAGACAAAAAGGGAGAAGGCCCCTCCTAATTGAATAAAAATTCCACCAGTAATGACTAATGAGCACTAGTTAGACTCTTACACAAGCAATAGCCAAAAGTGTGGACAGACATTATATAGTACATGCACGGAATGCTTTCAGCATAAAAAGGGAATGTAGTTTGGGACTGTCAATACCCAACTAGAGAAGTATGCACAAACCATCATATTTTGATGACTGAAATGTCCTGACGTCAGAAAACCTTTAATTTCTTTTTTCTTTTTTAAGGAAGAGCACGCTTTAATCAGAAAGATTCAACTTACAGGTCGAGATGAGATGGCCTGAGCAATTTTGATATATGCCTATAAGATTGAAAATAATAATAATAATAAGAATTAACTAACAACTAGCTTAACAACAAAACAAAAATACAAATAATCAACAATTGTAAGCAATTCAATAATGAAAAACATAAAAACAGAGAAGCAAGCATAACGCACCGGTCCAAGTTGCAGCAGTACTTGCCGAAGCTCTGCAGCTCTGACCTGCAAGCAAACGTATTAATCAACCATTACTATTAAAAATTAATAAATCCTCAAAAGTTTCGCAATTTCATTTCAGAACAGAGCAGAATTAAAGATTGACCTCGAACATTTGGTCAGAGCGCTCCATTAGGTTATCAATGTAGCGAAATGCGAACCACTTTCCGAAGGTGAGACCAGTCTGGAAGAGCCGGCGAAGAAGAATCAGCGGCCTCCGCCTGTAAATGGCGCCAATTTTGGAGATGTCATAGTCTTCTATGGAGTTGGCATCGGAGTCACTGAGCTCGAAGAGGTAGCCCGACTTATTCGTGAAGGCGTCGACTTCGACGACGTCGTTTCCGGCGGCGCATCGGAAAAGAGAGCGCCGACGACGAGGACGAGGACGGGGGCGAGGGGAGGAGGAGGAGGAAGAGAATAATCGGAGGTGCTTGGGTGTGGAAGTGGAAAGGAAGGAGGAGGAGAGAGAAGGTGAGGGAAGGCGAAGAATCATTTTTTTTTTTGAGGGGAAGTGAAAGAAGTGAAGGAGAAATTTGAGTATGGGAATTGGAATTTGAAAGGAGGTGTTTGTTGAATTTCAACCATTCATGTCATGCAAGTAATGCTCATGCTTTGTGTATGAGCGAATGTTGAGTGTTGTTGTCTCGTCTCCAAGTGAACGTTGCTTTTGCGTGTCCGTTTTGGTTTTTTTGGATGAGGGTCTTTTTGTGGTCCATATAACCCATAATCTCAAAACTCAGTGTAAGAGAAAAAAAAAAATTAAGGGGTGGTATTCAATTAATTAAGATTGTAAAAGAGTTTGTAAAATTTGGTTGTATCCAATTCAGATTTCTATCATTTTTAAAAAAATACATCAAAATCTAGGTGTATTCAATTATGACTTTTTAGAAGTCAAACAAAGTTTAGGTGTATTTAAAAAGTTATTTATTTTGAAGGAATTAATGATTTGCTCGATTTCGTTAGAATTTAAAGTGATAAGTATAAATAGAAAAGGCCCCGACAAATCTTATATCAACTCTAGAAACTTTGAACTTGCTCTACGGTTTCCAGAACGTGTATGCTTATCAAGTGGAGGTAAAAAAATTCTTCTCTTTTTCAACGCTTTCATATATGTGTGATCTTTGATACCCTATCGTATGGTTGATAGTCTTTGAATAGTTGTTGTAGTTGTACATATATCCATGTACAGAAGCATCCCAATTATTTTTTCTACTTTTCCTTCTTTGTTTTTTATTTTTTTATTTTGGTTGTGGATAAACCATGGCATCGTTTTCTGTATAGTATATATATATGATGACAAACCATGGCTAGATATATAGGTAACTAATTACGAACTATATATATATAGAGTAAGCAAACCATGGCGTCGTTTTCTGTACATTATATCATACAGTAAGCATTCCCTTTTTTTTGTTATGCCTTTTTCATCTTTATTTATTTACTAGTTGTTGTTATTCGGTATTTGTTTTTTTGTACAATATATATATATATATATTTGTTGCTATCATCTATATATATAAAGCAAAAGGCAGAGAATGGTGAAACATTCAAAATACCAGAAAATGCTCTTAGTTAATGCAAACATTAAGAATTGAAATTATTAATTAAATGAGGATAATATGGTAAATTCACAATTTTTCATATTTAAAAAAATTAAAATTAAAAGAAAAATCAGATAATAGATCCGATTTTTATGGAACACAACTACCCATTATCTTTTTTAATTCTAA
>BPUM01001055.1:122500-188261 GCA_020521455.1 Prunus kanzakura
AAATAATGTTAACAAATTAAACTATTTCTTTTTCTGGCAAGAAAATAAAAAGAGAAAACACATTTTGCTACGCATGATGGGCCAAGCCGAATGAAGAAGCCTCGATTTGGTGCCAATGGCAATTGTTTGCCAGAAGCCCAACTTAAAATTTTTCCTGACTTGGCGTGCAAGTATGGCAAGCTATCAATTAAACTGTCAACATAATATATATATATATATCCTCAAATAATTTTATTTGAACCACACCCTTTAGGGTCTTTTACGATTTTTTTTTAATTATCTAAATAATTTATTTTTTAAGTCTACATTCATAGATCATCTTTTAAAAAAATTAGACAAATCAGAAATCGTTTTGATATCCAATTGTGTCCTACAAATTCAATGAACAAGGTGCTTCAAGAAAGTACTAAAATTTCAATAATTCAATTGAGTAGTCAAATGATATCGGTTCAAGTGATTTTTTTTGTAGAGACGATCTTCAAATGAGTATCAACAAAATAGACGGTTTGGATTAGTGAAATATAATATGAAGTGAGTTAAAAAATAATGTCCCTCAAATAAGCTAATTTGAGGGATCTCTCAATAGAAGCTATATATATATAGAGGCAGGATGCATTAAAAGCGAAACATTCAAAATTCTCACAATTGTTATTGGTTAATAAAATACTAAAATATAATACACTTAATTAAATAAAGATAAAATGGTACATTCACAATTTTTTAAATTCAAATAAATAAAAAATAAAAATAGAAAAGAATATATACTATAGTTGTCCATAAAAATATGGGAGTATTTTTGCTCACCCGTTTAACCGAATATGCAATGGCGAATTAAGGATTGTTAACTCATGGGGTTGTCATGTAAAAGTTTTGAAATTTTTTTTATAAAAAAAATAACACTTAAAAAAATAGAAGGATAGTACTTTTTATTTATTTATCAAATATAAACTTTAATTAGATAAACTTCAACAGTACAATCAAATATATCAACATGACATTTAAAATACTAATCCCAAGAGAGCAACAAACACATGTTAAAATCAAAAGTAATACAGACAAAAGCTACATTAAAATTACTAGCACACATCACCGCAAAAAAAAAAAAAAAAAAAGTACTTGAATTCATAATTTATCTATAAAAAAATATATGTACAAGTTACAATGAAAGCAAATTTGATTCAAAATCCATTAATCCGCATAATGAAATCAAGTTTGATTACTAAACTGCCATTTTACAAAATAAATTATATTTTGTATACTATATTACTAGTGAAAAATCTTCAAATGAAAAATTCATCTCTTTACAAGCACATAATAGTAACTATATAATAAAATATATTTTCTATTTAACACATAAATCTTTGTAACAAAAAGCCGCTCATAATATAACATCAAAATGGTGTTTAGCTCCATAACAATATAACATCAAGAAAGATATGTTAGATAGCTATTTGATAAAATTAAAATTAAAAAAAAACTAAAAATATTTAATAAATTAATAGTACAACAAAAAAGCTATTGAAACAAAAATGTTTTAAAAATTAATAAAGTGATATTTGCAAACATTTTCACAAAGTTAAAATTATAAAAAATTTAAAAAGAACTAAAAGAAAAAGAAAAACAACCCACCCTACCCAAATCTGCTCTTCCCCGACTACCATCCCCAGAACGCATCCCCTCCCTTTTCCTCACCCAGCACAGATCCTCAATAACTTGATGGCCTCACAAGAGGCTGAATTCCAAAGATTTTGGTCCATTTTATCCTAAATAAACGTTCTATGTCAAACCAATTCCAGTGATGAATGAATAATGGTTCAATGCATCACTTAGAAGAGAAAGAGATTGCAACATGCAAATTAATGTGACAAAAAAATATCCCAACAGTCACCACCACCACCTACTCCGCCCTCTAAACGAATTTTTCTCATCCACCACATCTGGGATGGGTGTGCTGAGAAAAAAAATCCAATTCAAAGGAATGCAAGTCTACATCAAGCTTTGCAAGCTACCTCATCTGAGCTCAATTGATCAATTGTATCTTGTAAATTGGTACTGAGATGGATTGCAGAGGATGATGTTGCCGGAAAAGGGAAGGAGGGATTGAAATGGAATTCAAAATGAAGATTTAATTAAATCCAAAATTAGATGAATACAAGAACCCATATATGAATCCTCTCTTTCTCTCCCTTCCGTCTCCCGCTCTCCCTGTCTCTGCGTAAACAACCCAAATATGAATATAGGGTTGCTTTTGTTGGGTAGGGCTTATATTTGAATCGAGTTGGCTTGATTTTCCAGGTTCCTTTGTGCGAGAGAGAGCGGGGTTGATGAAGGGGCTGGGTTTCAAATCTGGGTGTGATGGGGTCATTGGGCAGTGGTTGGCATTGGAGTGTGGTATGGGATGATGGTGGGTGTTTGGAGGTTGGGTTCTGGGTTCTATGGGTGGGTTTGTTTTTGTGGGCGGAGAGGGAGGCGATGGTCTGATTGACCAGAGCACTGGCCTGGACGAGGATGATGATAGATCTGGATCGTTGGATCGAGAGGACGAAGTCGTGGGGATTGAGGGAGGTCGCCCTCATTGTGGGGTGGGATGGAGTTGTTGGCGGGGAAGAAGATTAGGGAGAAAGATGAGTTTAGTTTTTATATTTTATTTGTCTTTTTTTGTTTTTCTTAGTTTTTCTGTTATTTAATTTTAAAAATTCATTCATTTAAAAAATAAGAATTTTTTATTAGTTTTTCAGTCTATGCAGATGCCATCAGGTTAAAATTGGAATTCAGAGGGCGTATTTTGAAAGATTTTTCGAAGTTTGTGTACCGGTCAAACGGGTCAATAAATTTTGGGTATGAGTTTGTAATGACTCCCATAGTTTGGCGGATTTATTGTGGTTAATCCAAAAAAAACCTACCCAACTAAAATCGTAATTTTGACTGGATAAAAACCAATAGAAAGACAAAGAACCCATTAGTATAATGGTGTGGAGTAATTGCTCTATTAGGTAAAGTTCTTTGTTCGAGTCTTAACATCCATGTGTAGTTGTTGTGATTTCAAATCTTAGCATACATGTATAGTGTGTGTGAGTTGCGTGGGAAGTTCTAATAAAAAACCAAAAAAACCATAGATAGAAGACAGACCGGCAAAATACCCCCTCGTACTCTCCTCCATTTCTACTCCACTGCCTCCCCCGAAATGTCGGCCGAAACGCCAATCCGATTCGGAATTCTGGGCTGCGCCGAAATAGCCCGAAAAGTCTCGCGCGCCATCACTGTAGCCCAAAACGCCACACTCTACGCCCTCGGGAGCCGGTCGATCGACAAGGCGACGGCCTTCGCCAAGGCCAACAATTTCCCTGCCAACGCCAAGATCTACGGCTCCTACGACGCCGTTTTGGACGACCCCGACGTCGACGCCGTCTATGTCCCCCTCCCCACAAGCCTACACGTCAAGTGGGCCGTCCTGGCGGCCCAGAAGAAGAAGCACATCCTGCTCGAGAAGCCTGTAGCGCTCAACGTGGCGGAGTTTGACAAGATTGCCGAGGCGTGCGAATCCAGTGGGGTGCAGATCATGGACGGTACCATGTGGATGCACCACCCGAGGACTGCGAAGATGTCGGAATTTCTCTCCGACCCGAACCGTTTTGGTCAGCTCAGAACGGTATGTGTTTTTTCAATTGTCAATTGTTTTTTTTTTAGAAGGATAAGGGATTGGACTTTTTTTTTTCTTTTGGTCAACGATTAGGCGAATGTTTGAGCATGCGCAGGTTTTCTTAAGAAAGTAGATTTTAGAAAAATTCTTTTTATTTTTCATTTTATCAATTGTTATTGTTATTGTACTGTTTTCATTTTGAAGTGCTTTTGTTTACTTCTTGAGTGTAGTAAATTGGGTAGTGACTCATTTTAGGTGTGGAATTGTTTTTTGCCTCAACCGCCCTTCACATGATATCAGGCAGATTTAAAAGGAGAAAAATAAAAAGGAAAAAGCCTAAATAGTGAGGCAGGATGAGGTTTGTATTGTAGGATTTAGGATTTCCAAACTGTGTTTTAATGGCGTGGTTTTGTAGAATTAGAAGTTTCCGGATTGTAGAAGAATTTGGGATCTGAAATGATAATTGCAAAATGGCAAATAGTGGATGGTTTGAAAGAAAAAAACGGGTAGTTCAAGTTCCTATTCGGCAGAGAATTCAGAAAAATTTTCAAGGGTTGTTTTGATGGATAGTTTGAGGGCTGCAGGGCTGGAAAATATGTGGGGTTTTAGTTGGTGGGCAAGAAAGAGAGTGGTGTTGATGTTAGGAATTGATGATGGATATGAGTGAATTGAATATCTAGGCAGATTAGCGGAAGTGAAAACAATGAAAAACAGAAAATAGAAGAATAAAGATAGGTCTGGAATCAGTCCAGGGGTTTCACACCCGTCCTTGGCTCACACAAAGGGGTTTGGCTTCACACCAGAATTCCAATATCTGGAAAACAAACTTTAACTCAATAACTCAATAACTCAATTCATCTATAATGAATTACATGGGGGTATTTATAATAATCTAACCAAATCTTAATTAAACAAGAAATCCAGAAAATATTAAAAAAACTTAGGAAACAAGTTAGAAACTAATAGCAGGAATCATCTACTGCTCCACAATTGCGTGATTTGAAGAACAAATTAAATGATTTCCTCTAGGTTCCTTTATCCAAATAGCCATAGGAGAAGCTGAGCTGGCAAACTGAAATCCGTTAAAGTTATCAAACCAGTGTGCTACTCTCCGTACTCGTATTACAGGCAAATCATGTTACTCGTAGTTCTGTTTAGTCCACTTGTAGATGCGCCAATCCCGCCTTCTCCCACAAGTACAGAAAACCCAACAGACCACGAGCACATGAAAACAGCCCTTTTGAAAGCATACCCAAGGAGTGGGGATCCAGCCAATCTTCACTTGTAGACATTAAATGACCTTATTTCTAACGAACAAGTTGGCAGAAATAGTAATAAGTATGTTTATCCTTCTATTAAAGAAACTAAACCTTACCTAAGAAAACGATTCCCCACTACTGCTACTAGTAGTATAGATGAAGATCTATTAACATGCATGGCTATCTATATTACAAGTTGCCTCTGACCTCTGTCTCACGACCACCAATGGAACCTGTAGCTTCATGACCTGACCTGAACTGTACTACTACTGGCCTAGCTGCCTAGCTACTAATAATTTGGCACCTGTTCAGCCAATATAGTGAAAGAGTAAAAGTAGGATCCCGCTCAGGGCACACTTGTTATCTACAGTAACCATCTATCTCGTAGAAAACTAGAACTCGAACTGTCCTCAGTTACAAAACTAGCTTCCCTGGCCATAGCAACTATAGGTACTCTTGCTCCTGAGTTTCCAAATCCTTACTTCAGGGGATTAAGGTATCTGTTATGGATTCCGGTTGACCTCAATAACTACTTTCAGAAATTTTAAGGTAGACCATCCTTCCATTTTAGGCTATCCTTCAAGTTCTGTGTAAGAGGATATTTCTAGATTGTATTTTTCTATAGTCTGTATTATTTATGTTATAGAGGCCTTTCAAAGTTTCCAGCTCTTTCTCTCCAAGACCTTGTAGTTTGTAGTGTTTATTTAATGCAGCATGTCCAATGTAGTTGCACAATCTTTTTAAAAAACATATGAGTGTCTGCGTATTTAATGGACTTGTACTACAATTATATGATTAATGTACTCTACATATTATAAGAGGTGAACGTTAACATAGTGATAGTGCATGTGTTGGCATTGATATTGTATTCGATTAAGCTGACTGCAGTACTTTGTTGCAGCTCTTTAATTTCGGAATGTAGTGTTTGCTTTGGACCATCAGAAAAGAAGTGGTCGTTATTTAGTTTTCAAATTTCAGCCTAGCATTTCATTATGCAATGGAATCATTGTTCCATTGTTTGGACTGGTAGCATCTTCCTGATGCTAGTTGTGTAGTTTCTGTCTAGCACTTTGTCAAAGACCATTATAAGTTGAATTATACTGGCAGGTCGTGTAATGTTGTTTCTGCTTTGCACATTTGAAGCTTGCTGGTCAATAAAGTAGCATGATTTATAGCCTACTGCATTCCATTCTCAACGTATTTGTGCAGAAACTTTATGTTCTATTATTATGTAAATGCAATTTAATTTATTAATTTTCACTGAATTTTTTTTTCTACCTTTATATATATATATATATATATATATCATATATGTATTTATTTATATTTATTATTGTTATTAATTTTTTATTTTTGGCATTTCCATATTCCATTCTCTTAGCCTTCTTATTAGCTGCTTTACCAGCTTTTCTAGGAAGCATAACATTACCCATTATTTCTGTATATAATCTTTGCTAGCATCCTGAATTCAGACTTGATTCAAATAGCTTTTTAGGCCTTCTGTAACCTATACTTGAAAGAAATTTGAAGGGATTAGAACTTTTTTGAACCTGGAAACCAATTTACTTTTTTTTCCCCAAAGATTAAACTTCGTTATGAAATAGTTAACATGAGATGATGGAAAAGTAAGGTTAGTACTTCTTGTAGTATTCTTTAAATATGGGGGAGGGGAATAATTCTTATTGGACTTGTCCATACTCATGAATATGAGAAGCCATTTGGCTAGTTTTGGGTTTAGGTTTTACCAATCCAATCCCAAACCCAGAACCCCCGAGTAAAGCTTTAGCCTTAATCTGCATTTGACTATAACTGGGTTAGGATGAACTTTGCCTGATTTCCTGTCCCAAGTCAAATGCAATACCAAAAGCATGTCCTTTTAGTTCCATATAGTACACTGAAAGATTATTTGATCCAAAGACAACCGTACTAGCCTTGTGATAGGACATGTTAATGGCAGGTGGTTTGGGCGGCAATCCTTGCAATATATTTGGTAATTTTAATAATAGAAAATTGCAATTTATGTTATTTGAGTGTGCAACCGTGTACATCTAATCCAGAAATGATAGTACTAGAATATTAGGCTGACAAAGAAAACTTGTGTACGTTAATTTCTACACTTGGATCGGTTCTTCGATTAGTAGTGTTAGGCTTTCTGCAAATGTATACTGCTCAGAAGGCATATATTCAAGTTGCAGTGGTAGAGATTAGATGATATGTGGGATTAGGTGATTACAATTTGTTTGTGGCAGCTCTGGACTGATCTTTTTGAACCTCACTTTCTGGTATTCTTTTAAAGGCATTCTCTTTCTGTACTGCAGATACACACCGTGTTCACATTTGCTAGTGATCCTGATTTTCTCAAGAATGATATTCGTGTGAAGCCCGACCTTGACGCTCATGGTGCTCTTGGGGATGCAGGGTGGTACTGTATCAGGGGAATCCTGTGGGTCAGTAACTATGAACTGCCTAAAACAGTAATAGCTTTGCGTGGCCCTATATTGAATGAAGTGGGGGTGATTTTATCTTGTGGAGCTTCTCTGCATTGGGAAGATGGGAAAGTGGCAACCTTCCACTGCTCTTTCTTATCAAGTCTGACGATGGAGATAACTGCTGTTGGTACAAAGGGTACTTTGCATGTTGATGGTTTTGTTATCCCTCATCAAGAGAAAGAGGCCCGTTTTTCTTTTGCTTCAGAAACTGGATTTGATGAATTTGTGACCTGTTGGGTACCACCACCAAGTCAGCACATTGTTACCACAGATATTCCGCAGGAGGTTCTCATGGTAAGAGAGTTTTCTCGTTTGGTAGGTACTATTAAAAATGGTTCAAAACCTGAGAAGAAGTGGCCAACCCTTAGTAGGAAGACACAGATTGTACTGGATGCTGTCAAGGCATCAATTGACAAGGGTTTTGAGCCTATTGATATCAAATATTAACTGAGGCTCATCTGGTATGTGTCGTTCATCTTCTGTTTGAGCTAGGGTGCCCTTGTTGTCAATAATAATATCCCCATTCTTCTGTATGCTTAGTTTATTTATGGCATCCACAATTTGGGTCAGAGCTTGATGAACTTGAGCTGTATTGAAACGCCACTGTCGAAATGTATGAAAAATAAATTAAATGTAAAAATTGCAAGTGATTTTCATGGAACTCACATTTGTGGGTGAAGATAAATATAAAACTAGTAAGTTTTGTTTTGGTTAGATGCAATAATGATTCTTATACTGACCCATGTAAGGAGGGTACCCAACAGAGGTAATATTTTGAGATTCAAATAGCACTATGAATATAGGGACAGTTCGATAGTTACCTGGTAACCCTTTTCATAATAATAAGTTTAGCTTCATAGCTCCTTCAACCTAGACAAGGTGCTTTTATGCACTTTTTTAAGGTTGGGTTGCTGGAAATATGCTGGACCGACATCCAGTTCAGAGAGGGAGAAGAGGGTACGTGGAATGGAAACAGTTTCCGTTCCAAGCTACACTAGTTGCCGTGGTACGGGATACAAAGGGGTAGGGATAGTCGGTACGGTACTTCGGGTTGCAATTTGTGTAACATTTTAATTCGGTACGGTATTTATTTAATAATACTCATATATAAGATAAAATGAGGTGCACTTTATTAATGTATCAGTGTATGAATGTGTGGACGGTAGGCGTGATATTTAAAATACGGTGCTCAAGAATGCATGATATTATAGTAGGCAAACAATCGGCAATTTGGCTAATAATAATAAAGCATGACATTTATGCGATCTAATCTGTCGATCATGTGTGGAGTATAGTAGGCATGATATTTATAGGACAATGAGTAAATAATAGGACTGTTTGTGGAGTATCCATTCTTCCACTAGTACTATTCTAGCCCTCCTCAACGAATTCGGTGTGTTAAATCTATTGATCATCATTCAGGTCACTAACGTACCGATTCCGCGACCCAGTTCAAAATTCGCAAGGAGGAGAGTAAATTTTATAAGGGCAAGCCCAATGGTAGGCTGTATAAGATAGTCGTTCTACGGTGAGGGTAATATATGGACCTTAGATATGGACCATCATATTAGCCATATGATTAATCTAAATAGAAACTTCACGTAAGTTTAATGAAATGATCCTGTGACTAATATGAAGGTCCACATGAGGGGTCCATATATAACACCATCACTATAGAATTTTATTGTGGACATGTATGCAATCCTCAGGACAGGCTTGGGGTATGAAAGACCCAATTGGTTCCATTGGGGATGGCTTTTTGACATCAGTTGCTACATTTTGCAGCACACAGGTGGTTCAGCCCCATTTAGATCCCCCATTCGGCTGTTCTAACAAAGTTGTAGCATCATGAAGTATGAGAAGACTTTAAGATTGGTACAATTTCGATGTCTTGTATTTGAAAAATTATAGAATGATATTGTAGTACGGCCAGGGACATACCCAGGATTTCAAACTTGACTGGGCTAAATTTAACTTACATATAAGCATACTAAGTAGATAGAAAACTTGACCATATGATGTAATTTCATTGATAACAATAAATAATAATACATGAAAAATTGTTTTATGTAAAAATATTGGCCAAGTATAAAAAATAGTTTTTCGGAATAATAATTTTCTCAAGATAATTTTTGGCAACTTTTATTCCTTACACATCAAAAAAGAAAACTTGATTTTATGGGATTTTAGTATGAAGTATATATTAACTTAATGAACCATTATTTTTAGCCTAAATCTTATTTTGTACTAAAACCGATTTTTCATATTTTGATTGGGTGGGAATTTTATGTTTTAGTATTTTTATTTGAATCCAAATGGGGGGTACTTCCTTATTTACATTGTAAACTTAAGTAAATGGAGTAATATAAAAATAAATGAAAGTAAAAGGAGAAAGACATTTGCTTAAACGCTGAAAATGGAAATAAGGTAGCACCTTAATAGATCTGTCATTGACTGGGCTATAATTTTTTTATGAGCTGGGAAAAAAAAAAGCTGCCCAGGTTAGCCATGCCTATGGTCCGTCCCTGAGTACGGCCACGTGATATAGCTTGTACATGTGTTATATTATAAGTGTGATGTAGGTTATTGTTTCTTATTTTTTAAAATTGTCTCTCGAAGTTATGATTGGTGATGAAGATGGCACCATAAAGCGCCGGAATGTATGTGCTGCAATGACCCTTTCAAAATCTGCATCCTTGATAAAACCTATGTTCCATGTGCAGGGGTAAAACATAAGACAGCTTCCCCTTTTAAAACTTGCCTTGGAACGCAAGGTTCCTCATTTTCACACTCATTGGAATCTGGGTGGCGTGTTTGGATGATTGTATTGCAAAAGCCTCCTTCAGGGGAGTGGAACCACATAATTTGCGTACGAATGGCAACTTCTCAAATTCTCAAATTCTCAAAAAATATTATTTTCATATTCTCAAAAAGAGAGAGGTGGAGTGTAAGTGGGGTCTAACTCTTTATTGGCCACGGACACTATTTGCCGTGAAATGAATGACAACACATGTTTTGACCACAGTTATATAATCTATATTCAATTCGTGGTTAACATGATTTGGCCACGGATAGTTTGTGACTAACATGAACACAAGTCGTGAGTATACCTGTAGTTTATAATTAAGGTTTTCTTGTAGTGTACGTGTAGTTTCTGGTTCAGTTATATTACTCTTGCTCCAATGATATATATCTAGAAACTCTACATTCCTTGATAATATCCATGTCCCAGCACCTTTCATTCAAAATCATTTCTTTTGCATATGATTGTATTGCTTAGGTTTTTATTTTATTTTATTTTTAAGTGTATTGTCTCGAATGTGTCACGTTAAAATAATAGAATATCTTGGAGTAGTGAATGAGCTAGTTGACAGTTTTTTACCAGCCCATCTTGTAACGAAGAAGAAAAAAACTTTTATTTATAAGAAGAGGGATAATGTTTAGCTCAATTAGCAGTTGACACATGTCCAAACAATTAAAAAAAATGGTGTAAACTTGCCAACAATGCCTATACTATAAGAGGGAGGGGTCTCTCACACACGCTATTAAGGTGCTATGGAAGTTCAAACTTGAAACCAGTGTTCTGCAAGTCAAGACCCTAATTTCTCTTTTTAATTGTTGAGAATGTGTAGGAACTGCGACTAAAATTTCCGGTGCATGCATCTGTGTAGGGCTATGATTGGAAAATACTTTTTTATAACCGGGATATCAATGTTTTACTATCACCTTTTGGTATTGCTTTGCAAATCTTTATTTCTTCTTCTTTATTTGTATATGTGTCCACTCCCAATTCAGCCACATCTTCATTTCAGGAGCCACTACACATTATCCTAAGTAGAGTTCATATAATTGGTGATAGTTGACTTGAACGTGTGACCATAATATCTAGTCAATGAATAAAAGCCGTCTCAAAGGAAATAACTACCATGATACGACAATAGGTTGACAGAAAAGTTAAACATGGAATGGTGGTGGATATTTGACAAATAAATTTTTTACTCATAAATTAAAACAAATTAACCTCTAAATCTGACCTAACCCCAAAAAAAAAAGAAAAGAAAAGAGATTTGCCCTCAAATAATTAGAGTCTAATTATGTGGTGGTGATGAAGACACCATGGGAGCCGGAATGTGTGCTTGTAGAGTGATACCAAGAAAATCTGCATAATTCCTTGATAAAACCAATGTCCCACTTGTGAAGGAAAAACACAAAAATATAAGACTAGCAAAAAGTAGGTGCCTTGATAATTTCCATACACTTGGGAATCTGGCTGCGTGTGTTGTGTGATTGAATTGAATTGCAAAAGCCTACTTAAACGGACTACGAGCAATTGGGCATTGTAAATAGGCAACAAGTACGGTGGAAATTTTTTAGAAAATTGAGTGGTCAGTACTCTAGTTTTTGTTTGTTTGTTTTAATCACATGTGATAATGAATCTTTTAAAAGTTCTCATTTAGGCCATCTTCTCTTCATTTAAGGTTTCATATTCAGTTCCATCAAGAAGAGCATATCGCATTCTTAAGCAAAAAATGTGATGTTTATTGTGTCATGGGTATAATATAGATGTATTTTGATGAAAATACTCATTTAAAGGTGGTCACTTGTCATCACATGACTAATTTTAACGAAATGCGATGAGAGGGACTAAATCTTTTAGGTTAGTTTATGATATTTGCACTAAAAACTTCTAGATTGTTAGGCCATCTCCAACCATGGTCTACAGGCCAAATATAGCCCTAAAATAATGCAAAATTCATCTATAGCCATGGGTAAAATTTTTTTTTGGCCAAATTTGACCTTTTAGCCCTCCAACTAGGCCAAATTTTTTTGTGGGCCCAACGCATGTGCTTTCCAATAGGAGAAAGTTTCATGCATGGGTAAGAGCACGAAACATCTCATGTAACTACAGATCCAACAGCCAATATTAAAGGCGCATTGATGTCATCGATGATGTCAGCTAGTCGTAATGTTTTTATTTTTATTTTTAATAACCTTTTTAAATGTTTTTAAATTCGTTTTGTTTTAAAAATATATATATAATTGATTTCTGATCGTTGGAGGTCAGAACCATTGATTGAAAAGTTATTATTTATTTATTAATTTAAAACCTTTTTAAATGTTTTAAATTAATTTTGTTTAAAAAAATATTGTCTCTAAATCATAGTTTAGTTAAATTAAACAATACATAGTTGTGGAATATATGAGTGTTGTACCATAGTTTTTCTCAAAATAATAAAATATGAAGGGCCCTAAAATATAGCCATGCATGGCTGGAGATGGAAAAATTTAGCCCTGCACTATTCTTTAAAAAATTAATATTTTGGAGGGCTAAATTTTTAGCCCTAGACTACATTTAGCCCTATGACTAGAGATAGGTCTCGTCAATGGGCCGGGCCGGGCCGAGCTAGCATGACCTAAATTTAATGAGCTTGGGCCGGGTCGAGTCGGGCTTCAATGAGGAGAGAGAAAATAACAAGTCGGGCCAGGCCGAGTTTTTTTTAGAAAATTCAAAGCCCAAGCCCATCCCATGAGCCGGGCTTGAAAAAGTCCATCAGGCCGAACCGGGCCTAAATGGGCCTACTTTATTCTGTCTTTTTTTTTTATTTTATATATATGGATTTTTTCTATCAATTCTTTATTTATTTTTTCTATGTTTTGGTGTGTTTCTATGTTTCCATTTTTTTTCATAGTTCTCTATTTACATTTGTCTATATGTTTATGTCTCCATTTTTTTATTTATTCATAACTTCATAGTTCTTTTTTTTTTTTTTTTTTTTTTTTTCCCATAAATATAAAGATATAGTTATACAACCGCCATATTAATAAACTTATATTTTATCCCACACTTTTTTTTTTTTTTTTAGTTCTTACAATGATAATAGATAATGATTTTTTTTCCATCTTTCATATAACTTGTTTTTTTTATATATATATTTATTTATATGTATGTGAGCTCGTGGGCCGGGCTGGGCTTTAGACACCTAAGCCCAAGCTCCGCCCACTCAACAACGGACCGGGCTGGCCCATGGCCCATAATAGGCCGGGCCGGGCTTTTTCTCGATGGCCCGGCGGGCCCCCATCGGCCCATGGGCTTGCGGGCCTAATGATGACCCCTACAAATAGAGATGGCCTTAACCTTTCTTTCTCTTTCTCTTTTGTTGTTTTCTTCATTTCCTTCTCTGTCTACAAAATTTCCTAAAGTGTGTCTGCACCTTATTGAGAATGTGTGAGGATGAACTAAAGCTTTGTGAATTTTTTTTTTTATTTCTCTCCTTTTTTTTTATGTATGAGTTGGGTATCTTGATATTGGGATTTATTCCTTCTGTATTTCTTCTCTTATTGAATATAAATTATAAAATTTTGAGTCTTTTTTTTTATATTAATAATAAAATATTAATTTGAAGTGCGGAACAACAAATTGAGAATTTGAGCAACAGCTAGGCCTGGATACACGTGCGTCAGTCTAGGGCTTAGATTACATGGAAATTACTTGGTTAATGTAAACCTATAAACATACTATATTTTAGTGCTTTTGGGATTCGGGTGCATAAAGTGTAAAATAATGTGCAAGTTATGTCGACCAACAAGGTGGCAGTTCAAGTTGCCATTTTCGAAAATGATTAATATTCATACAAAACCTAAAAACAAAAATTCAAATTTTGGATCCCAAGTCATATGAAACAGTAGGGGTGGGCACGGTTCGGGTTGGACCGGTTTTTGCTTTAAATTAGAACCAATCCGGTACTATTTATCCGGTTTGGATCGGTTCGGTTTTAATTAAAAAAAATTCAGAAACTGTCCAGTTTGGGTTGAACCGGATTATAAAAATTATTTTTTTAATACAATTTTCAACTGAAATTTTATTTTATTTTACTTGAAAATTAACAAATCATTCAATTTCATATAAACATAAATATTAAAGTTAGAAAAGAGAGATATTTTGAAATTGAACTTGAATAAATATTAGTTATTAGATTAAAAATATAGCATTAAATATAAATAAATATTGAAATTATTTATTTTTTAATTTGATCAGTTCGGTTCGGCCCGGTCCGGTTTTTGAAGACATGAAACCGGATCCAAAACCGGTCCGGTTCGGTTTTTGACCGGTTGTTGACTTTTTGGTCAACCCGATTTTTTTCCAGTTTGGTTCGGTGCGGTTCGGCTTGGATTTCCGGTTCGCCGGTTTGAGTGCCCACCCCTATGAAACAGTGTTCCACTTGTTCATAGCCTCCCCAAAAAATATACAACAAGTTTGGATCGCCCTTGAATCTTTTTATTTTATTTTTCTATTCATGTATAATTAAGCTGGAGAGAAAAGGAGATTCAAATTCGGGAATTCTTTCAATTATCGAGAACACAAATACCACTAAATCAATAGCATGTTGGTGAACTTTTGTAGTTCAAACGTATGTTACTTGCATTACAACTGAAAACTGCGATGCAATTTTTTTATTCGCTAGAAAAAAGGAAATTACAAGGATTTGCCACAACAACCTGGGTTCCAAGCTTTTTCGCTAGATTAGTTAACACATCAGCTACAAAATTAGCTTCCCCAACCATTCGCAAAACTAAATTCATTGAAAGAAAGCAGCCAAATGCATGATTCCCCTTGAGGTATATGGTCAATGAGGATTCTTGAGTCACCTTTAACCTTGATTTTGAGTAGCCCGCAAGAACAGCGTTACTTTCTGCAATAACTACAATGCAAATGACCAAAATCACATAGTCAATCTGAAGCTTATAAATAACTCCTGAAGGTCAATAATGAGTCTAATAAACAATAATTCATGGAAAAAAAAAATCTGTGACTTTTAGATTGTCCTAGAATGCCGAATAATTGGTTTTGATACGAAAATGTCGAATTCGATGTTTTGGTTTCTCCAAATAATTGGTCAAAATGAAATTTTTAAAAAAATTGGTTGCCCTAGAAAGCTTTGGTTGATCTGTTCACATAATGTGGCTCATCACAATCTTTATCCTCTAGATTAGTTATATGTGTAGAAAATCTTGATTGACCAATCAAGTGAAAATCTTGATAAACCAATCAACAAACGATCACTCCATGCATCAAGCTGTAAATAATGTAAACTTGCCTTGCCTTGATTTTGCTCACACACATGCACACGCATATATGTCGGTCTAATAAACCTACTCTTCATTCACGCTATCTCCCCACCATCAGCCATAGTTTTATTTTTTTATTTTTACAGGACACTTATTTAAACCAAGCTTTCTCCTCCTCTCTAGCCACTCCCAAAGCTCTAGCTACCCAATTCCTTCACACTCTAAAAATGAACTCAATTCCAACCCCAATGGACCCAATAAGCTGGTGGATGTTTTCAATTGAAGCCATTGCACATTTGGGAACAGAAAACTTGCTCAATGGTTTCTTTTTCCTGGCCGTACTTGCATCATTTCTATCTCTCACCCTCTTAACCTGGGCTTTTTCTAGAGGAGGCATAGCCTGGAAAAATGGCAGGAACCAAATGGGGCGGGTCTCGATACCCGGACCACGAGGCCTCCCTCTCTTTGGTAGCTTATTCAGCTTGAGCCATGGCCTGCCTCATCGTACCTTGGCTTGCATGGCTTCTAGCCATGCAGCTACTAAACTCATGGCCTTCAGTTTGGGCTCAACCCCTGCTGTAATCACTTCTGACCCTAATATTGCTAAAGAAATCTTAACCTCTTCCCACTTCGCCGACCGCCCTATTAAGCAATCTGCTAAGTGCCTCATGTTCAGCCGCGCCATTGGTTTTGCACCAAATGGATCATACTGGAGACTTCTGAGAAAAATTGCGTCTGTTCACCTCTTCACTCCTAAACGCATTGCCGCACACGAAGATGGACGACAGTTTGATTGTGCCACCATGTTGAAGTCTATTCATAATGAACAGACTCTTTGTGGAGTTGTTGGTCTAAGAAAACATCTTCAAGCTGCTGCTCTTAACAATATCATGGGCACCGTGTTTGGTAAGAGGTATGACATTGAATGCAATAATGCTGAAGCCAGAGAGTTGCATGAGATTGTTAGAGAAGGGTTTGAGCTTTTGGGAGCTTTCAATTGGTCTGATTATCTCCCATGGCTGAGCAGCTTTTATGATCCTTTTCGTATTAAGAATCGATGTGCATCGCTTGTTCCTCGAGTTAGAAAAGTGGTTGTGCAAATTATTGAGGAGCACAGACTTGATAAATTTGAAAGGGTTTGTGATAACTCCGATTTTGTTGATGTCATGCTTTCTTTGGATGGAGAGGAGAAGCTTGAGCTGGATGACATGGTGGCCGTCTTATGGGTTTGTATACATTTTCTAATTCAATGCCCTTTAGTTTTGTTCAATTTTTTATTATTATATTAGATGACTATATATATGATGCGACATTTGATATGTTAAAAAAATGTCATTACCTTGCACATTTACTGACCATGACCCACTTATATAAATCATTAAACTTATAATTGTACGACACTTTTATTACCACATTGCTAAACATCTTTCTAAATCATAGAGGTGAGAGCAACTTATGTAAATACATTTCACCTATATTGGAGAGGTACTCAGTAAAGTAGTAAATAAATGTATATAGTAAAAAAAACACTCTACATAAATGGCCAAATCTCTAGAGAAGTGCAATATCATGTCATTTAGTATGTGTTTGTAACATTACTCTTTAACTATTCCTATTTATATACTGATTTTATTCATCAAACTCTGCTTTTTCCCTGTGTAGGAAATGATATTCCGCGGAACTGATACAACTGCACTTTTGACTGAGTGGGTCATGGCTGAGTTGGTTCTGAACTCGGATGTGCAAGCCAAACTTCGCCATGAACTTGACCTAGTTGTGGGAAAGAAAGCTCTCACTGAAGCAGACGTGGCCAACTTACCCTATCTCCGAGCTGTGGTTAACGAGACTCTACGTCTACACCCACCTGGGCCCCTCCTATCGTGGGCCCGACTGTCAACGTCGGATGTCCAACTCAGCAACAACATGGTGGTCCCTGCAAACACCACCGTCATGGTCAACATGTGGGCCATCACCCATGATCCAAACATATGGGAAGAGCCCTTGGTGTTCAAGCCAGAAAGGTTCTTGAAGAGTGAGGGTGGTGCTGACATGGACGTGAGGGGAGGGGACCTTAGGCTTGCACCATTTGGGGCAGGTCGTAGGGTTTGTCCTGGTAAAACCCTAGGGCTCGTGACAGTGAGCCTTTGGGTGGCTAAGTTGGTGCACCATTTCAATTGGGTTGAAGATGTGGCTAGTAACCCGGTTGATCTAAGTGAGGTGTTGAAGCTTTCATGTGAGATGAAGATCCCTCTCACTGCTGTGGCTGTTCGAAATGAAGGAGTGACTTTCAAGTGATTATAGTAAGGGTTTAATAAGGAGCCAAATGTGGTATAAGATGTTGTGGCTTTTCATAGGTTTGGCAATGTGGCATATGTTGAGAGTGAGTGAGTTTTAGTGAAGAATAAAGCAGCTAAGATCTCATTAAAAATAAAGCAGCTAAGGTTTGTCTAGCTTGTGTTGTTTACCCATAATTATGTAGAAAAATTGGTGTTTAAGCTGCTAGCTAGATGCGTTTGGTGTCCCTTTTGCTGAAATTTGTGTTTGTTAAATTGTTAGAACAAAAAATAAAAAAATAAAAAAATAATTGTGTTTGTCAAGTTTGAGAGACAAAGGGGAATCCTAGCTACATCTACTATTGAGTTTTTAACTTCAACGGTCCATGAACTTATACGTGATTTCATATGGTCTTCGAACATTTTTAAGGCAATTAGGTCTTTCAACTCGACCATTCATTGCAATTAGTTCTTTCAACTTGCCCCTCAATTTGAGGGTTAAAACAGTCAATTTAGACTAAAACAATTAAAAATTAAAGTAAAATATTATAAATATTAGAAAATGAAAAATAGTACAATATATTGAATCAGGACAAAAACCTCAACTATACAGACTAGGAAACTAAAATCAATTACAGAGGATTATTTGCATAATTGAGAGGAGATCACGATTTCAGTTCGAGTGTCGTCGGGGACTCCAATCTTAGAACGGAGAAGGTGGAACCGCTGGCGAGAAAGCGGCTTCGTCAAGGCATCAACTGACTGATCAAGAGTGCAAACATGAGCAACCTTGAGATGGCCTTGAGCGACAAGATCACGGAAACATTGAAGATCCATGGCGATGTGTTTCACATAGGAATGCAGAACAGGGTCCGCACAGAAGAAAGTAGCACCAATATTGTCACATGCAATAATAGGAGGGTAAGGGAGAGAGACTCCCAATTCACGAAGTAAGTTGTGCAACCAAGAGAGCTCCGCAGCGGTGCAAGCAACGACGCGATCACTCAGGCTCGGTGGAGGAATGTGCAACAGATCGTTGTTTGCGGGAACTCCAAGATATCAAATTGCCCCCAAGAAAAATTGGGTAAGCAGTGTGGAGGTGTCATCATCATAATTTCCCACCCAATCCGCATCAGAGAAGGCATGTAAAGATGAAGGCCATGATAAACAAATACCCTTGAGATAGCGAAGCAGGCGTTTGAGAGTAGCCCAGTAAAGCGCAGATGAACAGTGCATATATTGAGACAATTTGTTGACGGCAAAGTTGATATCAGTTAAGACTTAGATATTGAAGGCCACCAAGAAGGCTGTGAAATTGAGTGGCATCAACGGTGGGTGCACCATCTTGTAACACAATAGTAGTGGTGGTGGAAAGAGAAGTTGACACGTATGTCCTTGGCACCGTCTATGTGAGCTTAAATGAGAAGATGTCAGATCGGGTAGGAATGCAAGGGACCTAAGTATTTGCATGCAGACACATATATGTCGGTCAAAACCCACTCTCCACGCAACTCCCCATCAGCCATAGTTTTTATTTTATTTTTATTTTTACATGACATTTTTATTCAATTTTCTATTTCCTCGTACTAAACTTAAGCACACCTATTTAAATCAAGTGTTAAATTTAATGCACACTTGTCTTGAAGAATTTAGAAGAATCTAGAAAAAAAAGTAGAAAACTCAAGAAATGTCTACCAACTTTGACAAAGTCAAGCTTTAAGACATAATTGTTGTAGGCTTCTAGAAAAGTCATAATAAAAATCTTGTAATAAGGTAATAATATTATATTGTAAACTAGCGGCTATGAGAAAAGAAAGCCAAGCCCACCAACTTGGACAATGGCAACAGCCTTAATCTATAAATAGGTGTTACCTCTTGTACAAGTGAGCTAAGAATGAAAAGGCCAATAAACCAGAAAATAGGAAAAAGACCAATAAGCCTAGTAAACAGTTTCTAATTGTTGAAGGCCAATAAGCCTAGTCCTCTATAAAGCCTTGTACCCATCTATTCTTGAATAAATAAAATCACTCTATTGTTCTCCCATAAACCAACACCAAGCTTTCTCCTCCTCTCTGACCACTTCCCAAAGCTCTCTAAGCTACCCAATTGTACATTTGGGAACAGAAAACTTGCCGAATGGTTTCTTTTTCCGGGTCATACTTGCATCATTTCTATCTCTAACCCTCTTAACCTGGGCTTTTTCTTGATAAAGCATAGCATGGAAAAATGGCAGGAACCAAATGGGTTGGGTCTCGATACCCGGATCACTAGGCCTCCCTCTCTTTGGTAGTTTATTCAGCTTGAGCCATGGTCTGCCTCATCGTACCTTGCTTGCATGGCTTCTAGCTATGCAGCCTCTAAACTCATGGCCTTCAGTTTGGGCTCAACCCCTGCTGTAATCACTTCTGACCTTAATATTGCTAAAGAAATCTTAACCTCTTCCCACTTTGCCAACCGCCCTATTAAGCAATCCGCTAAGTGCCTGATATTGGAGTAATTTTTGGGTGTTCCGGGTACACCATGTGGTTGGTATACCATCCAATAGACGGATGACATATGAAATATTTCCAATACAGCCCGCCAGATGTCATAAAAAGAAATGCAGTAAGTTGGACAATAATTCCACATGTCCTATGTTTATTGGATGATACACCAGCCATGTGGTGTACCTGGAACATATAAAAATTTCTCCTGATATTGAGCCGTGCCATTGGTTTTGCACCAAATGGATCATACTGGAGACTTCTGAGAAAAATTGCGTCTGTTAACCTCTTCACTCCTAAAGATGACGGTTATTTCATAAAAACCGAAGTTGTAAATCATAAACAACGGTGGTAACCATTAGACGACGTCTAAAGGAACTAGGATGATGACGTTGGACTTTGTTTCACGTCGTTGTAAACGAATGCAACGTCAGTTATATACACATGTCATTTCATACTAATATGACTTTTATATTATATTTAAGCGTTATAGGCGACGATGGACTAATAAAAAGCGAAGTTGTAAATGTTAAACAACATTGGTGCTTAAATTGTCGACATCTAAAGTAACTAGGACGTCGTTCAAGTTTGTTCCACGTCGTGGTAAACGCATGCAACGTTCGTTATATACATGTGTCATTTCATGGTAATATGACTTTTATATTATATTTTATTCCTAATATTCATAATAAATTTTTAAATTTTTTTTAAAAAATAAACTGACAACTACCATGCACTCATTGAATGATTTTCTTCCCCCTAAGGCTTTTAAAAATATAATAATAATAAGATTTGTTTATTGTATTTAATTCCTAATATTCATATTAAATTCCAAAAAAATTCGAAAAATAAACCGACAAATACGATGCACTCATTGAGAGATTGTCTTCCCCCTAAAGCTTTGAAAAATGTAATTTTAGTTTTCAAAATTACAAGTGATAACAAAAGTCAAAATTATTTATAGACAAAGCACAATAGTACTTATACTTTCATAACATAACACTAAGGTTTATGTGATCCATTGGTGACCATAAATACAAATATATGCAATCCTGATTTTAGCCTACTAATATAGAAGACATTGTTGTAAGGAGTCCGTAGCAATTTTCGATTTATTTTTCTCATACTTCTGTATGTTTTTTGTAATTATTATAAAATTTAGGATTTAGGGTATATTGAAACGACGCCGGTTTTCTCTCTACTGTTTTTGGTCAATTACGCACATTCGAATCCCAGGAAACCCAAAGTCCACCTAATTATTTAATATTTAAGACGTCGGTTTTGTCAAGAGGCGACGTGAAAATCATTTACTACGACGTTTTGTTTAATATAACGCCATAGTTACGTTGTACAACATCGTTATATTTAATAAAACGTCATTGTAGGCTAATATTACACGATGTCAGTTGTGTACGCCGGTTTTCTCTCCACTGTTTTTGGTCAATTACGCGTGTTCGAATCCCAGGAAACCCAAAGCCCACCTAATTATTTAATATTTAAGACGTTGGTTTTGTCAAGAGGCGATATGAAAATCATTTACTACGACGTTTTATTAAATTTAACGTCGGTTGTGTACTTTCCGTTGTCTTTAAAAAACACGGTCCTTTGAAATTTTTGACCGCGATCTAAAATTTTAAGCATTCCCCTTAACCCTAAAATATTTCGTTCTCTCTCTTCAACTCAAATTCTAATATTAAAGTTTTCGTTTTCTCTCTCAAAGCATTGGTTGAGCTCTCTCTTAAAGTATTGGTTATATTCTCTCTTCAACTCAAATTCTAAACTTAAAGTCTTCTACATGTAAGTACTAACCCTAATTTCTTTATTTATTGACATTGTGTTATGGCTTCTTAGATCAATAAATGTTTTCGTTGGTTTTGGTAGCTATGGGTTCTTGATATATGTTTTGGGAGCTATGGGTTCTTAATATATGTTTCGGGAGCTATGGGTTCTTAATATATGTTTTGGTGTTTGCATGCTTGTCATAATAACTCTCTGTTATGGGTTCTTATATGTTTGGTTGGCCATGGGTTCTTGGAAAATGAATGAGAATGGGAGAATTATGCTGCAGGTTTTTGTAACTTACGACGACGGTAGAAGGACCAAACCGTCGTCTAAATTTTCTTGATACGTCGGTTGTTAATTTACTTCCGTCGTTTGAAATATTTTGTGTTTGGTAGCCTAAAGATGACTGTTTCTACATTAACCGTCGTCTTGAGGCTACCTAAACCAGAACTTGTTCATCAAAAGAAAGACAAATTTCTGGGTTCAGTAGCCTAAAGACGACGGTATCTCCAGTAACCGTCATCTTTAGACTACTGAACCTAGAATATTGTTCTTCAAAAAGCAATACAAATTTCTGGGTTTGGGTAGCCTAAAGACTACGGTAATTAGAGGTACCGTCGTCTGAAACTCTATAACACGTCAATTGTTTTGTAAAAACCGTCGTCTGATTATTGTTTTGTTATTTTTTTCAAATTGTTCTCTGCTATGTGAATATAGTTGTCTGTCATTATTGATCTTTTCACTTTATTATATATATGATTGTATAGTGTGGGAGGAGGATAAGTCATGGATGCATGTGGATAGAAGATCGAAGGCATATGAGTTAGGGATGGAAGGATTTTTGAATTTTTTGGTGAAGTTATATAATTTGAAAGCAAAACATGGGATGAGTAATGTATGTTTTACAGAATTATTGATATTTCAAGGAGATTTGCTTACAGAAAGAAATACAATACCTTCCTCTTTGTACGAAGCAAAAAAGACTTTGTCTGCTTTGGGGATGAGTTATGAGAAAATCCACGCATGCCCCAATGACTGCATCTTGTATAGGAAGGATTATGAAGAATCAACTAATTGTCCTACTTGTGGTATCTCAAGGTGGAAGGAAGGCAAAGATTCAATCTTGAAAGAGGGTGTGTCAGCGAAGGTGGTGTGATATTTTCCTCATATTCCAAGGTTTAAAAGAATGTTTCAATCACGTAAGACAGCTAAGAGTTTGCCTTGGCATGCTGATAGAAAATCAGTTGACGGTCATATGTCACATCCAGCGGATTCCCCGTCTTGAAAACTTGTTGATGATAAATGGCCCGAGTTTGGTAAAGAGCCGAGAAACTTGAGATTGGCTCTCTCATCTGATGGATTCAATCCCCACAGTTCTTTAAGTAGCAGATACAATTGTCGGCCAGTTATCTTAGTTACATATAATCTCCCATCATGGCTATGCATGAAACGAAAGTTCATGATGTTGACCTTATTGATTTCCTGTCCTAAACAACCCGGAAATGATATAGACGTCTACTTAGAGCCTTTCAGGTGATTTACAAGGTTTTCCATATAAAGCTTCATAAGGTGCCATCTGAATGCTACATTGATAACTGTTGTTGTAGGCAAATTCTGAAAATACCAAATGATCTTCCCAACTTCCACCAAAATCTAAAATGCATGCTCTCAACATGTCTTCTAAAATTTGAATAATTCTCTCTGATTGTCCATCAGTTTAAGGGTGAAAAGAGCTACTAAAATTTAGTTGCATACCTAACGCTTTTTGTAAGCTTCCCCAAAATTTAGAAGCAAACTTGGAATCTCTATATGAAACAATCAAAATAGGAATCCCTTGTAATCTTACTATCTCTGAACATAAAGTTTTCCAAGGTTTTTAGTGGATTCTATTGTTTTGACCGGTAAGAAATGTGCAGATTTGGTCAAACGATCCACTATAACCCATACTGCATCTCGTCCCCTTGGAGATTTAGGTAAACCTGTAACAAAATCCATGGTTATATGATCCTATTTCCATTTTGATACTAGTAATCGCTGTAATGAACCTGACGATTTCTGATGTTCAGCTTTCACTTGTTGATATGTAAGACATTTTGCTACAAATTTCTTTACATCTTTCTTCATACCATTCCACCAAAAATTACGTCTAAGATCACAACACATCTTTGTCCATCCAGGATGAATTGTATAGGACGAATGGTGTCCTTATTTTAGAACTTCCTTTCTCAGACCAGAAATTTTTGGTACATACAATTTATTCAAATATCTTCATCCACTGTCTGCGTGGACATTCCATCCATCTGGTGTCTCTCCAGTTGTAATCTCAGTTCGAATGTCTTTAGACACAGTATCCGATTCTTGTGCCTAAATTATTCTTCCAATCAAAGTGGGGTGAGTTAATTACATAGATATGCACAACCCTCATGTACACCTACATATAAGTCAAAATCATAAAGAGACTCAACTATCTTCCACCTTTGATCATACAAACTACATACAACGCCTTGGGGATTTCGACTTAAAGCATCTGCTGCCATATTAGCCTTTCCTGGATGATAATGTAAGTCAAAATCATAATCTTCCAGGTATTCCATCCATCGCCTTTGTCTTAAATTCAACTCATTTTGAGTCAATAAATACTTCAAACTCTTATGATCCAAAAAGAGTTCAAACTGTTCCTCATACAAATATGTCTTCATATCTTTAGTGCGTGAACAATGGCTGCCAATTCTAGATCGTGTATCAGATAATTCTTTTCATGTCATTTCAATTGACGAGAGGCATATGCAACAACTCTGTTAGCTTGCATCAAAACACATCTTAAGACTTCCATCACTTTTCTTCACAAAGAGTGCATAAAAATCCCATGGTGAGGTACTAGGACGAATGAAACCCTAACTTTCAAGTTCTTGAAGTTGTGTTTTGAGTTCCTTCAACTTTACTGGTGCCATTCGATGCAGAGGTATAGATATAGGCGACTTGTCGGGATAAATATCAATAGAAAACTTCATTTCAAGCTCTAGGGGTAATCCATATAACTCTTCTAGAAAACATCGTTCAAATATTTCACTATTGGGATAAGCTCAAGCTTGGTATTACTTAGATCCTCAGTGACCATGTGAGCAATCAATCTCAAATAATTACAATTTCTATTATCCAAGATTGATGCGAGTATTCTTACCACTACTGCAAAAAGTGAAAAAGACGACCAGAAAAAGACGACGGTAGAACAAAAAACCGTTGTTGTGTTTAGAAAGACGACGGTAATAGAAAACCGTCGTGGATAAGTAACTTAAACACCTAAAAAATGGAGGTCCTCTTGAATATTTTTAAAAAACGACACACCCCAATAAAAAAACATCGTCTTATTAAAATGGTTTTCTTCAGAGTTAAATTTTGACCGAAGAACAACGACAGCAGGTATGAAGCCACCGACGTAGAAAGTAAAAATGACGGTTCAACAAAAAAGCCGCTGTGTTAACTCCTACATAAACACGACCAAATGTTCTTAGTCGGTGTCGTATAATATTATGGAATCCACGTCGGTATATTACAAAACAACGACGTGTTAAATCAATGTACCATGACGCGGAAGATATATTTATTGACTTATTATTTGGGAGTGTACTACGACGGTACCTACAACACTACTGTCGTATAGAGTAGTAGAGAACAACGACAGCAGAAGAGTAGATAACGATGTCTAAATTAGAATATCCACGTGATATTTATAAAATATCAAGACGTAATAACCACGTCGGTTTGTTCAATTAGTGACGTATAATATTTATTTACCATGTCTTGACGTTAAAATTACCGTCATATTTATTCAATTTATACGTCTGCCTTCTCTGTAAACTGCCATCTTAATTTTTATTTCTTTTTAAGGTTTTTTTATTTTTATTTTATTTTGGTAGCCTACGACGGTAGATCAACAAAATGACAAGAACTGAGAAAAATCACGACGGTTTATATAGAAAACCGTCGTCACATGAAAATTAAAATGATCCCAAGAGGAATGAAATCTTACCATTGAGATCTTTGGATCCTGATCATAATCGAACCACCAAAGTGAGAAAGACAATATTTTAAATACACAAAATCCGAAACGAAACCAGAATTGAACTGATGACGGCAAACTTTGAGAAAGACAATGTTTTGAAAGTTAATGATGTGTGCGTTTTGGTGTCTTTGAGATACACCAAAACGCATACATCATTAACATTCAAATTATTGCCCCCAAAGAGGTCAGAGAGAGCGATGATGTATGTGTGTTTGTGAGAGAGAAAGACGAGCCTCCAAAAGAAGTTGGAACCCTAAATGAAAACTGAAACTGAAAGAAAGCATCCAATTTATACAATAAATCTTCAAAAACCACGGCAGTCCTTATATAAATACCGCAGTCTAATTGTACAAAACCACGGCGGTTATTTATTCAATAACAACGTCGATTTGTTGGTTATAGGGACGTTAAAATAAGAATCCCACGTCGTAATTTGCCGACGTCTATTTCTTATACGACGTATAATATTTAGTCATAACCACGTTGGTTTGTTCAATTAGCGACGTATAATATTTATTTACCACGTCCTAAAGTTCAAATTACCGTCGTATTTATTCGATTTATACGTCTGCCTTCTCTGTAAACCGCCGTCTTAATTTTTATTGCTTTTTAAGATTAATTTTTTTTTACGCTCCAACACTTTGCTAATATCTTTCTTAATATCTTTTGAAGTACTATAAGACATTTCAAACCTTCATTAAAGAGAAAAGAAAAATCAATTAGATCAAAATTAAACAACTAAACAAGGAAATAAGGAAATACAAATAAAGGAAACTGAGATTAAGAGCTGAGAACACTACCACTTATCTCTTATTTTTATTGCTTCCAAAAAAAATTACGATGGTTTATATAGAAAACCGTCGTCACATGAAAATTAAAATGAGATCCCAAGAGGTATGAAATATTACCAGTGAGATCTTTGGATCCTGATCTTACCAAAGTGACGTCGGAAGGAGTCGTTGCAATGGTTTATAGTGGACACTTTAGCTTCTATCCATTTGAAATCTGAAATATATAAGAAGCTAAAGTGACTCTTCAGATTTGTCTTTCAGATACAAAAACGCGAACACACATCAACATCATGATGTGAGACAGAGCCAAGGGCAAGAAGAAGTTGGAACCCTAATTGAAAATTGAAAGTTAAAAAACACGTGAAAAAAATCATCTTTATACAAATTATCTTCAATATCCACGTCGGTTCTATTACATGTAGCGACGTCAAATTGAAATAATAGACGTCTGTGGGTAATAATTGGAGTCGTATAAATATAAATAACCACGTCATTTCCGTAAACTAAGGCCAACAACTTTTAAAATCAACCACGTCGGGTTATGTATAAAATGATGACGTGGTAACATGTAATACCACTTCTACCGAAGTAAACTTTTGTCGTATATTGCCCAGAGAACGACGTCATTTCCGGAAAACCAAAGAAGTCATTGACTTGTAATTAACCACGACGGTCTACTAAAACAAAGTTTCGTTGAATTAAAGTAACCACGTCTGAAACGACTTGATCCAAATTTCACTTTGGAATCCGGGTCGAATCCTAATTAAACTGACACCTGGTGGCTATGGGTCGTAATTGACCAAAATGTCCTGAAAAACAAAAACACAAACCCTAAGACCCTAACTCGTGGCTGCACCTGATAACTGTAGGCTGCCTACATACCCTACTGAGGGATCAAGCCACACGTAGTTCTTTCCTCTGTTCCTGATTTGCAACTGGTTTGTTTACTATAAAACTCGCTCTAGGGCTGACATTCCTGGAGTAACCAGGACTCCCTTTTACGATCCGTCAAATACTATGCGATCCTGGAATTACCTAGATTAACATACCAGAACATGACTACGATCCTGGAATTACCTAGATTAACATACCAGAACATGACTACGATCCAACGGTTCAAACCTGCTGAACCCGGAAATCACACACTAGGCGAGATCCGTTCGGGGTTCAAACGTTATCCGAATTAAGATCCGCGAAATCCTACGTGCTCATGGGGACTAGAAGACTATTGTAGGACTGACTGTGGTCCCCACCCTGCTACCCACGCGCCGCCACACTGGCCGGCAGCGAGTGGTGCCTAAAGCGATAACGCTTCGTCGGAAGAACTCCGAATCACGACTCAAGGTTCCTACCCTAGGTGTAACACCCTATTTGGAGCCACTTTTGTTCTTGGACTTACCCCAAAAACTGGACAGAAGTGGCCGGAATCGCACCCTCAAAACCGGCTGAAACCTAACTTAACAATCGAAGTATTTACGCTTGGAATTTCTGAAATCCTACCCAATCAGCAGCTAGAGCATGGGAAATAGCTAGAAAACCATACCTCACTCGTCCGATTTGGTGGCCGGAGGTGTTCGAACGAGCTCCGTGAAATTCCATTAAAAAACTGTCCAAACCGCCCTGTTTCGTGGCGGTTTCCGGCAACCACGACGGCGGATCGAGGCTGGGATGGGCTGAGACTGAAAGAGGGGAGCGAGGTGGTTCGTTTGGCACTGGTCTTGCTCGATTTGGTGGTCGGGGCTGAGAGATATCCCCTTTGGAAGTCAGCTGGTCGAGCTCTCTTTCAAACTCAGAAATTCTGGATTTATAAAAAGCTAAACTTCGAAATATTTACGGTTATGCCACTGAACTTCTTTTGATCGCCATTTCTTCGTTACAACTCCGATTCGAGTCCACTATGTGTCTACGGACTCGTTTCGACGTGCTCTACACAACGGTCCAATCAAAATTTCCAAATTCCTTCCCGAACTTAAAGTGACCTTTTTACCCCCTTCTTAATATTAAATAATATTTTACTTTTCAAAAACCTTAATTAATTCAAACCATTTTATTGTATTATTTATTTCAAATTTATTTTCTCACTTAAACTTATTTCCTCTTATTTTAATCATTTAATCATTCCTGGGGTAAAATTTTCCTTTCCCTGAATAATTTAATATTTAACTATTAATTTAGGACCGGGTTGTTACAACGTCAGTTTCCTAAAAGGAATGGTCGTTGACTTTCGAAATACAATGACAGTTTAGATAAACACGCGCCGTCATAGCATATAATATTAGGGCATCAAAAGTAAACTTCTGTCGTGTAAAACTTAAATAACCATGTCGGTTTCGGAATTCCAATAGTTGTTTGGATTTATTAATAACCACGTCGGTTCCTACTTATTGTATGTCGTTGTCACTACATACTAGGGCGGTTTTTAATAAAACCGTTGTCGTATTGAACTTTGGGAAAATATATAAACTTTTTCGCCACCTGACCTAAAGTTCTACGTTCTCTCTCAACGATAAAATATCTCAGTTTCCCTCTTAGTTCCCAAAAGCAGCTTCGTGATCATCATCGTCTGAATCTCGTCATCGTCATCATCGTCGTCCCCAAATCACCAAAGTTGACGTCGGAAGGAAACTTTCTTTGCACGCCAAAGGTTTTTTCTCAATCTTTTTTCTTTTTTTTCTCTTTCATTTGAAGAGGGTTTTGAAAGAACGAGTCTGGAAATCGTCAAAATGACGAAATCTTTCACTGGTTTGATTAAATTCATTGGTCCATTACTCTCACGACGCCTGAAGACGACAGTTCTCTCTTGTTTGCGACGTTAGAATCGACACACCACGACGGTAGTAAAATCCGACCTAATGCAAACTGCATGACGGTGGTTAATAACTGTCATGGTGTGACAATTAATACGTTGAAAACAAGATAAAACCGTTATCTCATGGGAGAAAGAACTCACGTTGTTCCTGTATCCCATCTCAGTAAGACGACGGTTGTCTTTTGTGTTTGACTTTTTAATGTGTAAACCACGTCGGTTTTTAGACTTAATACCCGACGTGGTGTATCAATTAATACGTCATGAATGAGATAAAACTGTCGTCCTATTGTCATACCATGGCATGAGAGAACTATTTAATAAGACATCGGTGTTTTCTTGGTACCGTTGTGGTATTTTTTGTACGACGACGGTGTTGTTTTACAACCGTCGTCCTAAATTTGAAATCATGGCCGTCTTTTTTCCGACGTCTTTTATTTATTATTACGTCGATCTGTTTTATTAACCGTCATTGTTTTTCTTGCAGATTAATTAAAAATGGTTTCAAAATCTCAAAGCAAGGAAGCTCAAGTGTCCAAGGCTCAAAGGGATGAAGCCAAATCAGTTTCAAAGGCTCAAATGGATGAAGGCAAATCAGTTCAAAGCAAACCCTCTAAGAGGATGAGATTTTCTTCAACCTCCGAGAAAGACCTGAGCACATCCACATTTGTTGAGGAGCCAAAATCAACTCGTGGTATCAACACTATGAGCCGTGTTGTGAAGAGGAAAATTCAGAAGAGTAAGCTTGTGGTTGAGTTCAATAAAAGGGGCAGACCACATGGCAAGGCAATTGTTGAGATGCAGGGTGTTTTGGTACGCACCAGAGTCCCTCTTGTGGACAAGAAATGGACTCAATTGGCCAAGGACCTGAAGGAGCAGATTTGGGAAGCTGTTCAAATGGCTTATGTTATTGGGGAAGGGTGCAAGAAGATGGTGCTGTCGTCTGCCGCCAAAAAATGGAAGGATTTCAAGTATACCTTAACTAGGCAGTTTATCCTTCCATTTGCAAATGACAAGGAGAAGTTAAAAGAACCCCCTCAGCTTTATAAGTTCATAGAGAAATCGCAATGGGATGCCTTTGTAGCTTCAAGGTTATCCCCAGATTTTGATGTTGTGCATTATGGGTAGAAACAAAGAAGGGAAAAATGCGTGTACAACCATAGGTTGTCTAGAAAAGGTTATGTTGGTTTGGAGGACCAATTGGAAGAAACCATGCCCGGTGAAAAAATCAATCGATCTCTGCTATGGAAGAAGGCAAGAGAAGATAAAACAGGAAACATCCCTGATCCAAAGGTTGCAGAGAAGGCAAAATTAATTGTAAGTCTCACTAACTCTGTTCTAAATTTGAAAAACAGAGTGTTTTATTTTCGTATAGACGTTGCATGTTTAAATAACCGTCGTTATAACTTAAACACCACGACAGTTTCTATTTACTGTCGTTTCAAAGATAATAGCACGTCGGTTTTTGCATGAATTAGACGTCTAGATTGAATTAATACGACGGCTTAAATTCCTGAGACGACCGTCTTTTTTTAAGTTTACTTACGCACACATTCTCCCTCTCTCTGTCTATTTCACTGAAATTTGTGGTGCACAATTTCTGGAAAAGAATGCATATTTCTATTAAGTTTTTTCACTTCTTCATTAACATTTACGACGGTTTTATCTCATCTAGACGTTAGAATGCGTATAGAACGGTAATTTTATGCCGCTGTTTGAAATTATGTACTACGTCAATTTTTTCAACAGTCCGTCGTCTTAATTGAAATACTACGACGGTGCAGGTTTTTGATTTATGTTCTATTTATCTGTTTATAGATTTTGAATATACGACTGGTTTTTTCTCCCGACGTTGGAATTGTTACACAACGACAATATTTTACTACCAACATGTGAAATCAATACTACGTCAGTTTTGTAAAAAAACGGTCGTTGTCACTAATATATTACGTCGGTTTATTTATCTGTTTACACTCTTGTCAATGTCTAACATTCTCTCTCTCTCTCTCTCTCTCTCTCTCTCTCTCTCTCTCTCTCTCTCTCTCTCTCTCTCTTTTAGGATGATTTGCAAAAACAAGTCTCCGAGGGCACTCTGACTGTCTTTAAGAACAATGATATTTTGACTCTGGCTTTGGGAACCCCCGAGCATGGTGGGAGAGTCAGAGGAGTTGGCGCTAGCGTTTCCCTAACTCAATTCTTCAATTTGCCGAGACAGCAGAGAGTAAAATTTGCTGACAAATTGAAGGAAAGTCTTATGGAGGCAGTCAGAGAAGAGACATTGAGGATGGAGGCTAGGTTAAGGGAAAGTGTTTTGGAAGCAGTCAGAGAAGAGAGGGAAATTATGTTGGCACAATTCCATCAACTAGTTCCTAATTTTGATCCCAACATGCTCAAAACACCAATTACCCCAATTCCTTTACCGCCTCAAGAACAAAGCCCAAAAAATCCAATGTCTGACAAGGCAAGCTGCTCTGGAGCCACTAATCTCAGACCCCTAGTTTTGGGGGAGGAAGATCCAAAGCTTGATGTTGATACTGCTGAAAAACAGCAAGATGAAATGGTAAAATCTTTGATATTTTCTTCTTCTGCTTTTTAAATTTTAAATAGACGTCGCTCTTTTAAATATCTGACGTTATAATTTCAAACCAATGACGGTATATCTTTACCGACGTCTGAAAACCATAATACGTCTGTTTCTTCCAAGAACCGTCGTTGTGAGTGAAATACCACGACGCTTTTACTTGTTTTGCATTTTATCATGCCTTGAAAATAACGACAGTCTTTTTTGCCGTCGTCTCATTCTTTTATAAACCGTTGTCTATTTCATTAAAGCATTCACTGCATTTTAATTAGACGACCTTTCTATAGTGTAGTGACGTTAGAACGTTTACACAACGACGGTTATTTCTTTACCATCGTCTATAACCTTTCCTCCGTCAGTATGTTCTAGAAACCGTCGTTTATATTATATACCACGTCGGTTTGTTTGATTTAGTTAGAGTCGTTTATTTTAATTGGTATACAAACTAACTTATATTTCTTTATTTATTTCTTGTAACAGGATCTCTCAAAGCTAGACATGCCACCTCCTCTGTTAGCCCTATGCCAATTTGTCTAGACCAAGTTGCAGCCTGCTAACGAAACTGTGAAAGTTCACATTCTAGAGGAAGTGTTTGGCATTGATCATGATACCTTCATCTTGTGTGAAGATATTTTACAGTTTGCTTCCATGGTTGAGATTGGAGCCACAGTGATTGCAGTATACATGAGGTAATTCTAGAAATCCTATATTTTGTTTTACATTTCCCTTTCTTATAAATTAAAATCTCATTTAATTGAATTTCATATATTTAGGTACCTATTTGACTATTTAAAAATGGCAAATATGGTAAACCTTGTTGGCCTCGTCGACCCTGGACAAGTCAGCGTTCAATCTGGATCTCTATCTTACCGAACAAAACAACTGTCAGACCGCCTGAAAACAACAGATGGGGATCAATTTTTCTTGGTCCCTTATAATCCAGGGTTAGTCCCCTTAACTATTTAAAGTATTTTCCTTCTAATATTTTTCTTTGTACTATTTAACCTATATGGATCATTATGTGTAGGGGTCATTGGGTGTTGTTAATTGTGAGGCCAGTAAAGGAGATTGTGTTTAACATGAATTCACTGCCAAACCGCTCTGTTGACGACGACATGAGAAGTATAGTGTACGTAAGTTAATTTATTAAAATCTAAGATTTTTTTGCCTTTACCGCATTTGAATTATAAGACGGGTTTTTATAATACTGACGTTATAATGAAAATACAATGACGGTAATTTATTACCGATGTTTGCAAAGATTTATTACGTCAGTATTTTCTTGAAAACGTCGTCTTAATTGAACTACGACGTCGTTTAGGTTTTATTTAAGGACGTTTTAATTTATTCAGTTCAATTTTTTGTTATACGACGTTTTTCCTGGTTACCGACGTTATAATGTTACACAACAACGGTAGTTTCATACCGCCGTTTGATATAAAATACCACGTCATTTTTAAAAAAAATCCATCGTCTTCATTGATTTACCACGACAGTTACTATTTTTTTTTTTAGATTTTTCATTTTGTCATTAACACTCTTTGTTTTCTTGAAACAGGTGAATGAAAATGTTTAACTCTCATGTAAACAAATTGGTCATTCCTATGTCCAATTTTACTTAAATCTACAAGGGTAAATCCAAGTTCGTCGACTACAAGGCCGAAGTGTTATCCATCCAATCACACCTCAAGACTTGGATTCTAAACTTTTGGTAGTCAAGGTCCCAAATTTCTTGAATAACCCCATAAAAACCCATGTTGGAGACAATAGCGTTTTTAACCTTGGCACTAGCAACTTGCATAGTATGTGCAAGTAAATAAACTCCACTATTTTGGACAGTTCGCACATCATCTTCTGCCTTGGTGTTAAATTTAACACCATTAATAAAATAGCTCCTATACGATGGCACTGCCATGCTTGGACCAGCTGCTAGCCACCTCAAATTTTCTGATACGCCATTATTCTCTTCTTCATTAAGTTCACTTTGAACCTGCAAATTAATAATATATCTTAATTCAATCTAACATATAGAAAGAAAGAAAATTAAAAGTTCAATATGTGTCATTCAATAACATATATACATTAAAGCGTAGCCATTGAATGAAAGTGCTATTGTGCTTATCTTGTAGCCACTTTGTTCTCTTTCTAAATTTTGGTGGTCTTGATGTGGATCATATGTTCCTTACAATTGACACGAAAAAATCAAGCATTACGGTCCCTTGTATATAAGATAAACATAAGAAATAATAATATTTAAAATGGCTACATATGAAAAATTAAACTCATACGTACTCGATATAAGGTAGGACTTCCTACATCTTCTTCCAACTTATCTACCTTGGAAACATCTACCGTCTTTGCACATATAGCATTGAAGAAGAAGCACAATCGAGTTATTGCATACCTTGCAGGCGTCTCCAAAACAGAACGAATTGCCACAAGGAGCAATTGTTGCATCAATGTATGACAATCATGAGATTTAAGGCCAAGAAGTCTTGAATCTTTTAAAGATACAAGATTTTTTATATTCGAAGAATAACCTTCAGGGACCTTCATAGCATAGAAAGAATTGCAAACTGCTCTCTTCTTTGCTCTTGAAAAATTTCAAGGCCCTGGAAGCAAGCGAGTACGTCTTTCTCCATACTCGGGTTGCAAATCAGTTTTGACCCCCATGTTCAATAAATCTAACTGAGCAGCAATTCCATCTTTATTTTTTCCAGGGATCTCCAGAAATGTACCAATGATACTATCGCAAACATTCTTCTCAATGTGCATAACATCTAGGGCATGCCTCATAGGGAGGTATTTCCAATACTCGAGATCAAAGAATTTTGATTTCTTCTTCCAACAAACTTTGTCACCATCATTCTCACCAACACTTTCCCCATTTTTCGAGCCCCATATGTAATTAATATCTTCAACCATATGCAGCACTTCTTCTCTGGTTAATGGCTCGGGAGGCGTGCCATATTCAGGTTTCCCATTAAAAGCTGCACGTTGCCTCCTATATGGATGATTGATTGGTAACCATTTTCTATGCCCAATGTAACAAATTTTGTGGCCATTTTTCAACCTATGACTAGGTGTATCATCGCCGCATATTGGAGAAGCTTTATGTCCTTTAAGGACACAACCAGATAAGTTCCTATAGGCAAGAAAATCATTAATTGTCCACAGTAATACACCTCTAAGTATAAAGTATTCTCCTATGTGTGCATCATACACTCCTCTAATCCCATCACTCAGAGATTTTAAATCATCAATCAAAGGCTCTAAGTAGACGTCTATATCATTTCCGGGCTGTTTAGGGCACTGGTGTATGCATAGCCATGGTGGGAGATTATATGTAACTAAGAGCATTGGCCAACAACTGTATTTGCTACTTAAAGAACTGTGGGGATTGAATCCATCATATGAGAGAGCCAATCTCAAGTTTCTCGGCTCTTTACCAAACTCGGGCCATTTATCATCAACAAGTTTCCAAGACGGGGAATCCGCTGGATGAGACATATGACCGTCAACTGATTTTCTTGCAACATGCCAAGTCAAACTCTTAGCTGTCTTATGTGATTGAAACATCCTTTTAAACCTTGGAATTGGAGGAAAATACCACACCACCTTCACTGGCACACCCTCTTTCAAGAACCCATCTTTGCTTTCCTTCCACCTTGAGATACCACAAGGAGGACAATTAGTTGAATCTTCATACTCCTTCCTATACAAAATGCAGTCATTGGGACATGTGTGGATTTTCTCATAACTCATCCCTAAAGCAGACAGAGTATTTTTTGCCTCGTACATAAATGAAGGTAGTGTATTTCCTTCTGGAAGCAAATCTCCTTGAAGTATCAATAATTCTATAAAACAAACATCACTCATCCCATGTTTTGCTTTCAAATTATATAACTTCACCAAAGCCGACAACTTCGTGTACTTACTGCAACCAGGGTACAAGGGTTGATCTCCATCCCCAATCACATTGGCAAACTCATAAGGATCAAATCCAATATCGCCTAAATCATTATCATCCATCCCTAATTCTTCAGAAACAAAACTGAACATACTTTGCTCATCTTCTTCCACATTTCTACTAGCATTAGTAGTACTCCATTCCCAAGGTTCTCCGTGCCATGTCCAAATCTTATTGCTTTGGTCAATTTCATTAAAGTATAAATGTTCCCTTATAATTCCAACCCCAAACACTCGAATATTCCCACATGTAACACATGGACAACGAATATGAGTTGTATTTCCAAGATTTTCTAGAGCAAAATTCAAAAATCCTTCCACTCCTAACTCATATGCCTTCGATCTTCCATCCGCATGCATCCATGACTTATCCATCTCACACACTATAAAATCATATATATAATAAAGTGAAAAGACCAGCAATGAAACTCTACTATATTCAAATAGCAGAGAATAAATTGAAAATAAAAAATAAAACAAGAATCAGACGACGGTTGTTACAAAATAATCGGCATGAAATAGAAATTTAGACGACGGCATATCAAGTTACCGTTGTCTTTAAGCTACCCAAACCCAGAAATTTGCATTGCTTTTTGAAGAACAAAGTTCTGGGTTCTGGTAGCCTAAAAACGACGGTTAATGGAGAAACAATCGTCTTTAGGTTACCAAATGCAAACTAAAAATCAGACGACGGGAGTAAATGAACAACCGACGTATAATAAAACTTTAGATGACGGTTTGATCCATCAACCGTCGTCGGGGTTTACAAAAAACCGCAGTCTAAATCTCTCATCCCCATTCCTTTTCCAAGATCCCATGGCCAAACAAACATAAAAGAACCCAAACAGAGAGTAATTATTACAAGAATGCAAACACCAAAACATAAAAGAACCCAAAGCAAGCTCCAAATTGAGAACCCATAGCTCCCAAAACATATATTAAGAAACCAAAGCTACCAAAACTAACGAAAACATTTATGGATTTAAGAAGCTGTGCAATATCATTAAATAAAGAGATTAGGGTTTGTACTTACATGGATAATGAGAGAGAGCTGAGAGAATACAACAAATGCTTGAGAGAGAGCTCGGAGAATATACCCAATGCTTTGAGAGAGTGCGAAAACTGTAAGGCAAATTTATGTTGAAGAGAGAGAACGAAATATTTTAGGGTTAAAAGGAAATTCTGAAAATTTTAGATCGCGGTCAAAAATTTCAAAGTACCGTATTTTTCAAAGACGACGGTAAATACATAGATATCGCCGTTTAATTTCAACGTATGACGACGATTTACGTACATAACCGACGTTGTAAACTGAAACTACGTCTTCATATAAAGGAAACGTCGTAGTAAATTATTTTTACGTCGCATTTTAAGAAACCGACGTCTTAAATATTAAATAATAAGATTGGGTTTGGGTTTCCTGGAATTCAAACGCGCGTATTTAACGAAAAATAGAGAGAGAAAACCGGCGTCATTTCAATAAACCCTAAACCCTAAATTTTACAATAATTATAAAAAAAATACGCAAGTATGAGAAAAATGAACCGAAAATTGCTACGGACTCCTTACAAAAATGCCTTCTATAATAGTAAGCTAAAATCTGGATTTCATAATTTTGAATTTATGGCACCAATGGATCACATAAACCTTAGGGTTATGTTAAGAAAAGTATAAGGACTATCGTGCTTTGTCTCTAAATTTTTTTGACTTTTTGTTAACACTTGTAATTTTGAAAATTAAAATTAAATTTTTCAGGCCTTTAAGGGCAAGATATTGTCTCAATGAGTGCATAAAATTTGTCGGTTTATTTTTCAGATTTTTTTATAATTATATTATGAATATTAGTAATTAAATACAATAAAAAAATATTTGTAAAATTACATTTTTTTAGAGCTTTAGGAGAGAGACAATATTTCAATGAGTGAATGGTTGTTGTCAGTTTATTTTTTGGAATTAGTTTTGAATTTATTATGAAATTAGGAAATAAATAAAATATAAAAGTCATATTAAAATGAAATGACAACGACATAACCGACGTTGGATCCCTTTTCAACGACGTTAAACAACACAAAACGTCATTCTAGATCACTTTAGACGTCGACAAGGACACAAAACGACGTTATTATGTTACCACGTCATCTTGTTTTGAATCACCGACGTGGGTTATTATGTTACAATGTCATTTGGTTTTTTTATCACCGACGTGGATTTTATTTACAATGTGTTTTCTAAAGTAATTACTGCCGTTGTTTACATATACAACGTCAAATTTTGTAAGCTAACCGCCGTTGTATGTCTTTAAGACGTCGATATGTTTGTACTAACGAACGTAGTATATCGGTACACATATATAATGAAGTGGATTTTCTCATCTCATTTCTGTACGTAAACCATCGTGTTTTCATTTTACATGGCGTTTTTACGAATTGCTGTTGATGTTTTATTTCCCGCTATAGAAAGACGGCGATTGTTTATACCTGTGGGACGTGTAAATGTGAATGGGACGTCGGTTTTTGGAAAGTAAATTTATTTTTCATGATTTACTCTCGTTGTAATTCATTTTAAGACATAAATATCCTGAACAAAAAAACGGGAATTTTTTTTTTTTAATTTTCTTTGATGATTGCTCAAATGATGAAATTTTTTTATTTACATTGTTATTAAATTAAAATATACCTAAACATTGTTATAATAAATTACATCAATTATCATTCGGTAATTGTTTGTTTACGAATTCTGCTCACTCCAGCCTGACTTCGTCAATATCTTGTTGTGTATACTCTACTGGTTCTTTTTTCTTTTCAAACTGCAAAATAAACGAAAAACCCGACATGTTAGAAGGATAAAAACGACGGTTTTTAAAGAATAAGTCGTTGTAGTAAAATAAAGAAATTATATCTTAAATTTTGCCTTTTACCTTCTTCTCAAATGCTAGGGCTGGATCACGAATTATATCTCTCATGAAACGCATCACGTAAAACCCACACTCTACACTTGTTGATTGTTGAGGAGTGCCTTGTAGATTTTTCCATATGGCTCCTGCTTTACGTGAGTGTTTGCCTACATGAGAGTTATATGCTCTGATTGAACTGATTCAAGAAAACAAAAAGGATTAATGACCGAACGAAAAATCTAAATAAAAAAAATAACCGTCGTGGTAAATCAGTTAAGATGACAAAGTTTTAAAAAATGTGACGTATTAGTTTATTTCATATGGCGGTATGAAACTACCGTCGTTATATAACATTCTAACGTCCGTAACGAGGAAAAATGTCGTATAACCAAAAGTTGTAACACAAACGACGTGGTATTTCAATTAAGACGACGGTTTAGAGAAATTACTGACGTAGTAAATTTTTCAACCATCGGTATTAAAGTACCGCAGTTGTATTTTCATTATAACATCGGTATTAAAAAAAACAGTTGTATAATTCAAATGCCCATATAAAAACAAATCTTAGATTTGAATAAATCAACTTACGTATTCACTATATTTTTCATGTCATCGTCAACAGAGCGATTTGGCAGTGAATTCATATAATAGGTAGTCTCCTTAGCTGGTTTCACAATTACCAACACCCAATGACCCCTACACATAATGATCCATATAGGTTAAATAGTACAAAGAAAATACTTTAAATAGTTAAGGGGACTAACCCTGGATTATAAGGGATCAAGAAAAATTGATCCCTATCTGCTGTTTTCAGGCGGTCTGACAGTTGTTTTGTTCAGTAAGATAAAGATCCAGATTGGGAGCTGACTTGTCCAGGGTCGACAAGCCCAACAAAGTTTACCATATTTGCCATTTTTAAATAGTCAAATAGGTACCTAAATATATGAAATTCAATTAAATGAGATTTTAATTTAAAAGAAAGATAAATATAAAACAAAATATAGGATTTCTAGAATTATCTCATGTACACTGCAATCACTGTGGCTCCAATCTCAACCATAGAACCAAACTGTAAAATGTCTTCACACAAGAGGAAGGTATCATGATTAGTGCCAAACACTTCCTCTGGAATGTGAACTTTCACAGTCTTGTTAGCAGGCTACAACTTGGTCTGGAAAAATTGGCATAGGGCTAACAGAGGAGGTGGCATGTCTAGCTTTGAGAGATCCTGTTACAAGAAATAAATAAAGAAATATAAGTTAGTTTGTATACCAAGTAAAATAAACAACTCCAACTAAACCAAACAAACTGATGTGGTATATAATATAAACGACGGTTTCTAGAACACACTAACGGAGGAAAGGTTATAGACGACTGTAAAGACATAACCTTCGTTGTGTAAATGTTCTAACGTCGCTACACTATAGAAAGGTCGTCTAATTAAAATGCAGTGAATGCTTTAATGAAATAGACGACAGTTTATAAAAGAATGAGACGATGGCAAAAAAAGACGTGGTATGGTTTTCAGACGTTGGTACATATATACCGTTGTTTGTTTGAAACTTTAATGTCGGATATTTAAAAGGGCAATGTCTATTTAAAATTTAAAAAGCAGAAAACGAAAATATCAGAGATTTTACCGTTTCATCTTGCTGTTTTTCAGCAGTATTAGCATCAAGCTTTGGATCTTCTTCCCCCAAAACTAGGGGTCTGGCATTAGTGGCTCCAGAGTAGCTTGCCTTGTTAGACATTGGATTTTTGGGGCTTTGTTCTTGAGGCTATACATGAATTGTGGTAATTGGGGTAATTGGTGTTTTCAACATGTTGGGATCAAAATTAGGAATTAGTTGACGGAATTGGGCCAACATAATTTCCCTCTCTGCTCTGACTGCTTCCAAAATATTTTCCCTTGACCTAGCCTTCATCCTCAATGTCTCTTCTCTGACTGCCTCCATAAGACTTTCCTTCAATTTGTCAGCAAATTTTACTCTCTGCTGTCTCGGCAAATTGAAGAATTGAGTTGGGGAAATGCCAACTCCAACTCCTCTGACTCTCCCACCATGCTCGGGGTTTCCCAAAGCCAGAGTCAAAATATCAGTGCTCCCGGATACAGTCAGAGTGCCCTCGGAGACTTGTTTTTGCAAATCATCCTAAAAGAGAGAGATGGTAAAACAGATAAATAAACCGACGTAATATATCAGTTACAACGATAGTTGTTTTACAAAACCGACATAGTATTGATTTCACACGTTGGTATTAAAATACTGTCGTTGTGTAACAATTCCAACGTCGGTAAAAAAAAAACCCGTCATATATTCAAAAGAAATAAACAGATAAATAGAAATAAATCAAAAACCTATACCGTCGTAGTAGTTCAATTACGACGACGGAATTTTTACAAAATCGACGTAGTACATAATTTCAAACGGCGGTAGTAACATACCGTCGTTGTATATCAATTCTAATGTCTATATGGGATAAAACTGTTGTAAATTTTAATACAGAGGTGAAAAAATTAACAAAAATATGCATTCTTTTCCAGAAATTGTGCACCACAAATTTAAGAGAAATAGATGGAGAGAGGGAGAGTGTGCTTGAGTAAATGAAGGTAGTTCTAAAATTTTAAAAAAAGACGACTGTCTCAAGAATATAAGCCGTTGTAATAATTCAATCTAGATGTCTAATTCATGCAAAAATCGACGTTCTATTGTCTTTTAAACGGTGGTAAATAGAAACCGTCATGGTGTTTAAGTTATAACGACGGTTTTTAAACATGCGACGTATATACGAAAAAAAACACTCTGTTTTTCAAATTTAGAACAGAGTTAGTGAGACTTACGATTAATTTTGCCTTCTCTGCAACCTTTGGATCAGGGATGTTTCCCGTTTTATGTTCTCTTGCCTTCTTCCATAGCAGAGATCGATCGATTTCTTCACCGGGCATGGTTTCTTCCAATTGGTCCTCCAAACCAACATACCCTTTTCTAGACAACATATGGTTGTACTCCAATTTTTTTCCTCTGTTTCTGCCCAGAATGCACAACCTCAAAATCTGGGGATAACCTCGAAGCTACAAAGGCATCCCATTGCGATTTCTCTATGAACTTATAAAGCTCAGGGGGTTCTTTTAACTTATCCTTGTCATTTGCGAATGGAAGGATATACTGCCTAGTTACGTTATACTTGAAATCCTTCCATATTTTGGTGGCAGACGACAGGACCAACTTCTTGCACCCTTCCCCAATAACAAAAGCCATTTGAACAGCTTCCCAAATCTGCTCCTTCAGGTCTTTGGGCAATTGAGTCCATTTCTTGTCCACAAGAGGGACTCTAGTGCGTGCCAAAACACCAATGTAAGACTGCATCTCAACAGCAGCCTTGCCATGTGGTCTGCCCCTTTTATTGAACTCAACCACAGGCTTAATCTTCTGAATTTTCCTTTTCACAACACGGCTCATTGTGTTGATACCGTAAGTCGATTTTGGCTCCTCAAAAAATGTGGCTGAGCTTGGGTCTTTATCAGAGGTTGAAGAAAATCTCATCCTCTTCGTGAGTTTGCTTTGAACTGATTTGGCTTCATCCTTACTAGCACCTTTTGACACTTGAGCCTCCTTGCTTTGAGATTTCGAAACCATTTTTAAATAACCTGTAAGAGAAACAATGACGGTTAATTAAAAAGATCGACGTAAAATTAAATAAAAGACGTCCAAAAAAGACAACCGTGATATTGAATTTAGGACGACGGTTTCAAAACAACACCGACGTCATACAAAAAATACCACGACGTTATATAAAACAACCGACGTCTTATTAACATTTCTCACCAAAAATGGTATGACAATAGGACGACGGTTTATGTCGTTCATGGCGTATTAATTGTTACACCACGTCGGTTATTAAGACTAAAAACCGACATGGATTACACATTAACAAGTCCAAAACAAAAGACAACCGTCGTCTCACTGAGAGGTGGTACAGGAAAAAGGTAGAGTTCTTTCTCCCAAGAGACGACGGTTTTATTTTGATTCCGACGTATTAATTGCCACACCATGACGGTTATCAACCACCGTCGTGCAGTTTGCATTAGGTAGGATTTAACTACTGTCGTGGTGTGTCGATTCTAACGTCGCAAACAAGACAGAACTGTTGTCTTCTGGCGTCGTGAGGTTAATGGACCAATTAATTTATTCAAACCAGTGAAAGATTTCATCATTTTGACGGAGTCTTGTTTCCAGACTCGTTCTTTCAAAAACCTCATAAAATGAAATTGAAAAAAATGAAAAGAGATTGAGAAAAAACCTTTGGCGTGCAAAGAAAGTTTCCTTCCGACGTTAATTTTGGTGATTTGCGGACGAATACGATGACAATGACGAGATTCAGACGATGATGATTACGAAGCTGCTTTTGGGAACTGAGAGGGAAACTGAGATATTTTATCGGTGAGAGAGAACGTAGAACTTTAGGTCAGGTGACGAAAAAGTTTATATATTTTCCCAGAGTTCAATAACATGACGGTTTTATTAAAAACCGCCCTAGTATGTAGTTATAACGACGCAAATATAGTAGGAACCGACCAGGTTATTAATAAAGCCAAACGACTTTTTGAATTCCAAAACCGACGTGGTTATTTATGTTTTGCACGACAGATGTTTACTTTTAATGACCTGATATTATATGTTATGACGGCGCTTGTTTATGAAAACCGTCATTGTATTTCCGTTTTCACGTCGTCAATTTATTCATAACCGACGTGCCTTAATTTATGAAAACATCGTGGTTGTTTATATTTATACCTCCCCAATAATTTGACGTCGCTATGTTTAATAGAACCAACGTGAATATTGAAGATAATTTGTATAAATATGATTTTTTCAGGTTTTCTTCAACTTTCAGTTTTCAATTAGGGTTCCAACTTCTTCTTGTCCTTGGCTCTGTCTCATCAACTTCTAAAAAATTGTCTTTCTGAAAGAAAATGTGGACGACGGTTTTCTATATAAACCGTCGTGATTTTTCTTGGAATCAATAAAAATTAATTGTCTTGGAAGTGGGTATTTGAGCTTGTGATTCAAATTACTTCTGTAAGTGGGCAAAGTTGGAGTTTTGTTTTTCTGGGCAGCCAACAGAAAAGGTTTTTGTTCCCTCTTTGACAAAGAAATAAAAGAGAAGTGTTCAAGTCAAGAAAAGCTGAGTGCAAGAAAGGAGAAGGCAAGAAAGAAAAGAGATTCTGGTTCGCATACATGTTTTTGTTTGATGATCTTGTGTGGTTTTCTTATTGTTCTCAGCCCATGCAGTCTATGCAGAAATGCAAGAGGGCCCTTAATCTCAGTTTCCTTTATTTGTATTTCTTTTTGGGTTCCTTATTTCCTTGTTTAGTTGTTTAATTTTGATCTAATTGATTTTTCTTTTCTCTTTACTTCAGAAGATATTAAGAAAGATATTAGCAAAGTGTTGGAGCATAAGCTAACAAAATTTTTAAAAAATAAAATAAAATCTTAAAAAGCAATAAAAATAAGACGGCGGTTTACAGAGAAGGCAGACGTATAAATAGGAAAAATACGACGGTAATTTGAACTTCAGGACGTGGTAAATGAGTATTATACGTCGCTAATTTAACAAATTACGACGTGTGAATCTTATTTTATCGTCCCCATAACTTAAAAAACCGACGTGGTTATTGAATAAATAACTGACGTTGTTTTGTAAAATTAGACGGCGGTATTTATATAAGAACGGCGGTGGAAATGGGTTATGAACTCCACCATCATATGTACCTCCCCTTGGATGATGACACTTGGAAACAGTGGAAATGGGTACTTGGAAACAGTGGATATGGACACTGGGATACATGGAAATGGATATGGATTTGATATGGTTTGGATATGATGGAACCCGGGGCATACCTTAACGGGGTGTCGCTGTAGACCCTTAATTGGATAGTCTGCGCGCGTAGGACTTTTCCAGGCATATGGGTCTTGATTCTTAGTCCGTACGTGCTGGGTTAGAGGGTCAGTCCCCCAGTTGGACGGCTCATCCCTAGCCACATGGTCTTTGAGGGCGGTTTACATGTGGTTAGTCAACAATCCCCGGTTGGATTGTTTTCCCCAGTACATGATGTGCATCATCATATGTACCTCCCCTTGGATACTGATACATGGACACAGTGGATATGGTTTGGATATGACGGAACCCAGGGCATACCTTAACGGGATGTCGCTGTAGACCCTTAATTGGGTAGTCTGCGCGCGTAGGACTTTTCCAGGCGTACGAGTCTTGATTCTTCGTCCGTACATGCTGGGTTAGAGTGTTAGTCCCCCAGTTGGACGGCTCGTCCCTAGCCACATGGTCTTTGAGGGTGGTTTACATGTGGTTAGTCAACAATCCCCGGTTGGATTGTTTTCCCCTGGTACATGATGATGGTGAAAGGTGGGTGTATATATATATATATATATATATATATATTCATTTATAGGGATACATTTTTCGTATATGTGTATGTGGTTTTGATTCTGGATTGAGATTCGTGAGATTGTACTTTGTGAGTACCCTATACATGTATGAATGTTTAAGCCCTGGATTGGGAAGTGTGGTACGGCAACATACGCCTTGAATAGGGTATGGTTGCGGGATTGAATTGATATGAAGGGAAGAAATTGATAATGTGTTCAGTGCACATACGCCTTGTATAGGGTATGATTGCGGGGTTGAACTGATTTAAAGAAAGAGTTTGAGAATGTGTTCATTGTGGTTTGTCGGAATTGGAGTTGTGATAAATCTAAAGTTTGTTCGTTGGTTTTACTTTAAATAATTGTATATATCGGAGTTGTGACTGTTGATGATAAGAACTACGTGTGACTTAATCCCTTGTCCAAGGGTACATAGGTAGCCTAGGGGCTCACCTAGGTGCAACCGCAAAATATACTATGTTTAAAAGGTTTGTTTGATTATGAGTATGTGATTGGTGGATTTGAATCCGGTTTAATGTTTCGGTGGTATTTGTAAAGTTGTTTGAGGTCATTCATTGCATCGTTCATGCTTTATCCGACTTAAGAATATTACTGGTTATGTTTCGAACCATTTGAAGGCTGGAGGCCTTTTATGTATTTTGCATGTTGATAACTTGTGCATGCTGCCAGTTGGGTTATAAACTGTGATTTATTTTCAGGTTGAAAATTTGGGAAAAGTCAAACTTACAGGGGAGACTCTGCCAAAATTTTGGCAGAAAGTCTCGGCTCTTAGTAAGTGGGCCCGGCATGGGTGAAATGTCGGAATTTTCCATAGGATTCGTCTCGAGTTTCGAAGAATTCGGGTCGGGTCCTGTCATAGTATATGTTAACCACAACCATTAATGAAGATTTCATAAATTCATATTCTAATCCAAGAATAGATGCAAATGAAATAGATATTAATGAATTTGTAGCACCAGGGTCAAACAACATCCTAGCCCATGAGTTGAAAACTAGAAAGGTACCTTTTACCACAGTAAGTTCATTTTGCTTTGCCACTTGTCCAATAGCATACACTTGTCCTTGAGTGAGCTATTCTGGTCTCCTTGCTCCTCCCAAATAGGTAGAAGCAATGGTCACTTTCAGATTTCCTAGAACTCTTTGTTAATTCATCCTTCTCCTTTAACACTCATTGTTTAAGGATCTTGAGTTTCCTGATGGGGTTCTTGGTTATGTTGATTCGTATTGCAGAGGCCATATCTTGAATGGCTAGTATTACCCTCATGCTACCATTCTTATCATTGTCATGTTGCCCATCTACTCTAGCTATCATAACAATTGAACCTTTACCAAATATTTCTACCAGATTAAACCTCTATATATATATATATAAAACAGTACAAAACAATTATTACGTAAACTACACTCAATCATAAAAATAAATATGCTCCTGAAAAGTTATGTCACTAACTCACTTCACCAGTTCAAACTTATTTTGTAGCAATACTATACCATAGTTCCCAAGGGTATCTAATCCCTAAAGCTATGATACAATTTTGTCACACCCCGGACCAGGGGGTCGGTGCAAACCCCGCGCCCAGTGCATGAGAAAATAAAAAGTAAAATAAAATAAATAGAAGCCGAAACATGGGTTTAAAATAAACTTCTCGTATAAAAATAGCTCAAAAATTTTACAACTTTATAAGAAATAAATAAAAATCTATCACTGTCATCTAATTCAATCTCAACTGGTTTAGTCCTTGTCTTGCCCACTAATTCATCTGAAAAATTAAACAGGGTGAGGGATGAGCAACCACCATTCAGTAGGGACATAAGACCTTACCACAATAGATTGATATAACTAAATTAAGTGACATGCAATCATACTGCCAAATATCAGATTAATAATGTTAATCCATATAATTAGACAAGCAGACCTACACGTCTCATACCATGCTTATACCACTTGGTCCTGAATGCCCATTTATATGAACTAACACCCATTTCAATCATCTCATAATTCCCCTTTTTTTAGTTATCTTGTCTAACTCCTTGTTGCCAGTCCTGAATCACCCAATAAAAATCGTGTGCACTGTGGGATCCCTGAGACCTGGTGCCTGCTAAGAGTTAGACTTAACTACACAAAAGATCATTCCCATTACCCTCTTTTTTCATCATTATTTTCTCAACCCAAGAACTCCAACTAATTTCCATGACATGATATAGTTCTTTTCACATATCTCATAAAAACATTGTAATCATTTAAAGATCACCAATGTACATATAATCATGCCAACATTAATTAAATAATTAAAAAGACGTAAACACTCCATATCAAGAACATCCATCAAATTATAATATCACGCATAAAATAGTGCTCACGAAATTTTATTAAATCAATCCCTGTAAAGCCCTCCAAGAAACCCCTAGCTACCTCGATTTCAAAGCATAAATCCAATTTAGTAAAACACAAGCAAAGCTCTCTATCTCCTCCAATATCATATTTTCCTTGCATCTCTCTTTAGTCCTCTCTAACAACTATCACACTGTATGCATGTTATCTCTAGATGTGGTAGTAAACAACTTGTAAATGTAAGCTTTCTATTTATACTAGAATAAACATTATATCACTAAACTTTTAACTAGTCAGCACGTTTTAATCTTGGTGCCCAAGTAATTTTTCTTCCACTCCAAGTCATTACAAGATGAGAATGAATATTATGAAGACACGTACTGGTGGGTTAATGACTCAACTATTTCTTTCATTAATATCCCAATAGCTTGCAAGTTTAAAAGATGAGTAATCAATTGCAAATAGAAAAACCTTGCACAATTGACTTGCACGTCAAACTCAAAGCAAGGAAAAACTGCCACCTTTAATTAGTAGTCTATGACCCACATAAAAAACTCTACACCATGAATTGTAACGTTTTATAACACATTCTAAGACAATAATGATACACATATATATATAGACTTGTTCTCTACTACGGACGTCCGTATTTTTTCTAACGTCCGGACTACTTGTTTTTTTTTGCCTTCTTTGTGCTAATAAATCAACCCAAACACATTTATCACTTTTCTTGGTAAAGGTAGAATAGAAACCCTACTCTGCCAATGCTTAAAAGTCAAACATCACCTCTTGATTGGGCTTTTCCTTCATTGGTGGACTGTAGAGAGAATTTGGAGGCTGTAATGTGTGCTTTAGTGTCTTTTTTTTAATGATAAAGAAGAGAGAAGCATAAAGCAACATGGAAATGGTTTCCTTTCCATTGAATGAATGAATTCATTATGATCATGTGAAAAAACAAAATGAGTCCGGACATTAAGCAGTTCCGGACGTCCGCACTGGAGAATAGTACTATATGAGTTGTTCTCTACTACGGACGTCCATATTTTTTCTAACGTCCGGACTACTTGTTTTTTTTGCCTTCTTTGTGATAATAAATCAACCCAAACACATTTATCACTCTTCTTGGTAAAGGTAGAATAGAAACCCTGCTCTGCCAATGCTTAAAAGTTAAACTTCACCTCTTGATTGGGCTTTTCCTTCATTGGTGGACTGTAGAGAGAATTTGGAGGCTGTTATGTGTGCTTTAGTGCCTTTTTTTTTTAATGATAAAGAATAGAGATGCAGTAACCAACATGGAAATGGTTTCCTTTCCATTGAATGAATGAATTCATTCTGATCATGTGAAAAAACAAAACGAGTCCGGACATTAAGAAGTTCCGGACGTCCACACTAGAGAATAGTCCAATATGAGTTGTTCTCTATTACGGACGTCCGTATTTTTTCTAACCTCCGGACTACTTGTTTTTTTTGCCTTCTTTGTGATAATAAATCAACCCAAACACATTCATCACTTTTCTTGGTAAAGGTAGAATAGAAACCCTGCTCTACCAATGCTTAAAAGTCAAACATCACCTCTTGATTGGGCTTTTCCTTCATTGGTGGACTGTAGAGAGAATTTGGAGGCTGTTATGTGTGCTTTAGTGCCTTTTTTTTTTTTAAAGATAAAGAAGAGAGATGCAGAAAGCAACATGGAAATGGTTTCCTTTCCATTGAATGAATGAATTCATTCTGATCATGTGAAAAAACAAAACGAGTCCGGACATTAAGCAGTTTCGGACGTCCGCACTAGAGAATAGTCCTATATGAGTTGTTCTCTACTACGGACGTCCGTATTTTTTCTAACGTCCGAACTACTTGTTTTTTTTTTGCCTTCTTTGTGTTAATAAATAAACCCAAACACATTTATCACTTTTCTTGGTAAAGGTAGAATAGAAACCCTGCTCTGCCAATGCTTGAAAGTCAAACATCACCTCTTGATTGGGCTTTTCCTTCATTGGTGGACTGTAGAGAGAATTTGGTGGCTGTTATGTGTGCTTTAGTGTCATTTTTTTAATGATAAAGAAGAGAGATGCAGAAAGCAACATGGAAATGGTTTCCTTTCCATTGAATGAATGAATTCATTCTAATCATGTGAAAAAACAAAACGAGTCCGGACATTAAGCAGTTTCGGACGTCCGCACTAGAGAATAGTCCCATATGAGTTGTTCTCTACTACGGACGTCCGTATTTTTTCTAACATCCGGACTACTTGTTTTTTTGCCTTCTTTGTGCTAATAAATCAACCCAAACACATTCATCACTTTTCTTGGTAAAGGTAGAATAGAAACCCTGCTCTGCCAATGCTTAAAAGTCAAACATCACCTCTTGATTGGGCTTTTCCTTCGTTGGTGGACTATAGGGTGAATTTGAAGGCTGTTATGTGTGCTTTTAGTGTCTTTTTTTTTAATGATAAAGAAGAGAGATGCAGAAAGCAACATGGAAATGGTTTCGTTTCCATTGAATGAATGAATTCATTCTGATCATGTGAAAAAACAAAACGAGTCCGGACATTAAGCAGTTTCGGACGTCCGCACTAGAGAATAGTCCTATATGAGTTGTTCTCTACTACGGACGTCCGTATTTTTTCTAACGTCCGGACTACTTGTTTTTTTTGCCTTCTTTGTGTTAATAAATTAACCCAAACACATTTATCACTTTTCTTGGTAAAGGTAGAATAGAAACCCTTCTCTGCCAATGCTTGAAAGTCAAACATCACCTCTTGATTGGGCTTTTCCTTCATTGGTGGACTGTAGAGAGAATTTGGTGGCTGTTATGTGTGCTTTAGTGTCATTTTTTTAATGATAAAGAAGAGAGATGCAGAAAGCAACATGGAAATGGTTTCCTTTCCATTGAATGAATGAATTCATTTTGAACTGATCATGTGAAAAAACAAAACAAGTCTGGACATTAAGCAGTTCCGGACGTCCGCACTAGAGAATAGTCCTATATGAGTTGTTCTCTACTACAGACGTCCGTATTTTTTCTAACGTCCGGACTATTTGTTTTTTTTTTTGCCTTCTTTGTGCTAATAAATGAACCCAAACACCTTTATTACTTTTCTTGGTAAAGGTAGAATAGAAACCTTGCTCTGCCAATGCTTAAAAGTCAAACATCACCTCTTGATTGGGCTTTTCCTTCATTGGTGGACTGTAGAGAGAATTTGGCGGCTGTTATGTGTGCTTTAGTGTCTTTTTTTTAATGATAAAGAAGAGAGATGCGGAAACCAACATGGAAATGGTTTCCTTTCCATTGAATGAATGAATTCATTATGATCATGTGAAAAAACAAAACGAGTCCGGACATTAAGCAGTTCCGGACATCCGCACTAGAGAATTGTCCTATATGAGTTGTTCTCTACTACGGACGCCCGTATTTTTTCTAACGTCCGGACTACTTGTTTTTTTGCTTTCTTTGTGCTAATAAATCAACCCAAACACATTTATCACTTTTCTTGGTAAAGGTAGAATAGAAACCCTGCTCTGCCAATGCTTAAAAGTCAAACATCACCTCTTGATTGGGCTTTTCCTTCATTGGTGGACTGTAGAGAGAATTTGGAGGCTGTTATGTGTGCTTTAGTGCCTTTTTTTTTTAATGATAAAGAAGAGAGATGCAGTAACCAACATGGAAATGGTTTCCTTTCCATTGAATGAATGAATTCATTCTGATCATGTGAAAAAACAAAACGAGTCCGGACATTAAGCAGTTCCGGACGTCCGCACTAGAGAATTGTCCTATATGAGTTGTTCTCTACTACGGACGTCCGTATTTTTTCTAACGTCTAGACGACTTGTTTTTTTTTTGCCTTCTTTGTGCTAATAAATCAACCCAAACACATTTATCACTTTTCTTGGTAAAGGTAGAATAGAAACCCTGCTCTGCCAATGCTTAAAAGTCAAACATCCCCTCTTGATTGGGCTTTTCCTTCATTGGTGGATTGTAGAGAGAATTTGAAGGCTGTTATGTGTGCTTTAGTGCCTTTTTTTTATTGATAAAGCAGAGAGATGCAGAAAGCAAAATGAAAATGGTATAATTACACTTGATTGAATTGCCTTATATATTAAAACAAAGCCTCTTATTCAACTGAACATATATAAAAATATAAAAAGAATTAATAAAATTAAATGCTTATAATTACTGGAATAGTACTATCAACGTAAAACAATGTATATATCCAAGATAATTACTTATAAATGTATATAATAATGTTTATTCCTCTGAAAACATTTTTTTTTAATTTTTAAACATTTTTTTACTGGAATAGGACTCTCACAGTGTCTCTGTTGATTTTTACAAATTTGGTGTCTGTGTAGCTATGTTTCATTAAAATGAAGTCATGTTGTTCAATTTCGTATGACCAAAAGATATAATAAAATCGGTGTAATTGTAATGGCAATTCAATCAAATGTAGTCTTTCCGAATATAGAAACCAACGTACATTATTTAACATCAGCTAAACCATTTTTCCATTTTTCTATTTGCTTTTCAAATTCTTAGCATGGTGGCATTTCTTGTGGTGCGGGCAGCAACTTTTCTTTGTTGTGTTTTCCGTTCTTTACAATGAAAACGGTGTTCATTCCCCATGTTAGGTGACGCTGTAAATGGCAGTGCAAGAACCATACTCCTGTACAATATTGGGAAAAAAAAAAATCACAGTACGTAACAATTAATAAAAACGAAATAACAACGATAACTTGTAGACACCAACTGTTAGATTAATTAATTAACTAGCTCTTATCCTTTTCATCCTTCGATCTAAATATATGCTGTACTTATATAATATTAAAATTATGGAGCAAAGGGCTGGTAACTCATGATCAATCTTATATAATTTATGTAAAAAATATTAATATTAATATAAATAGTCAATTACTAGTCAAAAGGGGCTTGTAACTCAGCTGGTTAAGAGTATTTACCCGAATTTTTGACTTTGAATCTGATGGCGCTCCAGCCATTTATAGGCACAGTCACAGTGTTCCTGTGAGGAGGGTCAACGAGATTGTAGTTTAAGGGGTCCTTGTCTTGGTCAAAATTCCCAAACCCTCTTCCAACAATATAGAAGCTAAACCCATGCAAATGCATTGGATGATCAATCCCAGCAACCAAGTTCGTGCCTTGAAAAACACATTCCACAATTGACCCATAATCAAAAACCTTCACCTCTGTCCCTCTCTTTGGGGTTTGTAAAATCAATGGCAGATCTTCACCTGTAAAATTATACACCAGTGGTGGAAAATCTAGGAAACCTTCTCTAAACACCCCATTAATATGATAATAATATGCTTCTAGGATGTCAATTGTTGTGGGGTCCACAAAACTTATGTTGTTCATGCTAGCAGCTAGGCGGGTCCAATTCGGTCCTTCACAAGAATTATTTGGGCAGGGAAATGTGTTGACTGATACTGTTGAGATTAATCTTGTGGTGATGTTTTTTGGGACATCAATTGGGTGGTCTTCATTGGCTAGGCTTCTAAGGCTATCAAAGAAATTGAAGGCTGCCTTTGTGTCATTATAGTAAGGAAGGTAAGGTAATATTGGAGGGCTTGAAAATGGAGTGGAATTTCTATTGTTGTATTGTACTATTGCTGTGGTTGTGGTGTTGTCAAAAGCAATAGTAGGACTGCTTGAGTAAGCCCTAGCGGCCATGTAATATTGGCCAACTTGTTGGTTTGTGAGCAGCAAGGCATCTAGCGTTTGTCCCGGTGATATTGTGATGTAATCTCTTGTCACTGGCTTTGTGTAGCTCCCATCTGCCCCCACCACTGTGAGGTTATGGTTTGCGATTGAGAAGAAGAGAATGCTGTTCATTGCGGCGTTTATTATCCGGAGCAGATAGGCCTTGTTTTCATCCACGAAGAGTTTGAATGTTTCTGCCAAAGGATAATTTTGAATTAATTAAGTAGTGGATGGATGAAACTATTTTGAAAAGTGAAAGGCTTGATTAAATTGTAGACCTGATTTTGAGCATGGATAGAGGTCACCAGGCTGACCATTGATGGTGTGAGCATCAGAAACATTAGGATCTCCTCCGGTTCGAACAAATTCTTCAAATACCTCCATTACGTCGCTTTTCCACCACTGACCTGTGTTTTCAACAAGAGCAAGTTGTTGGCTATGTTGCACGGATACGGATACGGCGATACGATACGATACGATACATTGATATAGCGGTAGGACACCGATACGGCAATTAAAATAATATATATTTTAAAAATAATATAAATAGAAATATTGAACTATTTTAGTAGGCAGCTATTTCCAAAACAATTAATACATATACAAAACAATTAGTATGCAGCTATTTCCAAAATATTTTAAACAATATACCCATATAGCGTATACCTATTATCTAATTAACAACACTTCCAACTTCACAAATTAACCACACAACAACTTATTAAAGAATATACCTATTATCTAATTAACAACACAGCAGCTTATTGAAAGAATAAGAAGAAAGAAAACCATGAGCTGCGTAAGAAACCAAATGAATCTGAGATGGTGACGGCGATGGGTGGGACGGCAACCAAATGAATCTGAGAAGGCGACAGCGACGGGTGTGACGACGATGGTGCGACGGAGCTGGGTGCGATGGCGCTGGTGAGTTCTCTTCCTTCTTCCTTCTTCTTTTTTGGTTGGTCTGAATAATCACCCAAAAGACCTAGCCTCTCGACAGAGGCCGGGTCCTTGAAATTCTAAGTTTTAAGTTTACATTTTAACCCCAAATATTCAATAACCTTCAAAATCACCCCCAAATATTCCAAATATTTTCGCTTTTACCCCTTGACGTATCGTTACCGTATCGATGGAGTATCGGAGCTGTATCGTAAAGTCAACAGGCCAGAAAAATCTACGATATGTCACGTGGTGTATCGAATATGTATCGGCGCCGTATCAGATACGTGCATACCCCAAAATCCCACGTGCAACATAGGCTGTTGGTGAAGAGGCTCAATTATTGTAATCCGAAAAAGAAAGAAAAAGAAAAGAAGATGCTCAATTATTGCTTGGAATTAGGAAATGTCGAGTATAAAACTTAAGAACTAGAATTACCTAATATAATTGGTACTTCCTCATGAGGCTGGGGAAATGGATAGCTAGCCCCACGTTTTGGATAGACAATAATTGCTCCGTAAACTGTGGCTCGAGACCAGTCACTATGTGCATGCCACCAAATGGTTCCTTCTTCTTCAGAAAATATAATATTTTGCTTGAATTTATGCCCAGGCTGAATTGGACATTGTGTGATGTATTCAGTACCATCTGACCATGGATACCTCGGTTGCTTTACTCCATGCCTGTGAAAAAATAACAAAATTTAAGTACTACTCAAAGAAAATTAATCAACCCATCGAACCATTTAGAGAAAAAAAAAATTATTCAAGTGAAATTAAATTCATATATACCAGTGGATAGTGATGTTGTATCTGCCGTTGTTGTGTACGTTGACATAGATTGTATCACCTTTATGAGCTTGTAAAACTGGTCCAGGAAATTTTCCATTTACTGTCAATATTTCCTTGGTGCTGCACAACCTAGTATATGTAGCTTCTTTCACCTATAATAACAAAGCATATGCACGCGCAAAATAGACATGTAATCAAGTGTGAGAATTTCAAGAAATGAATTGACAATGAAGACTGACAAGGAGGGATAAGCAATATGATCTTTTATGCAACCATTGATGGAAAATTAGGGTCATAAAAACATTACGTATGCATGTAACAAATTAACGAAAACATGAACAGACCGAATCCAATTACCACAAAATGATAATTATGGGATGAAGCTGGGCAATGAAGAAATAGAAGTAGAAGTGATAAAATCTGCAGGGCAGAGGCAGAGTTCCTCTTTCCAGACAACATCTTTTTTGGACCTATGAACACAAGTACCAATTTCTTCTGCTCTTGCTACTCTACTTAGTTAATTTTGAAAGCTTTGCAGCTCGTTGAATTTATAGAAAAAGATAATGACAGAATGAAGTTAAGGACACCGACAGTTGGATGGATGTGATAGGAATGATTCCTTAATTCAGTGGGTCACTTGACTAACACGTAAAAGATTATGGAAAATAACACGCAATTGAATTGTTAGGAAATAAGTTTGTATAATATCAATCAATATCAATATTGTTGTAATTAGGATTTACTTTCCTAGTAGGTTTCTTAGATTGGAGGACTTGTTTCCTTGTATACTAAGACACTCTTGTATAAACCAATTGTACCTATCAATTAAAATTATTCTCTTGTAATATCAAATTCACATGGTATCAGAGCAGGACATTAAACCCTAGCTCTTCATATTTCTTTTCTTGCCACACCTTATCTTCTCGTGCCGCATATCTTTCGCCGCCGGAAACCATGGGTGATTCCTCTGGCACATTCAAGGTTGAACCTTCAAGCCCTTACTACATCAATAATTCAAATCATCCAACACTACTACGTTTTACTATTTGCACGACGATAGTTTGCGCGACGAAGTTCTATTCGTCACACATCACACCCTAGCGCGACGGATAAGAATATGCGTAGTGTAAAAAAGAGCGACGAACAAACTTCGTCGTGCAACACAACTTCGCGCGACAGCGAAGACGACCGTCGCATAAAACTAGGGGGAAAAACCGCGAACCAATTTTCTGGCGCCAACCTCTTGAGCGACGACTTATCTCGTTGCAAAAGAGATCTTGGCGCGACAATTGCCTGTTGCGTCGCGTAAAGTGAAGAAAAAAAAATGCGGTTTAGGCTAAGTTGGCGGTAAATCATGCGACGCTAAAATAATTCGTCGCGCAAAAAAGTAGAGGGAAAATAAAGCAGCTAATGAGTATTTGGCGCGAATTTTTTGCGCGACGAATATGCAAATTTGGCGCACTGAGCCTATTGCGACGACAATGGACGTCGTCGCGTAAGAAAAACACGCTAAAGATGACTTTTGCGCGACGAGTTTAGCATTTGCGCGACTACAGTTTGCGCGGCGAATAGATTTAATCGTCGCATATGATTGTTGTCGGCAGAGTGATGTTTGCGCGACAACAAAAAAGTATGCGCGACGAAAAAGTTTAATGCGACGAGAAATTTTTTCGTCGCGCAAAAATCTCAAACTTTGCGCCACGACATGGAGGCTTAGTGCGACGAACATGTATTCGTCGTGCAAAAATGTCAACATTTGCGCTACCATATTTTATTCTTTAGCGACAAATATACTTCGTCGCGCAAAAAGTTCGTCTACTACATTATCAGGTTCAGCCATGGCAGAGGCAAACTGCAAAAAAAAACTGCAGCTTGCCTCTCCCTCTCTCTTCCTCTCTCTCGAACGTTTTTGGCCAAAAAAGCTATTCAATTTCGTTTCCTGTATGAGTTGAACTACCTCTACCGCTGCTAAGTTCGTTGGGTATGTATTTTTTGTCGTTAGTATAAAAGTGTTAATGTAAATTTATAATAACACTATTAATTTCGTTGTCTATAGGGATATTATATGTGATTAGCGATTGGTGGAGAACGATTGATAAGGTATTTTCGTCGTTTTATAATTTAAAATAAAAAATTTATTACATTATGTTTATATTGATTTATGAAATTATATTTATAATATGTTGTTAAATTATGCATGTACAATGATGTACGAAGTTAATTGAAATTAACTTCGTACATTTTTTTTTTTTAAAGCTTAGAATTAACTTCGTACATTTTTTTTTTTGTAAAGCTTAGTTCCCGTTCGAGGTTAGTTGGACCGCGCATGGGTGGGTAAACCATGACTACGGTCCAATTAATTCTTGAATTGTCCCATATTTTGGACAGTTTGGAAATGCATAGTCGTGTCACGTAGTTTACAACTACAGGATTAAGTTTCGATTGTGGAGATTTCGGTGTCATCTCGGTACGTTCTTCAGGTGGTACGTAGGTATTTTATATCTACAGTACACCTTAAGCACTGTACCGAGATGCTGCCGAAATTCATCCACGTCGAAATCTAATCTCATGTAGATGTAAATTACGTGACGTGACTATGCATTTCCGAATGGGATAGGGCCCTTACAGGAGGCATAAGGAAAGATTTTGTACGAATACAACATAATTGTTGTATTGTGATTGTGGTTCCAGGAACGATGAGCAGGAGGTGGATACAGAACCCGAATAGGTGCGCAGATGAATACTTGGATGGAATCGAGGATTTTATTGACTTTGCACGGACACACAACACGGGTGCAACTAGAATCCGGTGTCCTTGTAGGAGCTGTAACAACACGTTGTGGGACACAATTGAAAATGTTCGATTTCATTTAGTGAGGAATGGAATGATTGAGACATACATCACTTGGAACCATCACGGGGAACAATTAGACATTGCTTCGTCTTCAAGGGCCACAAGAGTAGACAATGTTGAACCCATTGTGGATCCTAATGAACAAGTTAGGGATATTATAAATGATGCATTTCCATTTGCATTGACCAGCAGCAATCAGGAAGGGGAAGATGACGTGCCTACACAAATGGACAGTGCAGAGTTCGAACAGTATGAAAACCTGTTAAGAAATGCCAACCAAGAGTTATACCCGGGGTGCGAGAGCTTTTCCGTTCTGACGGCGATTGTGGAGCTAATGCACGGAAAAATAAAGTATCGTAAGTTGAACCTGTGTTTCGATTACTTTTTGGGGGTTTTCAAGAAAATGCTTCCAACGGACAATTATTTGCCAAAAGACAACAGACAGGCGCAGAAGATGTTGAGTGGTCTTGGATTGGGTTATGAAAAAATCCACGCTTGCAAAAACAATTGCATGTTATTCTACAAAGAGTATGAAACGTTGGAAACATGTCCTATATGCAATGAGTCAAGGTTCAAACAGACGTCTCAGAATAGAATGACTCAGGTTCCACATACTGCCACAGACATGAGATAACATAAGGAAAAACGGGTAGACGACGATGTGATACGGCATCCTGCAGATGGGGAGGCACGGAAAGAGTTCGATCGAACGTTCCCCGAGTTTGCTGCTGATCCTCGAAATGTTAGATTGGGACTTGCCACAGACGGATTCAATCCGTACGGGGTTCTAAACCAACACCACAGCACTTGGCCGATTTTCGTATTCCCATATAATTTGCCGCCTTGGAAGTGCATGAAAAAAGAGTACTTGATGATGACTGTTTTGATAACTGAGGATCCTGGCAGGTCAATCGATGTGTACTTAAGGCCGTTGGTTGATGAGTTCAAGGATTTATGGACAAACGGTGTGCGCACGTACGATAAATCCACTGGGAAGATGTTCACTTTGCAGGCGGCAGTTATGTGGACTGTGAATGATTTTCCCGCACATGCAATGGTGTCGGGGTGGAGCACAAAGGGTTATATGGCATGCCATGTATGCAAGGAAGATGTGACTTCTGGTTGGCACACTGGAAAAGTGTGTTACCTTGGGCATCGAAGATGGTTGCCATGAGACCACAAGTGGCGGGAAAAGGATAAAGAGTTCGACGGGAACAAAGAGCGTCGCGCAAGACCTAGAGAATCGTCCGGTGATCAGATCTTGAAACAGCTGAACCGTTTGGATTTTGCTCCGTTCAGGAAAACAGTTAGTAGGACCAAACCTGCTACACATATGAACTGGACGCACAAGTCTATGTTTTTTGAGCTCCCATATTGGTCGAAACTAAAATTGAGGCACAATCTCGACGTTATGCATGTTGAGAAAAATGTGTTTGACACATTGATGGGAACGATTCTAGATATCAAGGAGAAGACAAAGGACACGATGAAAGCTCGTCTTGATTTGGAAAGAATGGGCATACGAAGGGGTTTATGGCTGAAAAGGGGCAGTGATAAAGCTATAATGGATCTTGCATTTTTGTCCATGAAACCGAATGACAAAAAAGAGTTTCTGCAGTTTGTATTGTCTGTAAAGTTTCCTGACGGGTATACTTCTAATATCGCACGTTGCGTAAATGTTGACGGGGGTAAATTTACTGGACTCAAGAGCCATGACTGCCATGTGTTTATGCAACGCCTACTTCCTGTGGGGATTCGACACCTATTGCCGGAAGATGTAGTCAAGCCAATCATATTGTTGTCCAGATTTTTTTCCCAACTGACGGCAAAAACGTTGCGAAAGACAGACATTGATCAATTGCGCCATGACATTATCCAAGTCTTATGCAAGTTTGAGATGATATTCCCTCCGGCTTTCTTCACGAGTATGATTCACGTGATGGTTCACTTGCCAGAAGAGGCATTGCTTGCTAGTCCAGTCAACTATCGCTGGATGTATCCAATAGAAAGGTATATAATCCTCTTCATTTCTGTATGCATCTTTATCCTCATCATGCTTGCTACTTGCTAATTTGCATCTTTTCATTTTAATTTGGCAGGCTTCTTGGAGAGCTGAAAAAAAGCGTACGCAACAGAGCGAAGCTCGAAGGATCAATTGTAGAGGCTTGGGTTCAATATGAGGCGCTTACTTTCTGTGGAATGTATTTAAAGGATGTGGACATGGCTTTCAATCGACCTCAGCGCAATAATGATAGAGGTGTCAGAAATGAGCAACTTCCTATTTTTGGCCAAAGCGCACGACCCTTTGGAGATCCTGTACGAGGAGAGTCGTTTTCCAGAAATGACATGGAGGTAGCTCATTGGTTCGTATTGAACAATTGTGATGAGATAATTGCATACTTAGATGAGCATGAAGAGATGATGAAGTGAGAACATCCATCACATTTGTATTCCAAGAAACACCGTGAATTGTTTCCAAAATGGTTTTTGGAATATGTAAGTTATAAGTGTTTTGTAATTTACATATATATTGTAGTATTTAATTTTCTCAAACTAATATGTGAATGTTTTAATTAATATTAGGTGAATAAGTTGAAATCAGAGAATTCCCCCACTTACAGTGAAGAGTTATATAACTTGGCATTCGGCTCAATTCGAGATGAATTGTTCTCGGGTTGTCATGTTAACGGCGTCAAGTTTTTGGAGACTGCACGAGATGACAAGTTGTGTACGCAAAACAGCGGTGTCCTTGTTCCGGGTGGAGGCGAAAGTACGGACATTAATTTCTATGGCAAACTCACAACTGCCGTGCAATTGCTTTACAAAGACCGATACCAAGTGATCATGTTTAAGTGTCGATGGTTTGATACGAACCCAAATAGGCAGGGAAGTGTTAAAATTGATCATGGGTTACTATCTGTGAACATCAACATAACTTGGTATGATGACTACCCTTACATTTTGGCAAACATGGCAAAACAGATTGTCTATCTAGATGACCCTAAAGCAGGGAGCGGGTGGAAAGTTGTTTAGCAGATGGATCAGAGGAATGTGTATGCTTACCAGAACTAGACCCATCTGACAAAGACGTCGACGTCGCTGACCAACGTTTAGAATCCTGCATGGAAAATGATGCAGAAGGGCTTCGAGATACAAATGTTGTTCAGGACCCGTTTTAGCTTGAAGGAGTGGCTTCAAGAGAAATACCGATTCAGTCAATTCAATTGACCTCGGTGATCTTCCTAGATACGATGTTGCAGTGGGCTCGCACAACGACGATGATGTAGTTATGGAGGAGGAGGAGGATGAGGAGGAGGAGGATGAGGAGGATTGGGAGACCGAAACTGATGACAGCGACGATAACGAAGGTTATTATAGGTCAGAAGATGAATAATGCAATTTATGTGTTTTGTAATAATGTTAGTGTAATGAATGTAAATGTACTTGTTATATCCAAACATTATATATGTAGAGAAATGAAACATTGTTAGAAATGAAATATTTGTAAGTATTCACTAATTCCAGAATCATGCACGGTCTGTTGGCATGTGAAGTGAGAGTGACCCTTATGATTTTTCATCACAACAAATCTCATAAAAAGAAAAAAATTAACATGGTACGTGAAAACCTAAGTGGAAATCATTATGATGAAAGCCCAATAATCGGCCCAATGAAAACCCAAAAATAATAAATTTAAACATACATAATAAATATATAGAAAAATGTTGTGCATAATAAATATATATGGAAATCATTATGATGAAAGCCCAATAAGTGTTGTGCATACTAAAATAATAGAATCTGCACAAAATGTAGAAAAATCTGCGAAATAATTTGTGCATGCTAAAATAGTTTGCGCGACGACGAAATATATTCGTCGCGCAATATCATTTCGAAATCTGCAAAAAATATCATGAAATAATAGAGATGCTATTTCTTATAGTTTGCGCGACGAATAACTTATTTTCGTCGCAAAAGGTTGTTTACAATAATCACAAATTATAACAAATATCATGAAATTATAAATAAAAAAAACATATTTGCGTGACGGAGGCAGACCTGTTCGTCGCAATGTTATTCAGAAAGCGACGAATGAATGTATATTCGTCGCGTATAGATGTTTTGCGCGACGAAGGAACAGTGTCGTCGCGCAAGAATTGGAGAATTCCTAAAAAATCTGCAAGTATTGTGAAATAATAGAAAAAATTATAACAAATTGCATTTGCAGATCAAATAATTACACTTTAAATCTCAGTAAATTGGTCACGACCATCGTTGCGCAGAAGCGCATGTTTCTCTGACTAGGAGAGAACTAGGAAGACAAATGCGCGAAATATATTTTGAAACTAAAAAGTGTTCCTTCAACTCTACAAAACTAGTTTCAACGATCCAACCATCAAACGTGTTTGTATATACTGCGAGATCGTATACCCAAAAAATCGCAAAAAACAAACATTCAGAGATCTTGTAACGAACAAAAATTTTCAACGGTTATAAATGAAAAATCAAGATTTAACGGTTATTTTAATTCCGATTTTTATAATTTTTTACAACTACACTCATTGACCCTATATAAATACAATCACTGAATTTGGTCTTCAATTTAAATGATTTACACTAGTGGATACCACAAAATCTTAAGCTATATATAACGAAAGTATAAATAAACTCTGAATTGTTAGAGAATATATTATTGTGATGGCATACGCATTATACGAAACTCGTTTCAACGATCCAACCGTCAAACGTGTTTGTATATACTGTGAGATCGTATACCCCAAAAATCGCAAATAACAAATATTCAGAGATCTAGAAATGGGACAAAATATTCAACGGTTATAAATGAAAACGTTTGCGAGACGCATTATTTCGTCGTGCAACAGCACTTTGCGCGACGCCATAATATTGTACGTCGCGAAAAATATTGATAGACGGATCAGTTCGTCGCGCAATGTTATAATTTTCAGCACTTAGGGTTTAGGGTTTATGGCTCAGGGTTTAGGGTTTAGGGTTTAGGGTTCAAGGGTTTAGGGTTTGCACGACGGGTGTGGTTTTTACGTCACGCAAAGTGCCCAAATTTTGGCGGTTCATTTCCCAGGTATTAAAAATTATTTGCGCGACGTCTGTTTTATGTACGTCGCACAAGATTGAATTATCGATTTCACGCGACATCTGTTTCCTTTTACGTCGCGCAAGGTTGAAATATTGAATTTGCGCGATGTCATGAGGACTCGTCGCGCAAGGTCCTGAATATTTTTTCTTAAGTACATGACTCTCTGTTTCACTCTGTCTTCCTCCGCGAAAATCCCTCAGTCTTCCTCCAGCCGTGCCCTCCCAAACGTCCAGACCACCACCGCCGGCAACGGCCAGCCCCAAGACCTCCCCATCCAGCCGTGCCTGCGCCGTCACAAACCCTAGCCCTTTCCCCCCCACTGACCTCAAATTCACTCCCTCTCTCTCCAACCCAAACTCCCCCCCCCCCCCCCCCCCACCGTCTACTCCCCCTAACTTCACAAACCCTCTCTCCCTTTCCCCCTCACTGACCTCAAATTCTCTCCCTCTCTCTCCAACCCAAACTCCCCCCCACCGTCGACGCCCCCTAACCAAACCACAAACCCTCACTGACCTCAAATTCTCTCCCTCTCTGTCCAACATGAACCCACCATCGGTGAATTCCCACGGTCTCCTCCCTCTGCGTGTCTCTGTCGCCATATCCATCTTCCTCTCACGCTAGCAGTCACCACCACTGCCTCTCGCATCCGCTGTATGTGGGAAGGTATAATTTCTGTTTCCTTTTTGTTTAAATTTTGTTAATGCATTTGTGATTTTGTTTTGATGTTTCGATTTCTGAATTTATTTTGTAAGTGTTGAAATTGCTTAGTCTGATGGTTGGTTAGGATTTTATGTTTCAATTTCCTTTTTGTATTGGCTTTTGATTTCAAATTTGATTGGAGGTGTTGAAATTGTATTATTTGATAGCAAAACAGCGATTGTATATGTCAAAATCCCGTAGGTTTCTAATTTTGTAAATCTGAAATTTTTTGGAATTGTGGTTCTTGGGTTTGTTTTATTGTTCATATTGCATTTATCCATTTAATTTTGTAAGTCTTAATTTGTTTGGAATTGAGGTTCTTTGGTTTGCTTCACAGAATGGAATGATGTGTTTTTCTTTTTTATTTAGGTAGAAATTATTCTAGTATATCAAGGATTTAAGTTTTCTTGATTGATTTTTTTATTTATTGCTACTTGATACTGCAGCATTTGGGGACTCCATGAGTTTTTGCAATTTGATTTGTTGGTATTTGGTGAATGAATATGTTTAATATTGAATTTGTTCTTGATTAGTTGTAGAGGATTTTTTTTTATAAATTTTTTGTGTTATAAATTATAAATTTTTGGCCAAGGAGGTACTTTAAATGCTTGTTTCGTGCAGATGTCGGACCTTATCAGAAGTCGTAAGGCGATGACAACTGCACAACCTTTGCCTCCCCCGGCTTCGACGTCGGCTGCCACTGCTCCACCACAGGTGGATGTTATGCCGGTTTCTCCTCACGTCTCCCATGTGGCGGTGTCATCTGAGTCATCAGTGGCGCAACCTGTTAGCGCCAGGCGGCGTCATCGCCCCCCCAATATGACCGACACCACTTCGCCCTCTGCTGCTGGTGCATCGGATTCACAACTAGGTAAAGATTTCCTTCAATTCCAGCTGTTTCAGACCAATATTTTAGTAGGATTATATATTTAATGTTAATGTTATATGTGTTTGCAGCCAAGAAGAACACCCGGGGACCTTGTCGCCAGTTGAAGATGGCGAAGGCCACTCGGGTGACCAACAGTCGTGTCAACATCAGATACGACGAGCGACATCGAGCTGCACCAACGGCGGACCAACATAGCTCATTGGTCCACGACATTGGTCACGTCGTTCGGACCCATTGTCTGATGAAATGGAAGTCTTGGAAGGTCATGCCTGACGAGATGCGGACGGTGGTGCGCGGACAGCTGTCGGTATGTATGCCTTTTAATTGTTTTGCTTTCAAATTTTATATATTTCTAATACTTAATGAATATAATTAATGTATTGCAGGTGAACTACAATTTAGAGAACCTCCCCGATGAGTCGTTGGCGTATGTCAACAGACTCTTTGGTGAGAGGTACAAGCAGTGGAAGAGCGATCTGCACCACCATTTTATGGCATATGATGATCCGCAGGTCGCTCTTCAGGAGGGTTGCCCGAAGGAGCTTCAGGGGCGGGAGGATAGTTGGGCGTGGCTCTGCGGTCATTTTCAAGACTCCAATTATGTGGTAATTTTTTATATTAAGTTGAAATTTATTATATGTTTCTTACTAATGTTTATTTACTTTTTTTTAATTTCATTTAATTTTCAACTAATATGTTTATTTTTGGTATAACAGAAGAAGGCGAAAGCAAATAAGGGCAATAGGGACAAGAAGACTCTTCTCCATCATTCCGGTTCCAGGCCCTTCTCATATAGGATGGAGGCGCGGCGGCGGGTAATAATTAAATCGTTTTTAAAAAAAAAAAAATTAATATGTCATTAATATGAATTT
>BPUM01001056.1:0-183751 GCA_020521455.1 Prunus kanzakura
AGCTTTTCATAGCTTCCGCTTCCTGGGTCAGTTGGGAAGCTATTGCTTACTGGGTCCTGCTCAAGTTGGCTCAGGTACAAGTACTTCCTTCTTCACCTTCAAAGTCTCGGCCTTGCTGATACTCAGATATCCGAAGGGAAGATTATCAAACCGGAGACACAGAAATCAACCCATTAATCAGGTACCTAAGGAGACCAAATCAACTTTCGTTCTCTGGAAATTTACGGTCTGGTTCTAGTTATTGCTGAGATAATTTTCGATTTTCCTATTTGGGGTTCTATTGATTGTATTGAAATGTGCCTCTAATGTCATTCCCTCATCTGGGTCCTATCGAATTCTGTCGAGTTCTATGATTATTCAAGGGATATATTGGGTTTCAGGCTATGATCTTTTGGGATGCTCAGAAAGATAGGTGGCAATTGGAAATTAAGTTGAAAACTAAGAACTTTGAGTTGTTTTCTATCTGGGTTATGAGTTTCGGGATTTTCTGCTTAGTTTTGCCTAAAAAAGAATTACAGTATCACTTAGTTGGGTTGATTTACGAGGATTGCATACTTTTAAGATTACAATCAAGGCGTTAATGCTCTTGTAATGGCACTTGCATTTGTCTGGAACCTTCAAAATCTTTGGCCCTTTTCGATACTCAAATCCGATGACCTGAAAGTTTCTAATGAATTAGTAAGCAAACTAACAATACCTGAACACACGAAACAGTTTGTTTACGCCGTTCGGGAGCCTGAAACTCAGTCTGTAATTTACATACTTTCTGCTCAAAGTTTATCAGAGGGGTCAGCATTGGATGCTGATTGTCTTATTAGGGAGGTTAGACCTGATGCTGTTATTTCCCAGGTGGGTCTTTCAACTGTGACTGAAATTCAATCTGAAGAGACTGTATTAAGAGATGGTTTTGACAACTCAGTTCCCACTTCTTCGTTTAAAGTTCTCAAAAGATGTTTTCTGGAGAAGGTTAATAAGGAGAAGTATGAGGATATTGCAGGAAACTTGGTTTTACAAGAGATCTTTGGGGTTGGTTTTCATGGACACTTTTTGGTTGCCAAAAAGGTGGCTCAGGAGGTTGGGTCTTCATTCTTGATGCTTGAATTGCCATTTGTAAAATGTTCTGGTGGGGAGAATACCTCAGGTGAACATGAAACAGTGAGCAAGTTCCAAGGTTTAGCTAGTAGTTTGGTTCCACAGAAAGTTGGTTCAGTTGCTTCGGTAAGTCCGTCGAGGTTTTGCATAACCAATGATGTTCATTCACAGATGGTTAAGTTATTAGCTCCGCATATTGATTTATCAATATCAAGGCTAAGTCCATCAACGTCTGTTTCTGAGGTGGGGTCAAAAGAAATTCAGCTGCAATCCAGTTATGAGGCCCCACAATTTGCTCAATCAATTTATCCATTTCTTGTGGATCTGCATAATATTTTTGCGGATATCCCATCAATGGGAAAGGCTCTAGCTTGTGCACAAAGGATGTTTTATGATGTGAAAAGAGGTGAAGCTGTAGATACCAAAGTTATATCTGAAGTCTACGCCTTCCGGATTGCAGTTGAGGGGCTAAGAATCTCTATGAACAATGCTGGTCGGCTTCCCATTAATAAAATAAGGAATCCGAACTTAAATGAGATTGATTTTTCTGAGCTTCCAGTTGAGGACAAGTCATATGCTCTCTTTGTTCAGGCCCTTCGCAGCCAGACTAAGAAGTTCAAGACTATAGTGGCAGTAGTGGATGCTAGTGGCTTGGCAGGTCTTAGAAAACACTGGAACACCCCTGTACCTCTGGAGGTCAAGGATTTGGTTGGTCAGCTTGTTACTAATTGTGAAGGCGAGGGGGAAATGTCAAACGATACTGATAGGAAGCGGCTAATAACTAATAAACCTTTGGTGGCAGTAGGGGCAGGGGCAACAGCAGTTTTAGGAGCCTCTTCGTTCTCTAAGGCTGTGACACTCAAAGTTCCTGCTTCAACCTTTATGAAAGTTTTGACACTCAAAGTTCCTGCTTCAACCTTTATGAAAGTTTTGACACTCAAAGTTCCTGCTTCACTTAAACTCTTTCTGAGCCAAACCCATAAGACAGTGGGACTTGCCCTTAGTAAGACCCTTGGCCCATCAAAAGTGGTAGCTCCAGGTTTTATGAGTTCTGGAGTCAAATCAACATCTATATTGAAAGCAACTGCTTCTGCTGAGAAGATCCGAGCAGCTGCCCATAGTGTTATAGCTGCTGCTGAGAAGACTAGCTTTTCAGCCATGAGAACTGCATTCTATCAAATAATGAGGAAACGGCAGCTCCAGAAAATCGGTGTCCTACCATGGGCTACATTTGGGTGTAGTATGGCAACTTGTGCCGGGTTGGTTGCATATGGAGATGGGATTGAATGTGCTGCTGAATCTCTACCTGCAGCTCCATCAATTGCCAGTTTGGGTCGTGGGATTCAAAATTTACACCTGGCATCTCAGGAAGTGGCACAGAGAGATAGCACCAGATTACAAAAATCGATTGAATCCCTCATGTACAGGTTTAAGAAAGTCAGAACTCAGTAGCGAGAATGCAATTCTTATCATATTTGCATAATAGTGGATGCTCTATACAAAGTGGTTGATGGCTAAAAGATGGACTTCATGTAAAAGAAAGAAAAGAGTGTCTAGAGCAGGGGTTCTTCATGTCGTCATTTTTAGTTTTTTCTGCTTCTGTATTGGTACTCTTTTCTAGAAATAGAAACAAATTTTGCAGAAACTCTTCCTTGTTTATTGTAAATATTCAGAGTTCTTTTGAGTGCAGTTAGATGGAGAGTGAAAGAAAATGAATATATTCATATATGAACAAAGATTTGTAGCTATATAGGTTTGAGCAAGGTTGAATTTTGTCATATGCTTTTACAACAAATTGGGTCTCTTTTTTCTCCAATACAGGCAGCTTGAATTTTGTCTATGGGCTTGTAACAGTGGGACATACTATGGGGCACTTTCTTTGTTTTTGTTTCTTTGTTTTTAATTTTAAGAGCGTTTGTTTTTTATCTTAACAATTATTTTGAGACATAAAATCTTAATTTAGAAAGTTGAATTATATATCTTTTACCTGGATAAAAATGTCTGATTGGATTTTTATTTTCTATCTCACTTTTTTCAATGCTCCCAAAACCTAGCACTCACTTCTCTCTTTCACACACTTGGTAACCCATATTTGTTGTACTATATAACATATATTTCTAATTATAAGTTAGTTGGCCAAGGTGGTGTGCCGGTCCCCTTACACTTAAATTGATGTACCCGTTTTCTTACATTCAAGTTCGACCTCCCTCTCCGTCTATTAGAGTAGTTTAGAATATATTTTTAAAAACCTATATAAAAATTTCACTCTGATGTTGATTGGGCTCTCAAAGAGGCCGACATGGATCCTAATTAAATCGTCAGAAATTTGTCAATCAAGGTGACTTCACTCTGCCTTTGACTTTGTTAATGATTGTTTTGTGGCTGCTTCTCTTTGTTTTAGGGCTTTTTGCTCTGCTTTGGGAGATTCATATGGTGCATTGAGGTTATTGTTGTCTATATATTTCTCCATTATGTCTTATTTTTGTTAGGCAACCAGGTGCTGAGGGTGTTCAGTGTTCCAATTTTTCATACTAGATAATCTGTCCATGTGCTTCAAATTTCTGTTGTGCACGTTTGGTTTCAAAACAGAAAAAAAAAATCTGCAGCATAGAACATTTGATTGATGAATTCTCTTTGCACATGTCATAACATAACTGAACAACATATTACATATTTCTTACTTTATCTGTAACAACATATTTCTCACGTTTATGATATAATACTACTACATATTCATTTATATTATAACACATCGCGGTAGTCTAGTAACACCTATAATTACTCCAAAAGTGATATGAAACTGAAAGTTTCATTAAAATATTGCCTTTTGAATTGTAAAAGAACATTTTGTATTAACCTCTATTTATTTATTTTTTCTATAGCAATACCATTTTAATGTAGTTTATATGCCATAAAAACCACGGCGTACCCTTTATGAATTCTATATCCAAACGGCGCCGTAAAGCTTATCTTCAACAAGAATAATTAAAGCAGGCAAAAGAGAAATGATTATGGCGGGAGCGTAGGGGCAGAAGAATGATGAAAGTCTTCGACTATGTGTTGGCCGTTGGCCCCATTCAATACCACACAACAACAATTCAATTCAATCTCTCCAACAACAAAATCCAAAGACCATTGGCGGTGGAATTTAAAAAAATTCGAAGCAAATAATAAGACCCAGCTAATCAAAAGTAAAAAGAGAAAGAAAATTAAGCTGGTCTAATTCTGCACAATTAAATTAATCAAAGAATGATTTATATTGTTTCTTAATTTAATATCCTTTGACTCATGATATGGTTTGAATTGATTAATGGCAGATTTGTTTGTTTATGACAATTATATAAAAAAACAAAAACAAATACTATTGCAAACACCGAGCTTTTTTATTCCCTCTTCTTATATTCTACACGGATCTTGAGCTGTTTCAAACTATCACTTTGTTTTTCTCTTCTTTTCTCGATTGTGGTTTTGTTTAGTCATTTATTTCTGTGCTTTTTGAGGCAAAAGGTTGGATCTTTTAAGGGTTCTGCTTTGATCGAGAAGGGGAATATTTGATTGGCTGAAAGAGACCCAGAAGAGGGTTTTTAACATTGGAGAAGAAGCTTAAAGGGTTTAGAGCTTTTTGGGGTCATCTGGGAAGCCTTTTGCTTACTGGGTTTTTGGTGTTTAGTAGCTTTCCGGATCAGCTGGGAAGCTTTTGCCCACTGGGTTTTGGGTTTTGGTATCTGGGTCCTGCTGTTTTTTTTTTCTCTGATTTCAGCTTCGCCAAATTGGTTCAGGTACTGAAAGAACTTTTAAAGCAGCAGTTATGTTGCTATTAACATGTCATTCTCATTTCATTTGGCTTTGAGCATTTATTGTTCATTAAATTATGATTTAGTACTATTTGGTAGGATAGATAGAAAATGCTAATGGCCAACGCAATCATAATGTTTTCTGATAAGAATGAAAGGAGAAGGAAAATAAAAGTAATCTAAATTAGTTTGTAGCTAGAGCATTCAGTTCGAGTTGGTTTACTGACTAACGGTAAACAGAAATTTTAACCAAGAAATTGCGTATGTAGTCCAAACAAATCTCTGCTAGTACCTGTTCTCTCCCTCTCTACTTTTTGTGCTACTTGAGTTTGCTTGAGTTTCTGCTTTCATCACATTTCTAATTCAATGTTCCTACCAAATTAATGAATCAGGTATTTCTGTTCGGACCAATTTAGCTTCATTGGAGCATTTGTCCCACTTGAATAGCAGTAAAGTTGATCTAGTTAGCATGAAGCCAGATGAACCTGAATTTACTTGATCTTCGTTTTGTTTAGAGACACAGTTTCAAAAGGGATAGTTTAAGTTGATACTGTGACATTGACATGGGGTGTCATTGCTCCAAACTCATACCATGTTGCTGGAATTCACAATTCAAGGCAGCGGTTCTTGAAGCTCCTGACATTGGTGGGTTAATTATATGTCCTTTTTTGTGTGTGTGGTGTTTTGTTTTAATGGAGAAGCGGATCATATCTGATGCTTGTGGATTGTTGCCCTTATTGCAGATAATGAGGAGAAGAGCGAGGTTGATTACTTGCCTACATTTTGTGAATTCACATTGGAGCAACTTAAAAATGCGACATCTGGTTTTGCAGTGGAGTACATTGTGTCTGAGCATGGAGAGAAGGCTCCAAATGTTGTTTATAAAGGGAAACTGGAAAATCAGAGGAGAATTGCTGTTAAGCGCTTCAATAGGATGGCCTGGCCTGATGCTCGGCAGTTTTTGGTAGATTGCTTTTAACTTGATTTCTTCTATGGTTTCTCAAATTTTACTTTCATCCAAACCATTAACATGATATTTTTCTATTTCATAAAACTCTTGGTCAGCACTTAGGTGACCAGAATTGGTGTATGTTGTCTGCACAACTATTGTTTTTATCTTTATGTTCTAAACCGATGTAATTTTCTGTTGAGATAATATGGGTTGAAATTTGGGTCGTAGACTACTTTTGGCAGATAGTATTCACAAAATGCAGTGCTGTATTTCTCTGACTGTGAAGTCCATTTCTTTTGGGCCATATATATTACCTCATCCTATTGTTTTATCAGCTCCATTGAAGGAAGGCATTTTCTGTCTTCTCTATTCTATGACCACTTTTGTGAGATGATTTGATATTCCAAAACTGCAGGAGGAAGCAAGACTGGTTGGTCAGCTTCGCAACCAGAGATTGGTCAATTTGCTTGGTTGCTGTTGTGAAGGTGATGAGAGGTTGCTTGTGGCCGAATACATGCCCAATGAAACACTTGCGAAACATCTCTTTCATTGTAAGGTTTAGTTTTTAAGTTTATATAAGGCTTACTCTTCTAACTTGCACTCATTTTTTCAATTAGTGGATACCTGATCCATTTGGTCCTGCAATTGCCTCTGGATAATAGTTCCATTTGTCTTACTCATGACTTACCATGGACTTCATTTGGAATTGGACATAATAAGATATTAGGAATCACATTTATTTTAGTAATGATGACCGCATATTACATTAGAAATTCAAAATATAATTGTGTGACTTAATTTCTCACTTTTCCACCCTGAATTTTGTAGTACCAAACGCTACTTGAGAGTTTATATTGGTGTTGGTATGAGTATCTACAATGATACAATGGTTGCTAGTGTGACCTTTTTTTTTTGGTGGTTCTTCGTTCTAGTTTTTTACCCCCTCCCTGTCTGGCATTAGAATTTATTTTTTTTTTACTATTAGACAGAAGTTAAGGAAAAATCCCCCATGTGGCTTGTTTCAGTTATAGTATCTTTTCTTATTTCGCTAAATTATCTAGTTAATTGCATGGATGCATCACCTGTTGAGTACTGTGCTAATGTTCTGTGGAGATTAACTTTATTGCTTTCTTGAATCAGGGGAAACACAGCCTATGAAATGGGCAATGCGATTGAGGGTTGTTTTACATCTCGCACAGGCTCTAGAGTACTGCACAAGCAAAGGGCGTGGCCTTTATCATGACCTTAATGCTTACAGAATTTTATTTGATGAGGTAACTATTTATTAACTCCATCTGTTCGGTACCATTTTTCTTTTATGTATATTCTGCTTGCATTCCTTGATTTTATGTATTATAATTTTGCAGGATGGAAATCCTAGAATATCTACCTTTGGCCTGATGAAAAATAGTAGGGATGGGAAGAGTTATAGTACAAATCTGGCTTTTACTCCTCCTGAATATCTTAGAACTGGTATGTAGCTCCTAGAAAGCAGGCAATGTTTTTTCTCCAAACAAGGCTCATTTAAGTTTATGATTATCTTGACAGCTGCATGCTTTAGCTATTTAAGGTAATAAAGTCATATTCTTGTATGGTATTTGATAATAACTTGCAATGTCCTTGTTAACAAGCATCCAAAGCAGATGTAAATGGTCTTCCGACCTTGGTAGACTAACTAGCCTTAATTATCAAATACATTAACAATTTAATTTCCAGAATAGTTTCTTTTGTTAGAATGGCAGATCTGTCTTCGTGAAAATTTGTCTCATCATCAGATTTATTTTCTCCTGATATGTAAAAAGGAGTTCAATATGGAAATGTCGGTGCTGAGACAATTACTCTTGATGTGGATGCAGTTCAGCAATCATTGTACACTGAACAGGCATACTCCTTTTGATATATAATGTTTTAGAATTATAGGGTGAGCGCCATTAAGTCTTTTCACCCGAACTGATCCTTCTCAATATCTTTCTATAAAGTATTGGTTGATCATATTTTTCCTTACATATCATGTATTTGGAGTCTCCATGTTTGTTTGCAATTGTATTTATGATTTAAGATCTGACTGCTATTGGCATCTCACAACGTACAGTAATTACTCATTGGTTTGCAAGATAAGTCTATGACTTTGCTTTACGTCCCTTGTCATGCAGGGAGAGTAACACCAGAAAGTGTAATATATAGCTTTGGGACTCTTTTGCTTGATCTTCTCAGTGGAAAGCATATTCCCCCTAGCCATGTGAGTAATTTCTTGAGTGGTAAAAGGGAACAAAATAGAGAAAAAAGTGTTAACAGGAAAAGAATATTGTTTCTTGATGTTAAACTTTCTCCCTACACCATAATATTTTTTACTTTCAATTGTTAGGAATTCTGCATCAAGATTTCGTATTCTTAGGTTAAGTGTAAACATTGAAGTAAATTTCTTGACTTGATGACTGATTATTTTGTACCAGGCCCTAGACCTGATTCGGGACAGAAATCTTCAGATGCTGACAGATTCTTGCTTGGAAGGACAGCTTTCTGATGATGCCACTGAGTTGGTACGGTTGGCTTCACGATGTTTACAATCTGAACCCCGAGAGCGACCAAATCCAAAGTCATTAGTTGCTTCTTTGACGCCTCTTCAAAAGGAAACTGAGGTCAGTTTTGTGTTTCTCTTATAAAGCATTCGAATTTCAACTAAATCAGGCAGCATCATTTGATAGTTCTAGATCCACATTTTGTGGCAGTCTTTTAAGCACAATATTTAATGGATATCTTCTTTCCACCAGACTCAATCTGAGCTATTTCTGCAAGCGCAGATCTACCGGATCTTTATTTTTATTGGCAGTGATCGCTTCGACACAGAACCTTTTGTCAAGTGGAGTGTTTGAAAATTTGAGAATGGGACATGATACTATGTGTTACTAGTTATGTAGGACTTAAGAGAGCTACACTTTTGTTCAGTGCCTTTCATGGTGAGCGATATTCTAGGAAGAGTCTTCGAAAATCTGTATCACCCCAAAACCGAGGGTCATTTTTATAGGGGTTTTAAGGTATTTTGAGTTTATAATTCCTTAAACTCATAGTTACCAACCTCAAAGTTAGGGAGATGGAGAACCACCTTCTATAAGAATATATCTATTTGAAAGTCTATGCTTACTTCTTCGGTGTGAATTCAAATCACTAATGATCTGAACCATCTTGGTAGTTCGATTAAATATAGAGGCTTAACATAATGATGGTATCTGTAGTTCCTTTAAATTTATTTTTTGCTTACGACTGCAGGTTCCCTCTTTTGTTTTAATGGGTATTCCAAACAGTACCTCCTGCTCTCCTCTTTCACCACTTGGTGAAGCCTGCTCAAGAAGGGATTTGACTGCTATACATGAGGTCCTAGAGAATATCGGCTATAAAGATGATGGAATGACAAATGAGGTTCTATATTTGTTTAAAATGATGGAGAAATATAAAATTGCCTCTACTTCTGCATATTTAGCCTTCTAGATAGTCTGCTTCTGTATTCATTTTATGCCTGTGGTTGTCACTGAACTTCTCAGTTGCATATGTTCTGTTGCAACTGTCTGTTGAGTTATTGCCACTTTTATCTTGTATGCAAAGTACTGTTACTGAAACATTTTCATTTCTCACGTTCCACTGCAGCTCTCGTTTCAAATGTGGACTGACCAAATGCAGGAAACATTAGATTCAAAGAAAAAGGGGGATTCTGCTTTTAAGCAGAAGGACTTTAGAACCACAATTGAGTGTTATTCACAGGTTAAGTTCTTATTGTGATACTGTGGTTGGTTGGTTTCTTTTTGCATTCTCTTCTCTTGTAGGGAAATTATACTCATTCCAGCTATTAGAATTAGTTTCAGAAATAACAAAATATGCTTGTAACATCTTATCTGCTAAGTCTTATAGGAACGAGTAAAATTGGTAGTTTATAAACAGTCACAAAATTAGTGGATTTGATCCTAGTAAAGCCTTTGTTGCTACTTTATTTGTATGTGTTATTCTGCTAACAGTTTCTTCCACTTGCAGTTCATTGATGTTGGAACCATGGTTTCTCCAACAATTTTTGCCCGGCGTGGTTTGTCTTATCTCATGAATGACATGCCTCAGGAAGCTCTGAACGATGCAATGCAAGCTCAAGTAATTTCCCCAATATGGCACATTGCATCTTATCTTCAGGCTGCTGCCCTTTCTGCCCTTGGAATGGACAATGAAGCACAAGCAGCACTGAAGGAGGGTACTATGCTTGAAGCCAAAAGGAACGTTGCAGCTGGAAAGAAGTGAAAACCAAGGATCAGGTACTGAATTTGACACTTCTCAGTTTGGCTCTCAGCACATATAGATGTTGCTCATAAGGTTTCGAATCACGGAAGTCAAAGCTTCACTCAGTTCCATGATATTAAGATTTTGGTCATTTTCCCGTGAGATGTGTTGTATTTGAATTCTTTGATTTGATTTGATTTCTTGTCCGTTAAATGTTTCCAGTATATGAATTACTCTGGAAAAATGGAAACAAAAAAAATGTTGTAAACAACAGTGGGAGGAAAAAAGCTTGTAATTTGTGTACAAAATACATAAAAGATATCTGGTGTATTCTTTCTGATGAAAAACAGTGGATACCATTCTCATTTAGAAAAAAGTTCCGACAGCAAAACTATGAGATGGGAGAAAAGAAAAGAAAGAAAATTAGTTGGCTTTCTGTAGTAAATGTTATGATTTAAAATACCCTGCAGAAAATAACATTCATGGCAAACAATTGTTCTTACATAATTGCTTACAAACAAAGACAGTAACAAATTAATGAGTTAAGCAATATTAATCCACTACTTGAAAACTTCTGCAGATATGTAGTTCCTTCCATGGCAACTATGCATTCTTCAAGTCAAGTGAAGCATGGATGTTGTCTTCGAAGATGCTGGAGCTGAAGATAAAAGTAAATAAGCATCCGTAAGTTTTGAAAACTGAGAGTTAAAGTTAATTACAAAAACCAAATTAAACAAAAATAGCTCAATTTCATGTACTTACAGCTTATCTAGTAAGCATATCCTTGAGTTGCCGCATGATCAAAGCTACTCTCACTTAAGGCCAATCATTTAAACCCTTAAGGAACTTGAAGTATGCGTATCTCCATGACCTCTTGAATATCAAAGTGCCGCAAACTCTCCAAAATCCAGCAGCAAACCCAAGCCCCATACTGATGTGAAATCCCAGTGTTATAAGCTCATCCTTATCCTCCTCTTGATTGCTGAAGTCAGCTTGCAGATTTTGATCAGCACACATCTTTTTAAGTGGAGGTCCACAGAGTTGAAGATTCCCAGCATAAACAGTGGGATCAAAGCCTTGGAGCTGAGTCCCAACTGGAATTTTGCCAGACAAGTTGTTATATGACAAGTCAAAGAAACCAAGACGATCTATCCGAGCAAGGCTTGTTGGAATTCTTCCATCTATATGGTTTCTTGACAAATCAAGAGAATCCAATAACTGCAAGTTTCCGATCTCTGGAGTTATTTGACTTGTTAATTGGTTTCTCGATAGGTTTAAAGAAACCAATCCAACAAGATGAGTGATTTCACTTGGAATTTCCCCTGTTAATTTATTGCTTGACAGATCAATTCTCTTCACAAGCCCCAAAGTACTTTTGTATGTCTGCATTCTTTTTTTTTGGTTACATGTATGTCTGCATTCTTCCTTTCCACATGAAGGTTGCATCATCCTCATAATTATTACCAGTACTATTATACTCACCAGTACTTAAATCATAAGTAGCGTTCGTTAGACTTGGATTTCCTTTTTGAACCAGAGTAGTTAAATTGTTGAGGCATTTGGGTATGCTCCCAGAGATGTTGTTCATGGAGAAATCCAAAATTTGAATGTGTTAGATGGCATATTTGTGAGGGCAAGCTTCCATTGAAGTGATTAGATGAAAGCATCAGGATAATTTATTATCCCCAACATCAACGAATTCTAAACTTGTGCAATTCTTCAACGATGAAGGCAATTGTCCCACAAATCTATTGCTTCTTAATTTGAGTGTTTCAATTTGAAATACGGAGCTTATTGTTGTAGGAATTTTCCCTGACAAAGCATTGTAACTCAAATCAAGCATGACTAGATTTTCCAAATGTGTCAAGCAATCTGGAACTTCTCCAGAAACATTGTTGCTTGAGAGCTTAAGAAAGACTAAACCAATAGCTAAACTTGAACACAAGAATGAAATTGACCCTGAAAGTTTATTATAAGAGAGATCCAGATATGAGGCTTTTGATAGAACTGAGGGGATTGGACCTTCCAATTGGTTCGAACTCAGACGCAGTTCAGGGGAATGTGAAAATTCCAATGTCAAATTTGCAAATGTACCTCTAATTTGGTTGCTTGTGAGATTCATAAATACCACATTACGACATAAACTCCAAAACCAACTTGGAAGGATGTCGGAAATTCCAGCATCAGAAATATCAAGGTATGAGATTTGTTTTTGAGTTTGAAGCCACTTTGGGAAATCCGGACCCATCTTGCAAGACCCCAACCATATAGACTGCAGTTGGAAAGGAGGAATCCAATCAACATGGATGTCTAAAACTAGCGAGTTAGAAGATAGATCTAAAACCAGTAATTTGGAGAATTTGGATAAATGGGTTCCTGAAATAACTCTGCTTAATTGATTGTTATTAAGATCATTCTCTGAGAGAAACAAATACTCCAAAGAGTTTTCAGCAAACTTAGAAAGTTGCCCACTCAGATGATTTCTTGAGAGATACAATAATCGCAAACTACATAACTTGGCAAAAGAATGCGGGTCCCCTCCTTCAAGTTGGTTATTAGAGAGATGCAGATGTGCCAGAGAGTTCATGTTTCCAAAAACATTAGGAATTGAACCGGTTAGAAGGTTATAAGAGAGGTCAAGATAAACAAGGCCGGTATTATAGTTGGAGAACCATAGAAATATTGAAGAAGTACTCAAATATTGAACAAGGCTGGTATTTATTGATATTTATATAGTAAATCATAAATCTTCCTCCAATTATATATTAAAAATAAGGTAAATTAATATTACATGTGGTGTTACAATTACTCTAAAAAATTTCTCATATTATAATTTATGATGATGATCACGAAATTCTTAAGTAGGAAGGAGTATGTTTAGTGCTGAATCTGATCGCTAAAGTTTCACAGCAAGGAAGTCAAAGTGTCCTTCATTTTGTATTCAGCTTCACCTCTATTAGAGAGATGGTGCACAAGTTGGTTTGTAAAGATGGTCTCCCTAGCCATCAAAGTAAAACTACATTTATTATTTGTGACTTTTAGCCAACTCTTTATGAATAGGGATGGAAACAGATTCCCAATGGGGAATATGGTCCCCAATGTTTGTGTGGATGGATAATCCTTGACGGGGACAGGCAGAGGATGAGGATGAGAAATTTTTGCAAGGATAGGGATATGGGAGGAAAATCCGTCCCGTTGCCATCCTCAATTGACTTGACTTGGTAATTGAATGGAACTATATTGACTTAGTAATTGATCGGCATAAAGATAGATAAAATCTACAGTTCCTAGCTTATTCATTGAATTATATGCTAAAGAGTATCGAAATCAGATGAGAAAAATCATCCTAGAGGATATGAGCTTTTCCATTGATTGGATACCATTCTCAGTTAGGCTTTAGTTTAAACGTCTCTGTCTGATTATAATAAATAAGGCTGCAATTTATGAGATGCAGAAAAGAAAAGAAACAAAATTAATTGGCTTTCTGTAAATCTTATGATCTAAAATACTCTGCAAAAATGTTTGGAGAAGTCCCAAATCAAGTTCTTACAAACAAGACAAGTAACAAATCATTTACCAAAGAAAATTCCCACTACATAATTCCTTACAACAACAAAAATCATATTTATCGATATATATAAAGGCAGAGGTAGATAATGGTGAAACATTCAAAATACTAAAAATTGTCCTTCATTGAAGAATTTATTAAGTATTGAAACTTTTCAATAAATAAGGATAATATAGTAAATTTAAAAAAATTCAAAATCAAAATCAAAATAAGAACATGGGTCTTAATTCATGAGACACAACTTCTCTTTTTAAATCTTTAACCGAAAAAACAAAAATAAAAAAATTATTTGACACACACATCTAGTATGAATCGAACAAGGAAAATAAAGTGTGTCGTTTAATCAAACTTCACGTCGTCACTTAGAGACTTGACTTTAAAGACTTGGACTCTTTATTTCCACCAAAAGCACATTTTTAAGAAATCACTTTAAAGCCTTCAAAGATTTACAATCAAGTTCCTAAAAGAATTTTTGTGTTCACATACAGGGATTTTGAGAAGGCCTCTAAGAACAATTGGGTGCGGGATTTTAAGGAGGCTTTGGATAATTATAGAAAGAGAAGGTATTTTAATGTGCCACAGTTGATGTTTTGGAATCTTAAAACCCATATTTTTCAAAAGTGACTTATCTTTTTGAAATGGGATGTTGTTGGTATGCGAAAAAGAAGAGCATGTATTCAGTTTTGGTACATCCTTTCAACTTGAGATTGGATTCTTTCCTATTTAAATGATTTTATATCCCTGTAATGTGTTTGACACATTCACAGACGGAAGACCAAAACATATCATACATCTGTTACTGCTAGAAATTAAGTTGGCCACTAATTTCCAAGAAGCAAGTGCCCAAAAATTGACTTGAAACTTGAGATTAATGGACAAGAAGACTTGTGGAAATTTTAGGCTTATGGGCCAGGCTTAGGGTCTCTGGCGTAACTTTTGTGAATAGAACTTTAATGGTCGGGTGGGCCCTACGTTAATGCATTCACACTGTTGGTCTAGTAAGTGTACTTTGAATTGAATTTCATTCGCATTGCATGAATGAGATCAATGTATTTATTTATGGCTTTTGTTTGATTGATTAAAATAACACTATAGCTGGAATTAATACATCAATGGGAGAAGTCCGAATCAATTATTCTTACAATAATTAAAAATAATACAAAATCATATTTATTCCTACTAAGCACTCCAAATTCACTCATAATCTTATGTATATATTTGTACATATATGCAATCTTCAAGTCTTCAATTGAAAGTAAGTGCTCGTTTGACATTGCTTATTTGGGGTGATAAGTGATTTTTTAAAAATTTTGGGAAGCCCAGCCCGTTTGGTAAACTATGAGAAAATCACTTATTGTTAAAAATTGATGTGAGAGAAAGCTATAAGGGAAAGCAGCTAATGAGGTGCTTTCATTTTCTGATTATGCAGGAATCAGTTTCGAAGAGGCGCTGGGTTTAATGATTATGCTGCAATTTTTTTTCTAATTATGTGGGAATCAGTACCAACAACACTTTTAACAAAAAGTTTACCAAACGCCAAACTGCTTTATCTCACAGCTGATTTCTCTCACAGCAAATCTGACAGCGATTATTTTCACAGCACAGCAATGCCAAACTGGCCCTAAAAATGGTGGTATCCATCATTGGGATTTTGTTCCTCCTGAATGGCTGTTTAATACCTTAGCAGTTGATGCCAAGGTCAGTTCGGTTATAATAATAGTAGCTCTTTTCCTGGAAAAAAAAAAAAAGAAAGTAAACAAATTAAGATGATGGAGCTAATAATATCAAAGAAAACAAATTAATACCCGACAGTTTCGAGAAATAAAATACATGCAATCTGAAAATAATTAGGGATTTTAGATATAGGTCCATTTTCGGTAGTGCACATTGGATGCAGTCCTCATATCAATTGAGGTCCACCAAGCCAACTGTGTAGGCAGTTAAGCAAACCTTGCCAGCCACCATATTTGAGATATTTACAACATGCCATTGAATGGAAGGGTGGTGCTAGAGGCACCAACTTTGGGCACCAACTTGCTCACCAACTCTTTAATAGAGGTGGAGCCCGCCAATACAACGGGTCCCACGCTCTATTAGAGAGTTGGTGAGCAAGTTGGTGCCCAAAATTGATGCCCCCTAAACTTTCGTTTCCACCTACAATGAAACTTTTGGCATTCAATTTATGCTGATTTCACTCCGCATGGATTCAAAACTTTTTTAATTCATTGTTCTTTTATTGCAGCATACATATGGTATGGAAACTATATTAAAGCAGTTGCGCGGGATATGGTTATTATGGTACTAATAAATATGGTTGCCTTTCGTTGTGCTTATGGTTTTGGTTCTAATCTTTCACATGGTGCAACCCACCACAAAGAGGCATGCCTCACATCTGCTCTCATCCTGACGAGTATCGAAATCAGAATGGAAAATCCCATGTACATGTTGAGAAAATTAGAGCATACAACTCTAATATAGACGTGTTGGAGACAAAACAAGTGCACAAATTACTTGTATTAGACTCATAAAATATCACAACAAGACACTCTTAAAAGAAAGACCAACTCTTACAAGCACTCATTCTTACTTTCTAGAGACAAACTCTAGAACACTCACACTCCTCACAAGGATTACTTGTTGGAAGTTTGAATGAAATTTAAGGACATTTGTCCCATATTGGTAGAAAAAAGAAAGAGTGAGATCTTTATAAGTGTGAAAGTCCCACACTTAGTAAATGGAAGTTGAATCAAGTGGAAGCCAATTGGGCTTCAAAGACAAATTTAACCCTATTGTAAAATGACTTAAAAGGACTTAAGGAAAAAGAAAGAGAAAAAGAAAAAAGAAAAAAAAAGACGTAGACTTCTCAAGTTCTCACGTAACCCTATCGTTTGACAGAAAGAAAAAAAACACAAGAATACGATTCCTTGCTCATGAGAAGGTGAAGAAGCCTTTTCAGTGCTCGGAACACAATTCTCAAATAATTTTCTTCTCTTTTCTATTCATTCAATCAAATTGTTTATGAAGAAGAAAACAACAAGATAATGGATGTTGAATAGAACGATTTTGGCGAAAAGGTAAGGTAATCCTATTTGAACAGAATTTCTAAGATCTTTAGGATTACTTAAAGCATTGGGAGATGAGTATTTCTTGGACTCTGATTTTTTTTCCTTAAACAAATTAAAAATCTGAAAACCTGGGGATGAATCAACAATTCTACAATTTGGGCTCTGTTGATTACACAAAGAACGTTCCTCACAAAACCAGTTTGGCTGAGGATTTTTTAAGGCATGAGAAGGTGAAGAATTTTTTATGGCATGAGAAGGTGAAGAAGGCTTTGGGTGTTAATGGGTCGTTGGTTTTTGAGGAATGCAGTGATTTGGTGGGGATATTTTGCATGAAGATGTGATGAGTAGGTTTTGGTTTCAAGGGCTGGTCAGCGGACCAGAAAGTTTGGAAGGTGGGTAAAGAGGTTGCTTGGTATGTTCAGAAATGGGGAGCGTGAGCCAGGTTTTGGTTTCATGTGTTAAGAATGGGTGTTTTATATTTTTTTTATTGCAAAGTTCAATAGATTTCTAGTCCTTGGATAACTTGGAGAAAAAGTTTATTTACAATAGTAGAAAGCTAAGAGCATACATATGATTATATTCACAGAATCCATATTTACAAAAATAAAAATTACAGCAAAAAATAGTTTTAGTTTGTATAGTAAGCATGAGAGAGAGAGAGAGAGAGAGAGAGAGAGAGAGAGAGAGAGAGGGATGGAAAATAAGATACAGCAAAAATGAGAGAGAGATGTGTGGGCCGTCAGAGAGAGAGAGAAGACATGAGCAGAGAGAATAAAGGAGAGAGGAAATGAGGTAATAATTAAAATGGTATTTTAGAAATATTGGTGGGTGGAAAAATAGGATTGTGTTTTTTAAAATTTATATGGTGGGTGGGAAGATAAGGTGGGTGGGAAAATAGAATAGGTGGGTGGAAATAGTAGCACTTACATTTTATTGTCAATTGGGATGACATTCATTATACTGAGGCAGTTGCCAAGTTTGTCCTTGATAAAATTCAACTGGAGCATTTTCAGATCCACCCTCCCTTTTCAAACAAGCATGTCACAGGAGTTTAGACTAATATATTAATCAATATACTTAAGTACTGCAGACACATGCATGCAGGTGGAAATGTTTTCGTACTGCAGCGATAGTGTTGTACGTTCTAGCAGAAATGGCAATGGCATTAGCATTCTACAAAAATAAAGGTTTCAAAACTTAGTTATAAGTTATAATTTGACTATCAAGTTTCTGAATTATGATTTTATTTTTCTCTTATGGTTATGGATGAAGTTCAGTAGTTTCCATAAAAGAACGAAGAACCAAACACACGACCTCAAGTGCAATTATAAATACCTTTAAATACTTAAACTACAAATACTAGTTGCCTCTGAACAATCATCAAGAAAAATGAAATTGGATTAAAATTACTTTTTTTTTTTTTAAAAGGAAAGATTAAGTTAAGATTACTTTGATTTATTGTACTCCACATGAAAATGCTTACTAACATGTTTAAGAGGTTTCTCATCCAACTCGACTATGCAAAGGCTCACTAGTCCAACTCGACTCAAGAAATAGCGGGCCTAAGGCCCAACTACATATGATTTAAAATTGAGTGTTGCTACTCACACACCCAAGGATTTGGTCACTACAGACTTCACCCGCCACCTACATCGATCTCCCGGTAGCCCTACAATAAGAATATGCCGGCAATCAACACACTAAGCTGATGTACAAGCCCTTTAAATCACAAAACACATCTTTTGTGTCTTTAAAATTCTAAAACTAGTGTATGCATACGTAACACGTTTGGCCATAATGTTAGAGGCTAAATTGCTTTCTGATAACCAAACGTACTTTTGGTGGTGTTTATGGGAAAAAAAAAGATTTTAAAAATATAAATTAGAAACATATTTAGCTCTAGACATGTAACTATTGAATACTAAGTATTTTATATACTTGTATTTCCTATTCTGTCTCCCCAACTTTATAATTCTCACTTGAATCATTGGACTGTCTTTAGCTTTTATTTAATGTTTTTCTCTCCCTTTGTTTTTTGTTTTTAAATTGGCTAGTGTAAAGAGGTATTTGAAATCATCATTAAAGTCCCTCTAACCTATAAAATAATTACCAAAGACCGCATATTTTTCAAAACCTCCTAAATATCAACTTGAGTGAGCCATCGAAATTGGGGTCAAGTTCCTTGTAAAGGTGAGACACTCACCCCACGCTTAATTTGGCTATACACGGGGGCCACGGTAGGGTCATTATAGAAACCGACTGTAAGGTTTTATTGGATGGACTCGTTGGAAAAGTTAGCAACGGAGCCTGGATTCCTAGAAATTTGAATCGTGCGGCTCATGTAGTGGCAAAGATTGGTTTGGGAGCGGCGCAGCTGCAAAGCTGGGCTAATCAACCACCACCCTCCCTAGTTCACGTTCTGGAGTTGGATGGGCTACAGTGCCCACCTTTCTAATTGTACCTATTTGGTCGGGAAGATTCTTTTTGCTAAACATATGTTGGGTTGTATTAGCTAGAATTTTCCTGAATTTGTTTTCTAATTTAGTTTGCTTCTCCCTGTAATCTGTTCCTCAGGTTTTGCGATTTTTGATGCATTTCTCTGATTACGACCCCGAAAAAAAGAAAATAAAAAAACACACGTTTAGGTGCAAACAAGTCATGATGAAAGATAACGTTAAAGTGCATTTCCCAAACTAGCAATCCTTCATTTCTGGGATTGAACTCAAATTCCATTGGATTATTCATAAGAGCAACACAGTAAAAGGCAATTCAGCAAAAAACAATTTAACGTCTACATTGAGGAAAAAAAACTAGCTCGAATCAGAGAAAAACCATGAGGTGCATAAGAACATCATACCAAATAGTTGATCGTAGAAGTTCCAATTACAAATAATGGTACAACTTATTTACTAAAGATGATTTATATTTCAAAGAGACCCTTTATCATCACTAAAATACTCGAAAGCTAGTACAAATATAGGAGCAGTCCTTCGTCTCAGGCATCTTCAATTGAAGGGAAGCATGTTGTCTCAAAGGTGTTTGCCTGCGTTAAAAAGACGAAGGTAAACAACTCATAAGATAAATCACATAAAATAATCCTAACTATGAGTCTAATGAGAATAGATAACAACAGAAAAAAAATGACGCATGTTCCTTTTATATAGCAGAAGGAGAGAATTTATGGTTCCTTACTTTTGGAGGGCAACAAAGTCATTTACTGTCTTGATTCTGTAAAATCTGCATGCATATTCGGGGTCAAGAACAACTAACTCGTATATCATTGAATTTCAAAATAGTATATGATAAAGATAGAAGTAATTACCATTTAACTGTTAAGCATCCTTTAACTGATGATTGCTGCCTTCACGTGCAGCCAATCATTCAAAAATGTCAAGAAATTGAAATATGTGTATCTGCATGACTTGTTGAGCAGAAGAGTGCCACAAACTCCCCAAAATCCAACAGCAAACCCAAGTCCCAAGCTGATGTAATATCCTTGCGTTATGAGCCCATCCTGGCCGTCTTGGTTCACCAACACAGATTGTCCTGGACCTTTTTCCTCCTCAGGGCATGTCCTTGGGAGTGGTGCTCCACAAAGCAGAGGATTTCCACCATAAGCATAGTCAAAGCTTTGGAGCTGAGTGCCTATTGGAATTTTTCCAAACAAGTTGTTTTCTGACAAGTCCAATTTACCAAGATTAGCTATCCGAGAAAGACTTGTTGGAATTTTGCCATTTATCAGGTTTATTGATAAATCAAGAGACTCTAACTCCTGCAAATTTCCAATCCTTGAAGGTATTTGACCTGTTAATTGGTTTCTCGACAGGTTTAAAGAAATCAAACCAACAAGATAAGTGATTTCACTAGGAATCTCCCCAATCAACTTATTGCTTGAAAGATCAATACTCTTTAGGAGTCCTAGATTACTTTTAAATTTAGCTTTGAATCCTTTCCATGTTAAAGATGCTTCATCATCATAATCCTCTGAAAAGCCTCCTCGTAGATCAATTAAAAAGGAATGTTGGATAGTTTGACTTGAACTTCCTTTTTGAGTCAAAGTAGTGAAACTGTTGAGACATTTGGGTATAGTTCCAGAGATGTTGTTCATCGACAAATCCAAAAGTTGAATACGAGTGAGATGGCATAATTGTGGTGGGATGCTTCCATAGAAGTGATTAGATTGAAGGATAAGGATAGTCAAATTCCGGAGACTTGCCCCTAACCATTCAGGTATTGATCCCGATAATTTATTTTCCGCAAGATCAAAAAGTATCAAGTTTCTGCAATTCTTCAACTGTGAAGGCAACTCTCCCACAAATCCATTGTTATTTAGTCTTAGCGTCTCGATGCTAAACAAGTACCCCATGGTGGTAGGAATTTTTCCAGATAAAGAGTTATTGCTCAAATCAAGAAAGACTAATTTTTTAAAATGGATCCAGCAATCCGGAAGTTCTCCGAATATATGGTTGCTTGAGATATCAAGAAAACTTAAATTACTATCCTTGGTTGTGCACAAAAAAGAAGCTGCTGCCACTGAAAATTTATTATTGGAGAGATCTAAAAAAGGAACTTCTAATAGAGTTGAAGGGATTGGACCCTCCAATTGGTTCCAACTCACATTTAGCTTATAAGGTGGCAACTCCGATCTCAAATTTCCAAGTGTTCCTCTAATTTGATTCTGAGAGAGATCCATAGAGAATATTGACAAATCCCAAAGCCAACTCGGAATGGTATCGGTAATTCCATTATCCGAAATATCAAGATATGAAACACTTTTCTGAGTTTGAAGCCATTTTGGGAAAGACGGCCCCATCTTACAAGACCTCAAACTTATCTCTACCAACTGGAAGGGAGGAACCCAATCAAAACTGAAGTTTAAAACTAGTGAGTTGGAGGATAAATCCAAATGATGTAATTGGAAGAGTTTCGAGAAATGGATTTCTGAAATCACTCCTTCCAAAGAATTCCCACCGAAATCAATAGTCTCCAACGTGGACATCTGTCCAATATTTTCAGGCACTGAACCCATGATGCCATGATTATCAGAGATATCCAAATACTCTAATGTGTTTTGAGCGCATTTAGACAATATGTCAATAATGTCTGAAAGTTGTCCACTAAGGCTATTATTCCAAAGGTCCAACTCTCGCAACCTACATAACTTGGCAAACGAATTTGGGATCCCTCCTTTAAGTCTGCTACCAGAGAGATAAAGAGATGCAAGAGAGCTCATGTTTCCGAAATCATCAGGAATTGAGGAACCATTTAAATTGTTCCAGGATAGATCAAGATCAACAAGGTTGGTATGAGCACCGGACAGCCATTGAAAGATTGAAGAGTTAAGATTGTTGTAGGAGAGATCGACAGAAACAAGAGATTTAGAAGAGTTCATAACAGAAACAGAGGATATAATTGGAGGAGGAAGATTACACCATGATAGTATCAAGTCTCTTAACTTAGGAAGCATATTAACTGCTTCCAGCCAACCAACAACACCAGTGAAATTGTTCACAGAGAGATCAAGATGAACAAGGTTGGTATGAGTACTGGACAGCCATTGAAAGATTGAAGAGTTAAGATTGTTGTAGGAGAGATCGACATGAACAAGAGATTTAGAAGAGTTCATAACAGAAACAGAGGACATAATTGGAGGAGGAAGATTACACCCTGATAGTATCAAGTTTGATAGTTTAGGAAGCATATTAATTGCTTCCAGCCAACCAACAACACCAGTGAAATTGTTCCTAGAGAGATCAAGCTCAACAAGGTTGGTATGAGTACTGGACAACAATTGGAAGATTGAAGAGTTAAGATTGTTGTCGGAGAGATCTATATGAACAAGAGATTTAGAAGAGTTCATAACAGAAACAGAGGACATAATTGGAGGAGGAAGATTACACCCATATAATATCAAGTCTCTTAATTTAGGAAGCATATTAACTGCTTCCAGCCAACCAACAACACCACTGAAATTGTTCCAGGATAGATCAAGCTCAACAAGGTTGGTATGAGTACTGGACAACAATTGGAAGATTGAAGAGTTAAGATTGTTGTCGGAGAGATCTATATGAACAAGAGATTTAGAAGAGTTCATAACAGAAACAGAGGATATAATTGGAGGAGGAAGATTACACCGCCGTAATATCAAGTTTGATAGTTTAGGAAGCATATTAATTGCTTCCAGCCAACCAACGACACCGGTGAAATCGTTCCAAGAGAGATCAAGATGAACAAGGTTGGTATGAGTACCGGACAACAATTGGAAGATTGAAGAGTCAAGATTGCTCCAAGAGAGATCAAGATAAACAAGGTTGGTATGAGTACTGGACAGCCATTGAAAGATTGAAGAGTTAAGATTGTTGTTGGAGAGATCGACACGAACAAGAGATTTAGAAGAGTTCATAACAGAAACAGAGGATATAATTGGAGGAGGAAGATTACACCATGATAGTATCAAGTCTCTTAACTTAGGAAGCATATTAACTGCTTCCAGCCAACCAACAACACCGGTGAGATTAGAATAACTGAGGTCCAAGTGTTTCAGACCTAAAAGATTAGGGAGCCAATTGAGGTTTTTTGCATAAATAGAGTCATCAAACCACCCGTATTCATCCGAGCTGAGATCGAGATATTCCAAGCGTGTCAGGTTTTCAAGTTGATATGGAATTTCACCTCCAAAGTTTGCATTTGAGAGATTGAGGTATCTTAAATTGCTAAAAGATCCAATGAAATCTGGAATTTGGCTACGACGGAAATTATTGAAACTAAGATTCAAATACTCCAAATGCTGCAACTCAACGAGTTTTGGACTAATCGTACCTTGCAAAGATTGGTCTCCAAGATCAAGCTTAACAACATGGCCAGTGTGGTTGCTGCAGTAGACTCCGTCCCATTGGCAACAGTCTTTGTTTTGCACTTCTTTTCCCCATGAAAGGAGGCTATTGTCGTCATCCACGAGGCCTTGTTTGAATGCAAGGAGGGCTTGCATCTCCCTCTCACTGCATCCAATGCAAGGATTGTTCATGCGTAGTAAAAGCACCACAAGAAATGCATACAAGACTTTGAAGCAGTATATTTGCTTCTCATGATCAATGTTAGTTAGAGTCATGATCAAGAGGAAGAAGCACAACTATTTAGGACAAAGATAAAGCACAGCCAAATAAAGCATGCATGGAAATCTGGTGAAGTATCTTTGCTTCTCTGATATCTCAAGATACAAGCATTAATTATTTATAGTGGTTACCATAGCCTAAACTCATGAATGACAAAGTGGGATTCTTTAATTCTTGAGATATTTAGTCATATACCCATTTTTAGCACCAACTTAAATTGGGGCCACACATAATACTATAAATCAAAATTTGCCATAACTTAATGTTATAAACAATTTTTTTTATAACTAAAAGTCACCATCAATAAATATGTAATGACAATCAGAAATTAAATTCATAAAAATTTAAATGTTTCCATTTTAATAAAGTGAAATATATTGTCATCCAAAAATAAAAGACAGAAGAAACTTAATGAAGTCATGTTAAACATAATAACCACAAACCCAACTTATTAAGGGTTAAACATTTCAGGGCTTGGAAACAAATCCATTCTAATCCAAATTACTAAAGCCTGGAGGCCGCATGAAGCTGTTTGAACTTTTTCTTGTTTTTGCTTGTTCTTTTGGAGTTTTTATCAAAAAATAGCCAAAATTTAACCCCCAAATTCATAAATGTCAGTTTTTTTAAAAACTTTCAAATATAGCCAAAAACTCATTTAAATTGAATGCCCTCTAAATTATAACTCAATTACACCTAAAAGCTAAAACCCAAAATAGCACAGGAGCACAAAAAAAAATTTGGCTTCGTCAACTTAATCATGCCTATGAATCCTATCATAAAAATGAAAATGTAATTATCAAAAAGAAGAAAAAAGGAAAATCCGATGTTTTCATAAATCCAGGCAATAAATGAATCAGTGGGTTTGAGAGTTTTTAACAATAAAAAAAGGTTAAAGTCAATTTCTTGACATAATAATTTTTAATTGAGAAAAAAAAGTAGAACTTTCTTGCAAAATTCGTATCATAAATACTGCTATTTGAAATCAGTGGGTTTGAAAATCGTTGTGTGTACGATTTTCGTTCTAATCTTTCATACGGTGCAAGTCTTCAACCCACAAAGAGCCATGCCGTGCTTAAAACTCCAAAGGACATACTGCAGGGAGATAGTTGCACAAAAATGAATCTAGAAAGTGTCCAAATAAGAACATCGGATTTTCCTTGTTTCCACACGTGGTCTGAATAGGAACTTCATTGAATTTAGGGAAATTAATGGATGACAAGACTTATGGAAATAGATGGATGAGAGAAGACTTATGGAAATAACGAAAATTCTACAGTGGACTTGGTGCGCTATAGAAGTTGCCATGGAAATAAATGGGTGAGAAGACTTGTCTGAAGTAGACAACTCGAAACTGGGTTCGCCTAAAACACGCTGCAAAGAAAAGTAGATTCACAAGTGACAAGGAGAATCTAGCAACAGGTGACCAAAACAGAGCCACATATTCACCAAACAGGACCACAGCAATGATCTGCACTTGTGCTAGTGATTGAATGCATCTTGGAATTATTAATTTGGAACGCATAAAATTGATTGACGTACTTATAGTCTTTTCATACAAACCTGCCTATTTAGTATTGGCTGATTAGGCTTTGAGCCTTAAAATTCAATGCCAGTTAAGTGGTTGGGTGAGAGTCCATTTATACATTGATTGGCCCAATATTTTCAGAACATGGGCTTTGTTTTGATTTGGACCCTTCCTTTTTGAACTTGACAGCAGTGTGTCAAAACAAAACTTCAACGTCATAAAAATTGCAATAATTTGCAACCATTTAAATAAAAAAATTGTGAGTTTTTTTATATTTATTTTGGGCCTCAAAGCAAGAAAGGGTTTTGACAAAAAACGAAGAAAAATATTTTGTTATTGATAGATATTTTCTTTTGCGAAAATTCTTTGGTGCATCGGCACATTCACTCTAGATAACTTGGCTAAACCCATATTTGCGTTATTGATAGATTTATAATAGTTGTAAAATGTATACAAAAACTTGTTGCATTTGAATGGAGAAAATAAATTTTGATTTTGGACAAAACGTTATTGTTGAGAAGAGGGATTCAATTAAGGGCTAGTATGGCATTGTTGTGTTGTGAAAATAATCGCTGTCAGATTTGCTGTGAGAGAAATCAGATGTGAGAGAAAGCAGTTTGGCGTTCGGTAAACTTTTTGTTAAAAGTGTTGTTCGTACTGATTCCCATATAATCAAAAAATGATTCCCGCATAATCATTAAACCCAGAGCCTCTTCGAAACTGATTCTTGCATAATCAGAAAATGAAAGCACCTCATTAGCTGCTTTCCCTTATAGCTTTCTCTCACAGCAATTTTTAATAATAAGTGATTTTTTCATAATTTACCAAACGGGCTGGGCTTCCCAAATTTTTTTTAAAATCACTTATCACCCCAAATAAGCAATGCCAAAGTGGCACTAAGAAGAAATATTATTAGATTAATTTCTAGTTGGTAAGGTGAATTTAAATCAATATAATGATTGCTTTTAAAAAAAATTCTATTCTTTAAACTACAAGGTATAAAACATGATTATTGTCACTTCAAAAAAACTTGCCGTGTGAATGTTTTAAATTTTTTTTTTTTGGAGTCAATAATAGTTTCCTAGTAATTTATTTATACTTTTCTCACACTCATTACTTGCTTATTATAAATGAAATAAATTTTTATTAAGGGTTAAACATTTCAGGGCTTGGAAAAGAATCCATTCTAATCCAAATTACTGAAGCCTGGAGGCCGCATGAAGCTGTTTGAAAGCTGCTTCCACAGCCTTCTGCTCTTTTTCTTGTTTTTGCTTATTCTTTTGGAACCTGATCCCACACCGATTGCGAAGAGTCTGCAAAAATAAAAACATCCAATTACGTATACATGTATACCTATTCAATTACTTTACGTACAACTTTTTTAGTAAGTGGAGACTTTTCAATGCATGAAAATAAACGAGGAGTGGTTACCAAATTTGGTCCTGCCTCCCTATCTACTCAGTCTATGTAACTTGATATTTCTGAGCTGCCAATTTGGACGCCATACATACATATGTGAAGCGTCATTTGCTTATTTCATGTGACCGCACTGTTTCCATTATTGTCTTCTGCTTCAAATTTCTCCTCGACTGAAGTAGACAAGTAATGGACATAATTGTTTCACTTGAAACTGGGTTCGTCTAAAACACGTTGCAAAGAAAAGTAGATTCACCAAACAGGACCACAAGGAGAATCTAGCAACAGGTGACCAAAACAAAGCCACATATTCACCAAACAGGACCACAGCAATGATCTGCACTTGTGCTAGTGATTGAATGCATCTTGGAATTATTAATTTGGAACGCGTAAAATTGATTGACGTATTCTTTTCATAAAGTTGGGTAAAAGCAAGAATTCCTAGCTAGCTATTCTTGGCTTCTTATTGTTGGTTCTAAATGTTGTTGCCTTTCGTTGTGTTTACGATTTTCGTTCTAATCTTTCATACGGTGCAAGTCTTCAACCCACAAAGAGCCATGCCCGTGCTTAAAACTCCAAAGGACATACTGCAGGGAGATAGTTGCACAAAAATGATGCTAAAGAGTGTCCAAATAAGAACATCGGATTTTCCTTGTTTCCACAACTGCTCTGAATAGGGATTTCATTGAATTTAGGGAAATTAATGGATGACAAGACTTGTGGAAATAAATGGATGAGAGAAGACTCATGGAAATAACGAAAATTCTAAGGTGGACCTGGTGCACTATAGACGTTGCTATGGAAATAAATGGGTGAGAAGACTATGAAAAAAATGGATGAAAGAAGACTTGTGGAAATAAATGGATGAGAAGACTTGTGGAAATTTGGTACTGGAAGACTAAATTTGGGATGAATGTGCAACTGTCAAAAGATGATGCTCACCCAAAAAAGTACAAAAGATGAAATTCTTCTCACTTCTATGAGAAAAGCCCAATTTATCTTGAAGAGGTGCCTAGAATCATGGGCCTAAGACAGGGATATTTGCCTCCCTTTTCTTCTTTCTTCCTGAAACCTTCTCTTTTTCTCCTTCCACCCAAAACCCTCCTAAAGCTACTGCAAACTCTTTTGATTCCAGGGGAACCCCTGGAATCATCTCCTTTCAGCTAAATAAACAGAGCCTCTCTACCCCCGTCATGTTGTGTAGAGTTTTCCCCCAGTTTTATGCTGGGCTTTTGATCCCTTGCCTCTTTGGCAGCCTTTTGTCAGGTTTTGGTTGAGTGAGTCTGATCACTCTCTCTTCTAATCATTCTTAATCTCAACAGCAAAACAGCAAACAACAATGCACAAAGATTATGAGCAATAAGTTAACTGTCTTGCAAGAAAATTCATAGAAAAAATATATATATAAAATATATATATATATATATATATATATATATATATATATATATATATATATATATATATATACTAAACTGATAAGAATATTACAACCACCTTATGGTGTGTAACTCATTCTAATGAAAACACTACATCCATTGCAATTGATCAAATCATCAACGAAGTTCGCTTTTATACCAATGCAATGGGGTAGGGTTGCTGCTTGTTGGGATACTTTTTTTTATTATTTATTTATTTTTTTTAAAGAGTTATTAGATAAATATAATAAGATGTAAATGCACGGATGCTAAATTCTGCAGACAGTTCTTAACGTGATGGGTTGTGGCTTTCTAGGATGTTTCTTTAATTCATTTGTAATAAATGGATAATTGTGTGTGGGCTTATTTTTATGTTTTTAATAAATATGTATACCTAACCATATATATATATATAGATAAGTAATAAAAGTTGAGTGTGGGCCATGGCCCATACTGGCGTGAGCTGGGTCAGCCTGGATTGCCTCTACAGGAGGGAGAGAAGAATGGCTGATTCTATAGTGAGTGGAAACTTATAAGTGTTAAGTTATAAGGGGTTCACTTTATAGCCATCAAATCAATCTAAGGGCTAGGGAGAATTGAGATAAAGTTTTGCAATCGGGTAGGTGAGGAACCCAAACCCGAATTTAATATCCAGAATTGAAGTTGGTTCGAAAAATTAAAAAAAGAGGCAAGTTCGAAGTTTGAACAGAAAAAACCCATCGCTCTAAAACCCATAGCTCTGAGAAACCGCTAAGCTCTGAGAAAAGGTTGAAGGCAACTGTTAACGACGGTTGAAGGCAACGGTAAACGATGGTTGAAGGCAACGGTTGAACGCAACTCCTTTCTCTAAACCCTTAAAAAGTATTTATTTTGAGTTGAAGGGGCAAAGGCGTGGATTCCGAAACAGTGAAGAGGCGAAGCAGTGGAAGGGGAAGGAGAGAATCCGTAGTCGTTGGAAGTGATAGGTTCCATTTGTGTTGCAAAGCCGCACAAAGACCCCGCACAGACACCTTGCGATTGTTCAATAACCAGCATTTGGTGAGTAATTTATGGAATTTGTGTTTAGGGTTAGAGTAAAGGTTTTCCCCAATTTGTACCATCAATGTTGTTGGATTTGGCATCTCTTCCTTGTGCTTCACTTGCATGTTAATTTTTGCTTGTGTATATGTTAAAAAATGAATGAAAATCAAGTCAATAACATATCAATAACATATCGATAACATATCAATAATGATATGAATAAGATAATGGTGTTGAATTGGAGGAGACCCTCAAGTCAATAACATGTTAATAACATGTCAATAACATATCTCTGGCGCTAGAATATATATATTTTTTGAAATAAATATTATTTCCCTTGTTGCTAAATTTGCCTGTGAAAAATAAGAAGATATAATAATAAAGTCATGAATAAAAGTGCAAAGCATTTGAAATGAAGGTTGATCCATGATCATAGTGGCTGACTGAAGAAAAAGCTAGAAAGAAAGAAGGATGTGGCAATGGCTTAGCAAGCAGATAGCAGAGCAGATGCTTTGCTTTGCTTCCTTCCACTATCTTTCTTATTTATTTATTTATTTTGTGTTGTGTATGAGATGACAATAATTGTCATGTGTGTGAAGTGCAGAACTTGCCTAGATTGCACTCACACTCACTCATGCATCAACCATTGATTGGAGTTTGTATCCAAAAATAAAACACATGCTATTGGTTGTAATTCACAGAATCATTGCATTAACAGGTATTTACACAAAATTTGTCATATTGCTTTGATGATGTTAAAGGTTGTGATCAGTAATCCCTATGCGCATGTACTTCATAAAATTTGTAATGTGCCTGGTTGACTAGTTATGTAAATACTAAATACCAATATGATTGTGCAAATACGTGGTGGTAGTACATGTGTTAAGGTTATTTCATCTTGTATTTTAGGAAATGGGATCCAATGTGCAGCTGGTATGGCCAGAGTCAGAGGCATATGCGTCACGGGTGAACAACTGCTCACATGCAAATTCAACCCTAGCTGCAATTCGAGCGAAGTTGAGTGCGGAACAATTAGAACAATTCAAGACATCATGCTTTGGCCATCTTCTGAATATAGACAAGATTCAGTTTAGCGGGCAGATTGTGCATGGAGTTGTGTTGCGTCGAGTGGCGGGGCAGGGTGTGAAAGACTTGGATGGACTGAGTTTCTTATTAGGGTGCGACGTTGCTCAGTTTACTCGTCAGGATTTCTGTTTGATCTCGGGGCTTCGTTTTGGGGAAGTGCCTGAAGTTTCCAGTGGAGAAAGTGCTGAAATTAGACTTCAGAAAAGATATTTTATAGACGAAGGAATTACATGTAATGCTTTAGAAGAAGCATTTATGAGGTGCAAAGAGAGAGATGACGTCTACAAGCTAGCTCTTGTTTACTTTGCTGAGTTAGTGGTTTTGGGAAGGGACAAGCATTTGAACATCAATGTAAATTACCTGACCCTTGTAGAGGACTTGGATGCGTTCAACAGGTATCCGTGGGGTTCGGTGTCGTTTGACAAAACCCAAGACAGTCTATTTTCTGCACCAACAAAGTATACGAAAAGCTTTGAAAATGAAGAGGGAAGAGAGAAGGGGAAAAGTAAGGTAACGGGAACAAGCCGGAAAAATGAGAAGGGCAAGAAGCATAAGCATGGTGAAGTGCAAAGGAGTGGGTGGAGTTTTAAAGGTTTCACGTATGCTTTCCAGGTACATGGTAATAATGTTCATGTCAGTTATGCTTTGTGAACTTTAAAACTTAAATAATGACTTTTGTCTTGTGAATTGTGTAGATTTGGGTATATGAATTAATTCCTAGAATGGTGGACCTGAATTACTGCAAGGTTGTTGATCCAACAGCTGTCCCGCGTATTTTGCGATGGAGAACGACTACGTCTATGCCCGAGATGAGGAAGTTGAACAATTATTTTTTCCAGAGCAAAGAGGTTTGGTTTGCAGCCCTTGAAACTGTTTATAAGATTCAATGAAATTATAAAGTAGAATGATTGAATATGAATATTGTCTGTATTCTGAAACAGTCAGTTCAGTTGCGGGCGCTACATCCGAGTGAAGAGGAAATGAGACAATCATATTGGAGTTGGCCACAGGATCGCCCTGCTGTTGTCTCGGCAGAGTCAAATCCTTCTTCATGTGCTGATCTTGATGAGTTGAACAAGCTGGTAAGCTTGTTGAGGTCCGAGTTGTTTCAAGTAAAGCGGGAAAATGACGTCCTTGAGTTAAAGGTCATACGGATGGAAAAACTTTTGGACCACTGTTTAGGTCCTCAGTTTGAGCAGGAAGTAAGGAGGGACCTAGCTTTACTGAAAGAGAGGACGAATCGTTGTGCGATCTCACATCTATATAAGGGATCTGACGAAGTGGATGACAGTGAATGGGATGAAGGGCCAAGTAACAGATATGAGGGAGAGGAAAAGGACGAGGAGGGGATTGAAGGGGGTGAAGTGCAAAGAAAACCAAGTGAGGTAGAGGAAGCGCAAAGGAAAACAAGTGAGGGAGAGCAAGTGAAAATAAAAAGCAGCAAGGGAGAGGAAGCGCACAGAAAGAGCAGTGAGGGAGAGGAAGTGAAAAGAAGAAGCAATGAGGGAGAGGAACTGCAAAGAAAGAGCAGTGGGGGAGAGGAAGTGAAAAGAAAAAGCAATGAGGGAGAGGAACTGCAAAGAAAGAGCAGTGAGGGAGAGGAAGTGAAAAGAAAAAACAGTGAGGGAGAGGAACTGCAACGAAAAAGCAGTGACAGAGGGGAACTGCCAAGAAAAAGCAGTGATGGAGAGGATCCGCAAACAAAAAGAAGGGAGGGCAAGGAAGTGAAAAGAAAGAGAAGTGAGGAAAAGGAAGTGCAAATAAAGGAATGTGAGGAAGAGGGTGATGAAGTTGTTTTGGTTTGTGATGACATTGGCGAGAGCACGGCGGGGACAACTGTTGAGTTTACTCTCGGGGATATTGATTTGGATCAACCTACAGCTGTGCTATCTGAGTTAAACGTTTGGTTGAATGATAAAGGTAAAGCTGTGGAACAAGGGGTCCAATTACGAAAGAGGAAGAGGATTATTCCTATGTGGAAGATCCTTGAAGCTAGTGAATTGGTGGAAAAAACTGTGCCAGAGACAACCCGACTTCGGATGTTAGACCCAATGAAGGCGCTTCCGCATGATGATATGGTGAAATTGCTGAAACATTGTTGGGAATGGCGCCATAACCCAAAGTAAGTCCCTTGTTTTTTGAGATAGAAGGCATTAGTGTATATATTTTTAAATTGTTGTGATCTAAAACTTTGTTATATTCACAGTTTAGTGATGCAATTTGGCCACGTGGAAGCTGAGATTGAATTCTTCGCTTCCCTCGTAAAAGCTGACGGTTGGCTGACAGGAGATGTAAGTTTAATTGATTATGCATTTGTTTTAATGTACATAGATTATGAGATTGACAAGAAAAACATGTGCAGCATATTGATTTGGGGTTGTATCTCATCCGGAAGCGACAACAAGATTTGGAGGTTGTACAAATATCGAACTGGACAACGACTGATGTATTTTTCATGGTATGTCATAGGCCTTGACCAAGTGCAGTTAATAATTACAAATTATCCATACTTGCTTTGTGGAGGTCTTTAACCATTGATTGTTTTCTATTTCACAGAATCACATCCATACTTGCTTTGCGGATAATAAAAGAAAAAAAGAGCAGGTTGGGTGGAAAATTAGAAACAGTTTAGTGAACGTTGTAAATGGCAAGGTTCCGGCGTGTGGGCTGGATTGGCAGAACACGTATAAGGTGTATGCCCCTTGTATGTTGACGAAGTATAAGCATTGGGTGGCTCTAATGATTGATCTGGTTAAGTGTGAAATCAAAGTGTACGATTCAATGGTTTCACTTATTCCAGATGAGATGTTAAAGGAAGAACTTGCCCCGCTTTCAATTACGATTCCAAATCTTCTCAACTCCATTGACTTTTATGAAGAAGGTGTTTACGCAAACGACTGCAACAGAGATTGGTGGTGTCCATGGCCAATAGAACGTGTGGATGTTCCACAACAATCTAATCAGTGAGGACAACTTTTTATTTAATTTTATTACTTGAAATTGTCAATTACGTTACAATGTCATTACTTGAATTGATCGAGTTCTTGTTTTGCTTCAGAGGTGATTGTGGCATGTTCGTGTTGAAGTACATTGAGCTTTTGAGCGCTGGGATTCCGTTAGCTACTTGCACCTCGCAGAACATGCCCTTTTTTCGGTTGAAGTTGGCTGCAGAGATATTACGGGGAGATGCTTACATGCCATGATAGTGGTTGAAATGGGTTCAGGTACATGATGATTAAATTGGTTTTGAAAATCTCCAATTTGAAAGTCATGTAAATACACAATACATATCCACGGCTCCTTTTCGAATTCTACCTCTGCTCCGCAATTCTTCTTCGTCTTTCTCAATCTTAGTGTATTTTTGTACATAATTTTAGGTTTAAGTTATTGGACAACAATTAGAACCAAAATATTATTATAGCGTATGCATGCTTTCATTTCGATTAGTGTGATACGTATCGCTACGTTTATTCTCAGATTGGGCTAAATGTATATGGTAGCATCCAGCAGAGCATAGACAGAAAAATGAAGAATCTGAAATGGAGATGCAGCGGCTTAGTGAGGAGAAAAGTAAATGGATCTGTAAATCTAGTGCACGTGGGCAAATCTAAATGGATAGGCATATGCGTTTTTGAAGTTAGGCACATCCCATTCCCATACATAGAATGTGCATCTGGAGTGTAAAGTTTTTTTGGATTTAATGAAACAAACATCTGTGTAATATTGCCCTAACTCCTTCACGACATTTACATAACCTTAACCAAACTGCATTGAATTGGGATTGGAAGACTGCATATGTGAACAATGACTGATGGCTTTTTAAAGTGTATTAGGCTATTGCAAAGTGATATGTCTTGATTTATCCAAGCCACCATTCCAAATATCAGATCCCAATCTTTAAGCCGTTCACCATGCCTTAATTAATCGCAATGGGTTGCATCTTAATAAGGTAATTCTGTAAGGGAAATAGGCGGCTATGCCTTCGCCTCCAATGTTTTATTCAACCATGCCCTCTTTATAGAAACACATGCGATATACATGCAGTAAAGACTCAATAAACGTTCAGTAAACCTTCAGTAAACCATCAATAAACCTTCAATCAAACTTCAATAAACCTTTCACATCTGCAATGCTATAAAAACTTCCTATTGGTTCCGTACCGCCCATCAGGTTTGAATCCCTCTCTCCTTTATAATCGGTTAATAAATTCGTTGATTTTCTTTATTTAATTGGTCTTGGGCAGCTCAGTAGCATAAAAGTAATGTATATTGGTGCATCTATATTGCTTATCTATTGCGTCTATATTGCTTGTCTATTGCGTCTATTGCGTGTGTATTGCGTCTATATTGCTTGTCTATTGCTTGTCTAGTGCGTGCATAGCGTACATTTATTGCGTGTGTATTGATTGTTTATTGCTGACGAAGGAAATAAACAACAATACAAAGAAAACAGACAAGCAATATACACGCAATAGACATGCAATCTATACGCAATAGACATGCAATATACTTCAGTCCCTAATTTCACCATCCATAAGGGAGTCGTATCGAATAGGAAATTCTACTTAACAGTTGTTCTTCCTACTAATAAACAATCAATAAACATTCAATATCGGACAATAACATGCGAAATACATGCAGTAAACAATCAATAAACCTTCAATAAACATCCAATATCCGTTCAATAACATGCGGTACACATGCAGTAAACTATCAATAAACCTTCAATAAACATCCAATATCCGTTCAATAACATGCGGTACACATGCAGTAACAATCAATAAACCTTCAATAAACATCCAATATCCGAGCAATAACATGCGATATACATACAGTAAACAATCAATAAACCTTCAATAAACATCCAATATCCGCGCAATAACATGCGTTATATATGCTGTAAAGAATCAATAAACCTTCAGTAAACCGTCACCAAACCTTCAATCAAACTTCAATAAACCTTTCCCATCTGCAATGCTATAAAAACTTCCTATTGGTTCCGTACCGCCCATCGAGTTTGAATCCCTCTTTCCTTTATAATCGGTTACTAAATTCGTTGATTGTCTTTATTTTATTGGTCTTGGGCAGCTCAGTAGCATAAAAGTAATGTATACTGTTGCATCTATATTGCTTGTCTATTGCGTCTATATTGCTTGTCTATTGCGTGCATAGCGTACATGTATTGCGTGTGTCTTGATTGTTTATTGCTTACGAAGGAAATAAACAACAATACATAGGCAACAGACAAGCAATATACACGCAATACACATGCAATCTATACGCAATAGACATGCAATATACATCAGTCCCTAATTTCACAATCCATAAGGGAGTCGTATCGATTAGGAAATTCTACTTAATAGTTGTTCTTCCTATTAATAAACAATCAATAAACCTTCAATAAACATTCAATATCGGACAATAACATGCGAAATACATGCAGTACACAATCAATAAACCTTCAATAAACATCCAATATCCGATAAATAACATGCGATACACATGCAGTAAACAATCAATAAACCTTCAATAAACATCCAATATCCGATTAATAACATGCGATACACATGCAATACACAATCAATAAACCTTCAATAAACATCCAATATCCGATAAATAACATGCGATACACATGCAGTAAACAATCAATAAACCTACAATATACATCCAATATCCAAGCAATAACATGCGATATACATACAGTAAACAATCAATAAACCTTCAATAAACATCCAATATCCGCGCTATAACATGCGATATACATGCAGTAAACAATCAATAAACCTTTAGTATATGCCAATAAACAATCTACCTATTTCAAGAACAATAATTTAAACTCAATGCCAATCCACCTATTTCAAGAACAAATATTACAAAATGGGTTTGAAAACTCATTGGTGGTGCGTGCAACATGTCTTTTTGGGGAGAACTTTTACAATCCTTGAAACTGTGCACTTAATTGGTCATTAAAAGAACAAATAATATTAAAATTGATAAAAGTAATAAAACTAATACCAAGTCCTTAATGGACTTCAACATATTCAGCACCGTAGCATCATACGTGTCATCTGGCTGTTCTGCTTGAGCGGAAGTTACATCAACCCATTCAAATCCATTGCAACTGGTGGCTCCCTAATTGCAGGCATCATATATGCAAAATAATTGTGTCAGAGTTAGACCAAGGTTTTTTTTCACCCACATACATATTCTGGAAATGAAAACTTACATAGGAGGTTAGGCACTTCCAAAATGGCTTCCCTCGATTTTTCTCTGATTTTGAAACCCGAAGCACCATTGCAGCTCCACAGTACGGACACCTCTTTGTTTGAGCCGGAGATGAAGACGAAGACATGTTGAATCTTCTCACTTGTACCTTTTCTCACTCAGATCTTCTCACTGAAACCTCTTCGGACTCATACCTTCTCACTCAGATCTTCTCACTCAAACCTCTTCGGACTCAGAGCTCTCTCATCTCTGCCCAAATGCGATTATATCCTCTTTTCTGTCCGTGGGTGGGTTGGGCATGCTTTCGACACATGTACCGTCAGATATGGGGCACCTTTTACCCCATAAACCAATATAATATTTAACTACCAAAACCCAATATGAAAATTGAGGGAAAACTGCCCTAAACCCTATATTATTTTCATTATATTTCATTAAACCAACTAGTTGGATAAACATTCATCACATTTTAATAAAATTACTACTGTATTTCGGTGTGGGAAAATGAAAAGTTATGTGATGGGACGTTATGTGACTAGTCAGTAATCCGTCACATTTGTTTCATTGACATAAAAAGGGCGGGAAAATCCTAAAAATGGCTATGCATATAGGTTCTTAATTTACTTTTTGACTGTCTGACTTCGCATTTCGATGACATTTTCCTTCTCTTCTGTTTTTCTCTAGTTTTAGGGTGTTGGTTCAGTTTCTTTAAAAAGGGTCAAGTGAGAAAAACCTCAAGTGGAAACACATTTTCCAAACGGTACAACAAACACACCCTATAACAGAACCAAAACCCCATCTATTCTCATTTCTCCCCTCTTCCACTCCTCAAATCGTTCCATTCCAAAAAAATAGAAACACATGAATTCCAAATATTTCACTACAGTCGGAGGAAAGAGAAGGAAGCATATCCATTTGGAGATGCCCCAAGCCTTCATCCCGGAGTTGGCTTGGTTTAAAGTGATGTTATACGTGGCAACCCAATCTTCGGAAGATCTCTTCCGTATGGCATCTGTGTGCCCATTATTCCAAACGTTGGCAAACACTCCACAAGTGTGGAACACCATTTCAATGGCTAAGTACCCAGACCATCCTAGCTGGTACAATGATAATCCTGCGGTCCAGCTTTTCTTGCAACAATGCAGAGCTTGCGAGAACCCTGAGTCGATATTTAGAGAGGCGTTCGAAGTGTTTTTCATGCAGGGTAACGTGGAAGCGTTGTATGGGATGCGCATCGCAGCCACGGCAGGCCATATGGAAGCGGCATATATAGTTGGACTTCTTGGCATGTCTGGAATTGGTCAGTCAAAAGAGGATGCATTAGAATTTTTGTGTTCTTTGAATCAACGTAACAACATTGATATGAAAGGAACCAGGGATGCTTTGAGACGAAGATTAAGCCGAGTTTGGAATGTTGGAAGACATATCGTAGATATGTTTTACTATGGGAAGATTAAGTTCAATCATTGCAGCGCTTGTAACAACAACGAATGGTGTTTTGTTATTGAAGGCTGGCCTACTGAAGCAAAGATAAATCCTTCGTTCTGGACTTGTTGCAATCGATGCAAATGGCACCGTGAGAGTGTTTTTTGGTTCAAGGTAATGCGTGTGTATGTTGTGCCAGGGAATCCATACCCTTATAATTAGTTGTAGTATGTTTTTAAGGTTTTTATGCTTTCTGGACTTGCTTCTCTTCAGTTCTACGTTGGCTGGCTACGTTGGCCAAATGTTGGGTTGTAATGTATTTTGTCTGGTGTTTGTGCAGTCATAAACCGTTTTATATATAAATCTACGTATATATATCTGTATACTTGAATGCTTACTGACATCATAGATGGGTAATATGACATTTTACTGACATAGATATTTTGGCCAACTACAATCTTAATATTTGGTAAACGAAAAGGCGTGCATGGAGTGAGCTGTCTGTTCACCAGTGCTTGGAAAAGACATTTTCCCACTTATCATATCCTAAACTAATTTTTTTCTGAAGCCATACAATGGTTGACATGTATTTTTTTCATTTACTTTTTCAAAACATCCATTAACCCTAATAAAAATTAGAAGTTAAGAAATTGAAGAAGACAGAAACTAATTGGCACCTGAAATGGTCTTTTCGCATAACAAAATTAGAAAGAAAAACAAAAATTAGGGTCAATAAAATTAATAAATATATAAGGTAAAAAGTCATATAATAATAATTTAGGGTAAAGAACAATATCATAATAATTTAGCGTCACCACGAAACGGGGAATTCGGTAAGAAAGATGAAGCCTCAATGAATTCGTAGCAATTTTCGGATGTTTTTTTATATCATTTTTGTGTATTTAGTTATGAATTTTGTAAGGCAAAACAATAAAATAAGAATTTAGGGTAAAAAGCAAGAATGTTTGGTTGCAACTGACGTACACTTGTGCAAGTGGTAAAAGGTATGCACTGAGATCGCGCCATGTGTCCACTTGCGATTATTTGGGGTTTTTTTAGTGCAAACAACTTGAACAAATTGTAATAAATAGTCGGAAAATCGTAAAAATGCCCCGAAAATTACTCCGGCCTCCTTGTGACGTTATAAAACTAGATGAACCTATAAAGCATCCATTTCGCAATGAAAAAATCCAAATTGTTTTAGAGAACTGACTTTCCTCTTAACAAGTATATTTCCTTAATATTCGTTATATAATTTGTAATAAGACAAGAAATAGTTTCCTTTCAAATATAAGGATGTAACATAATCTGTTTTTGTTTTGTTATAATAATGTACGTATATAATAATTGCACACTGCTTTGAAGCCATCATTGCAACTGTGCCTAGAGCTTTGAACACGTCAGAGGTATTCAATAAGTCGTCCATATGCAACTGCGTCTAGAGTTATGAACCGTCACAGGTATTCAATAAGTAGTCCATCGGGAATCAGTACAAAAAATCCATCATGTCCAATCACATAAAATAATGCCATACTTTTTTGAAAAACCTCACACCACTCAAGCAATTTTAAAATATTAGTGAATATTTGTCCTAGTCTATATAAGTGATTATATATTCACTCTGCATTTTTTTCACAGTATATGTTAACTTTGAGGGATTCCACAAACATATAATATAAAGAAAGAAAACAATAGTAGGAGATGAACCAGTACAAAAAAACAATAACATAACCTTGTCACAAATGCTTTTCCATAAACCTTGCCCTAACATATAATAAATAAAGGCAACATTGCATATGATGCAACCATGTCCAAATCTGATACGTGATCACACAAAAATGGACATGGCAGCAACATATGACTGAAGTAGATGGCCACGTTGCATCACGTGTTCTCATCATTAAAGACATCAAAATATGAAGGTTGAAATCTTCCATAATAGTAAGCATCAAAATAGGCTTGAAGCAGAGTTGAACGAAAATTCCAATTCCACTGATTTGCCTCTGCTCAAACACGATAACCAAAATGGTTACTTCCCTTGGTGAGTATATTTGTTAACGTTGGAAAAGGTAATAGATGACCAATCAAACCCGGGTACGACGAGTTTTGCATAGGACCGGAAGTAGTCGAATCCAGCTTGCATCACACGCTTCTTTGACTCCACTGCATTAGATGAGTTCTTGTATTTTTGAACAGCTACACTCCGAAGTCGTTTGTGTCTACGCTTCATGCGCTGCAACTTCGCCCTATCCAGATTGGCCTGCCTTTTGTCATCTTCAATTTGGCCTTCAACAAATTCCAAACGTGCCCTTGCCCTTTGGATTTCATCACCAAGTTGAAGATGCCTCTCCTTCCAGAATCCAAGAACCCTTTCAGACTCAAAACTTCCAACAAAATGGTCATACTGTCTAGGAATGTGACACTGCTTGTCTGGTGACTCACTTGCGTGTCGAAGGCGGTCTTTGTTTGGAGGGGTGTTTATTATGCTGACATCAAACTTGGTTAGTAAATCCATTCTATGGAGGGAGAGAGTTTCTGTGGAGGAGAGAGTTTCAGTCGATGGAGAGAGATTCGATGGAGGAGTCAGTTTTTCGTGGAGGGAGAGTTTCTATGAAGGATGTGATAGTAATACCAATAAAAAGGTTCCCGCCAAAAAATATTTGGTTGACAATGTATAAAGTAATTTTTTGTCTGATACAATCTAAGTTTAATCCTAACCACTGTGGTTGGGTTCACTAACTAGATGTCACTTCCATTGAGTTTCTTTCAGCCACTGACAGTGGTGATGAGGTTGACATGCTTGAAAAACAAAACCTGACACCTCTTTTTAAAAATTGAAATAAAGTACATATGTTGACTACACGCAAGCTTTGGTATGTTGGTCTATAAAGCTATGTCCCCTTCCTCAAACGAAATTGCATATGCAATCCTCACCCTCTAAAAACAAATAGGATTATTCAAGCATGTCATCCTCTTCAGGCGCCAACAACACAGTCGAATATGAAAAATTGGAGTTGCAGGCTCCATTTCCACGTCGTACTCGCCGACCCCTTCCATTTTCAACATCATTTGGGAGTGAGGGGGACTCCGATGATCCTTTAGAAGCAATACATGCAGTCAGTAGCAAGCTAGATTATAATTCCAGACTGATCAATTCGTGGCACGAGAAATGTGTTGAAGACGAGGCCATTCTGGCTGATCTTAACATTAGAGTTAACAAAGCATTCTCCCAAAAGAACAAGTACTTGAAGTTGAGTCATACAAGGAAGTTGAAAGCAGAGGAGTTGGATACAGTAATGAATGATGAAATTAAAGGTTGTTTGATGAACCATATGCGATGCGAAGAGCACCATAGTGAACTGGAGATGGCATTCAACGAAGGATTCGAAAATTTCCGAGCATTTGCGGCAACTACTCATACAAGTTATAATTGGGACTATGTATCCCCTGATGCTGTGAGAGAGATACTAGACGATGGTGGTGACATGAGTGAGCATAAGCACGTCAAAGCTGCTCGGAAGAAGCCGACCAATACGACTGACTAATTGCGGCTACGGCTGTTCAGTTGGTTGGGGTGATCGTGGTATTGCTAACAGGGACCAAATAATATGCTTTGCAATGTAAAACTATCTTATGGGACCATTATGTCAGTCGTCAGTAATTCGTCAATTTTGTATGAATGAATGAAATGTTTGGATGCAGTAAATTAAGCTATACAAATAATGGGTTATTCATGGACTTTTTTCTGATGTTATACAATACTTGGAATGTAATTTGTTCTTTTTATTTTTCAAAACATCCCTTCACCCTAATGAAGGAAAAAAAAATTAACAAATTGAAGAAGAGAGAAACTGATTAACACCAGAAATGGTCTATTCTCACTCAAAATAACAATAAAAATAATAATTTCGAGTAAATATAATTAACAAATGTAGAGGCTAAAAAGTAATATAATAATAATGTAGGGTAAATAATAATAAAATACTAATATAGCGTAACCATGAAACAGGGAATTCAGTAAGGAAGATGAAGTGTCAATGAGTTCGTATCAATTTTCGGAACATTTTTATCATTTTTGTGTATTTAGTTATGAATTTCATAAGAAAAAAATAATAAAATAAGAATTTAGGGTAAAAACCAAGGATGTGGCCATGTGTATTGACGTACACTTGTGCAAGTGGTGAAAGGTGATGCGCTCAGATCGCGCCAGGTGTCAGTTTGCGATTATTTTGGCTTTTTTTAGTGCAAAAATCTTGAAAAAAGTTAAATAAATAGTAGGAAAATTGGAAAAATGCCCCGAAAATTACTCCGGCCTCCTTGTGATGTTATACAACTGGGGGAAGCTAGAAATCATCAATTTCATAAACAAAAAATTTGAATGCCTTTAGATAACTCACTTTCCTCTTAACCCTAGCTATATATGTTGTTAACTTTAACCTAGATAACCTACATCAACAAGCATCTCCCGTGAATGCTCGAAATTGTCTTTTAAAATGAATAACCATGAAACGGGGAATTCAGTAAGGAAGATGAAGTGTCAATGAGTTCGTATCAATTTTCGAAACATTTTTATCATTTTTGTGTATTTAGTTATGAATTTCATAAGAAAAAACAATAAAATAAGAATTTAGGGTAAAAACCAAGGATGTGGCCATGTGTATTGACGTACACTTGTGCAAGTGGTGAAAGGTGATGCGCTCAGATCGCGCCAGGTGTCAGTTTGCGATTATTTTGGCTTTTTTTAGTGCAAAAATCTTGAAAAAAGTTAAATAAATAGTAGGAAAATTGGAAAAATGCCCCGAAAATTACTCCGGCCTCCTTGTGACGTTATACAACTGGGGGAAGCTAGAAATCATCAATTTCATAAACAAAAAATTTGAATGCCTTTAGATAACTCACTTTCCTCTTAACCCTAGCTATATATGTTGTTAACTTTAACCTAGATAACCTACATCAACAAGCATCTCCCGTGAATGCTCGAAATTGTCTTTTAAAATGAATAACCATGAAACGGGGAATTCAGTAAGGAAGATGAAGTGTCAATGAGTTCGTATCAATTTTCGAAACATTTTTATTATTTTTGTGTATTTAGTTATGAATTTCATAAGAAAAAACAATAAAATAAGAATTTAGGGTAAAAACCAAGGATGTGGCCATGTGTATTGACGTACACTTGTGCAAGTGGTGAAAGGTGATGCGCTCAGATCGCGCCAGGTGTCAGCTTGCGATTATTTTGGCTTTTTTTAGTGCAAAAATCTTGAAAAAAGTTAAATAAATAGTAGGAAAATTGGAAAAATGCCCCGAAAATTACTCCGGCCTCCTTGTGACGTTATACAACTGGGGGAAGCTAGAAATCATCAATTTCATAAACAAAAAATTTGAATGCCTTTAGATAACTCACTTTCCTCTTAACCCTAGCTATATATTTTGCAACAACCAACATCACAAGTATATTTCCCTAATATTAATTATCTAGGTTTTAATAATACAATAATTAGTTTCCTTTCATATAAAAGGCTGTAAACGTATCTGTTTTGTTATAAAAATCCACATATATAATAATTGGACAATGCTCTGAAGCCATCATGGGTGCGTGCATCTAGATCTTTGAACACGTCAGCGCTATTCAATAAGTTGTCAATATGGCTCCGTCTTGGGTTCGTAGTAAATATCTCTATCATGTCAAATCACATCGTTCGATGGCCTGACACCAGTCTAGCAATTTTGAAATAGTACTGAATATTTGTCCTAGTCTATATGAGTGATTAGAACTTCACACAATATTTTAATTTTCACAGTATATGTTGCTTTGAGGGATTCCCTAAACATATAATATAAAGAAAGATAGAAAAAGTGTGACATGAAACAGTACAAACAACAACATATAACTGGGACAAATTAGAAGTATATTTCCTTAATGTTCATTATCTAATTTATAATAACACAAGTATTACTTTCAGTTGCTTCATATATAATTATTGGGACTATGTATTGCAATTCCTTGTGTCTAACATTGTATTTTGCAAAAACTGAAATATTATTCAATAAGTTGTCAATATCACCACGCGTTGGGAATCAGTAAAGTCGCATTATCATGTCCCTTCACATTAAACAGATGGCGTACTTTTTCTCAAAAAATTGACACGTCAGTCATAAGTAACACTCTCCTTATTCACTTTACATGCCAATGTGCTATACATTCTTTGGTGAATGATTTATGGGTTATTTATATAACAAAATATTACAAATATTGCTGAATATTTATTTCGTCTATATGAGTGGGGACACGAGTGACCATAAGCATGTGCAAGCTGCTCGGAAAAAGCTGACCCATACGACCGAGTGAATATGACTACCATTGTTCAGTTGGTTGGGGTGATCGTGATATTGCTAAGAGGGAGCACATAAAATGCTTTGCAATGTAATTTTCTTGTGTGTGCGAAATTACGAGTAGTTGAAATGTTGGTGTGCACTTTAATATTCTCCAAGCATTCGAAATGTGATTAGCTGCAATGTACTTATCATGCATAGAAGATGTTGTATTGTAGTTTGTATTTTACACGCTGATTTCTAATCATTGTGTTCCAACATAGTGCAAATTTCAAGTATCCTTCAGGTACGAATGTTTACAAAATCGTGCACCAATATTGCTTCATAGTCAAGGTCAGATCTTAATAACCAGTCAAGCACTAGAACATAACATTAGGAAAAATTGGTTGCTGCTGTAAATGATTAGTGTTGCTGAAAATGATTCGTGCTGGAAATCATTACTGCTGATGGAAACAACAGCTCCCTGCTGGAAATGCTACATTAGCCTGTGATATAATCAATGAATCTGTGTCACTCGTTCATAATTCAGCATAAACTACCCATTGTACATGGTAAAAGTCATTGCTTCACAAAACTCAAAATTTGATACTTTATCAAATGTCTATGAAAATTTCCAAATAGGGAGAAGACATGTAAAATTAACATGTGTCCAAATTTCATGCAAGAAGTAAACCAACCAAATTTCCATTTCAATTAGCAGTGGACAAAGTAAGAGCTTATAAGTGGACATGAACAAACAAATAAAATAAAACTGCATATAGAAAACTTAACCTGATCATTAGCCTTCATAACAACCGGCCTTTCTATAATACAAACATAAATCATTCGGTAGGTCCGTGCATCCTGTAAAATTCGTCGAATAATGGGTCACTGAGATCTATTGGAGTTGATTCCTCATTGTTTGATGGTGATGTCCTGCATAAACACCAAACACAAGCACATAAAAAATTTAACTATTCAAATTTTAGGTGTTATTATAAATAGTTTTAACATCTTACGGTGTGTTCAAATTTCTTGGGCATTGTCTTCTATCATGACCAATGTCTCCACACTCCCGACAGTGTCGAATCCCTCGCTTCATTGGCTTTTCCTTTGCTCCCGTTACTTGTTTCCACCTTCCTTTGCACCTTACTCTCTTAGGGTCTTTCATATATTGTGTTTGAGAGCTGGACCCTCCAACTTCGTTATTACTTGGTCCATCCTTCAACAACTTCAACTTCACCCGCAAACTTTTTAGAGTCTCTGACACTAGCTCACATCCTTCTTCACACATTAATGCATCCTCAACCACATCTGAAGCAAGTCGGGACATTGTACTCCGCTTTATTAAAAGACCAGGATCTGCAGAGTCTTTAATTTCGTTGCCATTTGCATCTGACACCAATCCAGCTTTCGCAGTTTTTTTCCACCTTTTCAAAATATATTTATCGGGCATATATTCAATCTGGTCCCTTCTGAACAATGCTAGGATGTGCTTGCAAATAATCCCAACAAATTCAAATTTTTTGCAGCTACACGATGCGTGGTCAGAATCTTTGACATATACGACTTCTGCCACTCTTGTTTGCCAATTTTTCCTTTCGCTCACATTAAAGACAACTTTAGAAGCATCCTCTGTTTTGAGCTCTAGGAAACATGCTGTACTTTGTATTAGTTCTTTCTCAAACTTTTGAAACATTGACCTTGTGTACAAGGTAGCCATTTGTTTGTTCATTGGCATTGGTAGAATACATTGAGCCACTTCAAATGCATCTACGTGATCAGCAGCTAACTCTTTTTGACGTTGATGGGAAAGTGCCCTCTCAAATCGTATTATGAAATCCATCAACGAATTTCTCCTTGATATGTATTGCTTGAAGAAAGCATGAGAACCTTCCGCTCTTTGGCTGCTTGACATTCCAGCGGCAAAAAAGTCTCGTGCGTAGGCTGGAACCCAAGATTCCCTTAAATCAAACATTGAACTTAGCCATTGATGGTCAGTCAAACCAGCCTTTGTAACCACAATATTCCACTTTGCATCAAACTCATCCTTATTGTCAGTATCCCATATGGCTTTCTGAAATTCACGCCAATACTCCTTATAAGCAGAATGTGGTAACTTAACATGGAACTTTGATGTGATGTGCCATATGCAAAGCCGATGAAATGTAGTCGGGAAGGCTATTGAAATCGCTCTGGTGATGGCCGCATCTTGATCTGTAATGATCGTTTTAGGTTCGCCACCTTGCATGGCTTTCTTAAACTCCTCAAACATCCAAATAAACGACTCAGTCGTTTCCTTGCTCAAAAATGTGCATGCTAAGACAATTGTCTGACCATGGTTATTAACTCCCAATATTGGTGCAAATGTCAAGTCGTATCGATTCGTGTTGAATGTGGTATCGAATACAACAACATCTCCATACAACCGGTACGCCCGTCTAGAACTTGCATCTGCCCAAAAACATCGACTAAACCTGTCTTCGCCATCTCCCTCAATCTTGAAATAAAAAGCCTCATTTTTTTTCTGTTCAGCCATAAAATACTCGGTCACTAGTTCAACATCGTGGTTCCTCAGCTTCCCATTCACACTACATTCAAGATTGTAAATATCCTTTTTGATAAAACCGATTTTATCCATTCCTCCGGATTGCACCTCGAAAATACTTACCTTCTGATGAATGGGGATATTAACCGAACCCAACTGTTTTGTAAGTACTTTTGTAGAATCCGAAATACGACGGTGTGATCTCAATAAATGCACTCTTTCTGAGGCTGTCATCTTATGATTGTGTCCCTCTGCAAAAAGAGAGATGGCATACTTCTTGCTCCCATTTGTCTTCACAACCACAATCTTAGCTTTGCAATTGCATCTACTTATTCCCCGCTGTCTTTTTCTCTCCCGAGTTTCATCTTTCCTGTATGCACCTTGTTTGCAACAAACAAATTCTTTCCTCAGAATCTCTTTCTTATTTGTCCCCCGAAAGCTGGAATGAAGTCGAATACCAAAGCCAGCCAAGAATGCATATCTGTTATATAAATTATAAGCGAGGTCAAGCGAGTCGAACTTCATCCCAACCGCTGGTGTTTCCTCATTTCTTACTTCAGGAATGTAAACCATCCCATTAGCTGTTACACAGTCATCACTCTCTGAGCCCCCAGACATTTTACCCACATATATTTTTGAACTACTTCTAAATCACTGCATAGCAAATATTAATTCAATAATCAATCATTACTGCATTACAACATATCAATGCATTCCACTTACACAAAATATTGCCCAAATTGACACAAAAAAGACGCATAGCCTAGCTTGTTTGTAAGAGCCATTATTACACAAAATTTAATAATAGTTACGTCATCTCTTGTGCAATAATCTGGAAAAAATAACATTAGAACCAACATGTTCAACTAAGAACACAAATGTAATTCAAACCAGCAATTACAGAACTTCTCCCAATATCCTCTCCAAATGCCTACTCCTAATGCCATTAAGCCTAAGTTTGGGATCTTTTACCTACATTTTATAATTTCCCACCCCCACCAAAAACAATCAACTAAATATATTGAATATTCATAAGGAAATGACGCATTATTGATAGCAAACTGACGCATTATTGATGGCAGAATAACACATTATTGACCGAAGAAATGACGCATTATTGATGCCACAAATGACGAATTTCTCACCCTCACAAAAAACAAACCAAACCCAATAAAATCAATCCAGCAACAGTAAACTTACCTCTCAAACTCAAGCGGGAGCTCCGAAGTCAATCAGCTTAAGAGAATGTGGTGGACATTAGAGAAGACTCTTTGGTAGTGGAGACTCCATTTCTACCACAATCGAGGAACAAATGCTGCTGCGGCGTCTAGTAGATATGCTACTTTGCTTTCATCTGGAATCTCGTGTGCTGAACGAAAAAGAGAAGGGGTTTTCACTTCGGCCATAGAATCAAAACAGGGCAATAGCTAGATAAGAGCCATTAATCGTCATACCGAGGATGCCATAGATCGCAGGCCTCCCAAGGAGCTGATGATAATGGAGCGACTATAGGGTTTGGGAGCTTTGGATCTTTCTAATTCTGGGTTTGAGTTACATTCAAAAACAGAGGACTGTGTTCTTGAATTTTTCAGAGGGAAATATCTTCAACTGAAGTTGGGTTTCCAACGGGTCAGATTTCAACCCGGTTCTACATGCACCCTCTTTTAAAAACTCACCGTTGGATGAAATCCAACGGCTCTAACATACCCCTCAAATAAACCCCTTATAACTTTCCCCTCACTATAGAAGCTCCCGAGAAGAATATCCTCTTTCTCGGGTTCATTGTTGATTGTTAAAGGCTTTACGCAATTGGGCTACAATGGAAAGAAATATTGCAGCAGATGGCTTACCTTGGTCTGGGTTTGCACCGAGGCCTGCATGTGCCGGACACCCCCAACCGTTTTTAGTTGATGTGCTACCAGATGATTAGCCTGGTGTTAAGAAAATTGTAGTACTCCATCCGCAGTAAAGACACTTCTCAAACCTATATTTCTGGGATTACTGACACAAATTTCATTCTTAATCTCAAGTGTAAAATTACATACCAAATTGATCGGAAATCGGAATATTACAACATCTACACTGATCCCTTTTGAAGAATCATGGTGTACAACTCATTCAAATGAAAACATTACACCCATTGCCATTTATCAAATCATCAATGAATCCCTTCTATACTAATATCATGGGGCAGGCTTCAAGAATCTCTGCTAGCCCTACCATTCAAGCAACATTGAGACAGAAAGAACGCCTAAGTTCCCAACTCAATCTCCCCCTACCCCAAACCCCCAAAATAGTCTTGTTGAGTGAATATAATATAAACTGCCAATCTTTACAGAACGCCTTATTTGTCCGGTGCGTGAGAAAATAAAAAGTAAAATAAAATAAAAAGAAGCCAAAACATAAAATAAACTTTTCTTATAAAAATAGATCCCAAAATCTTACAACTTTACAATTAATAAATAAAGCTCTATCACTCTCATCTAATTCAACCTCAACTAGTTTAGTCCTTGTCTTGCCCAATAATTCATCTGAAAAATTAAACAGGGTGAGGGATGAGCAACCACCGCTCAGTGAGTAGATTATGTAATATGCCAGTCAAGCAATGGCGTTTTACACTCTAGAAAATATCATGAAAAGATACACCAATCCAGATCATATCACATCATCCCTTCATATCTTGGTTATCCTTCATAGCATGTAACCAACCACGTGATCCCTATTGGCCTCACTACCCTATGTCCCCGTGTGGTACATCTATCCCTCGGATACTCCAACATTGAAGTTCTCATGTTCCATGAATAATACATACTTCATATTCCAATCAATATATACATATATATATATATATATATATATAGTGTGAAAGATTGTACCAAATTAGACATGCTTGACTTGAAATAGAGAGATATTTGTAAATAGAATAAATCCACGATAATTCATGGTTTTTATATTTTATCACAAAATAAGAACTTTTAGAACACATTACATAAATCACTCACCTCGCTAATGAGAACCCTTTAAATAAATTGCCAAGACAACCCATCTATCTATCTTCATATACTATCACTCAAACCAAGCTCCAAGAGTTTCATCACCACTCTCACTCCTTCTTTCTCTCTTACTTTCTCTCTCATTTCTCATGCAAACTATGCATGTCTTTCTCTAGATGTAGTAAACCATTTGTGAATGTAGACTCCTATTTATAATAGTAGAAGTAGGCAACAAGAAATCCCTCATTGGTTAATATTCTTTGGCGGCCACCATATAGGATAACAATAACTTGATGTTATCTCCAATCTTTGCCACCTAGCAAGAATGATGGCACCATCTCTAGCTACAATACTCTTCATCCAACACCTCATGCTAATACCAAAAATATCTTTTAAGTCTTAACTCCTAAGTTTTCAATAAAATACAATATAATGAATATTGTATAAATATATATAATTTATAAATTAAATGGCAAAATATTACATCTTCAAACTATATAATTTTATAAATATGGGGTTTCACATGTTTTTAATAAATAGTCATATTATTTAATGCTTTCTTTATTGAATAAAAGGGAAACAATACAACAAATTAATACATATGGCAAATCTTTCAATACAACCTAATGGTTTTGATCATTTAACCAATCCGTATTGCTAGGTTCGTCATCATGGAAAAGTTTTCTTCTCATCACATCCCTTCGTTTTAGCTTCCAATAAGACTTTGTTTCAGGAGACATATGGCTCGTATCCATGGCCATGATTTTCATCTCTCTGTCCTCCATGTCTTGTTCTTGTGCCTACTGCATTTGAATTGCAAATGCTTCATGTCGTACCTTGTCCGCTTCTTCTCTTTTCAAGTCTCTCTCAATTCTCAATGTGTCGTTCTTAGCAATTTGCTCCAAAAATTGTGCACATTCATTATTCGAAGTGCTCCCTCTCTTGGCCTTTGCCGCCTTTCTCCCAATAGGTCTCACAGCACATTTGGGAGTGGTGAGTCTTGATCCATTGGGGAGTCCAATGGCGAACCAACTCAATATTCGATATACTAAGCCCAAACTCTATCAATAGGCTACAAAATTTTGGGCTTATGAGCCGAGCTTAGATAGCCCATGACATTTTCGGCTATATTTTTACTTTCGAGATATTTTAAAAATTAAATCAAATCTTTAATTATTAAACACAATAATATTATTTAATCCATTATTTATATAGTATTAATGTATAAACAAGTGGGGCAATGACAAACCAACCATGACTACTAGCGTGCCTCTCCGCAGACTCTTAAGATGCCTGCCACTCTCAAGCTTTCAAAGCTATCATTCTTTCCAAGACGATGGCATTTTTATAATACAATATTTATTTTATAATATTATTAAATATAATTTTTAATTATTATTAATTTATCAATTAAAATATCAGCCAGGCTGGGCTACCATAGGGTTAAAAATTATTGCCAGGGCCATACTCATTAGACAACAAGCCGACTAAGACCGTTCATTATATCGAGCCTGGTAAGTCCATAGCTCAAAAATTCGAGTTAGGTCTTTGGCCTAACTTTTGTGAATAGAATTTTAATGGTCGGGCGGGCCTTACGTTAATGCATTCACACCGTTGGTCTGGCAAGTATACTTCGAATTGAGTCTTTTTTTTCATTCACATGCAGTGCATGAATGAGATCGATGTATATATTTATGGCTTTTACTTGGTTGATTAAAATAACACTATAGCTGGAATTAGTACATCAATGGGAGAAGTCCGAATCAATTGTTCTTACAAGTAATTAAAAATAATTCAAAATCATATTTATTCCTGCTAAGCACTCCAAATTAACTCATAATCTTATGTATATATTTGTGCACATCTGCAATCTTCAAGACTTTAATTGAAAGTAAACAAACTAAGATTATGGAGCTAATAATATCAAAGTAAACAAATTAATACCCATCAATTTCGAGAAAAAAAAATACATGCAATTTGAAAATAATTAGGGATTCTTAGATATAAGTTCATTTTCGGTAGTGCACGTTGCATGCAGTTCTCATTCTTCCTCTTATCAATTGAGGTCCGCTAAGCCAACTGTAAGGGCAGTTAAGCAAACATTGCATCCACCATATTTGAGATATTTACAACATGCCAGTGAATGGAAATTGCAGGTCTTTGCAAATACCACCCCCTAAACTTTCGTTTCCACCTACAACGAAACTTTTGGCATTCAATTTATGCCGATTTCACTCCGCATGGATTCAAAAAAATTTTAATTCATTTTTCTTTTATTGCAGCATACATATGGTATGGAAACTATGCTCTCATCCTAACCAGTATCGAAATCAGAATGGAAAATCCCATGTACATGTTGAGAAAATTAGAGTATACAACTCTAATATAGACTTGTTGGAGGCAAAATAAGTAAACAAATTACTTGTATTAGACTCATAAAATATTACAACAAGACAACTCTCAAAGAAAAGATCAACTCTTATAAGCGCTCTTTCTTACTTTCTAGAAACAAACTCTAGAACACTCACATTCCACACAAGAATTACTTGTTGGAAGTTTGAATGAAATTTAAGGACATTTGTCCCACATTGGTAGAAAGAAGAAAGATTGAGGTCTTTATAAGTGTGGAAGTCTCACACTTAGTAAATGGAAGTTGGACCAAGTGAAAGCCAATCGGACTTCAAAAATCGATTTGGGCATTGAATATTATATAAATAATAATATAATATTTAATTGTCAATTGGGATGGCATTCATTATATACTGAGGCAGCTGCCAAGTTTTGTTAATGGCAAGGGTATTAATTTTTTGGCTGTTTTCTTACCGTGTCACTTGCTGAGATTCTTAATGGTGAACAAATGTAATTGACGTGTGTAATTTTTTCAATGTCAGATGTTGGACGTAATTGATGTTTCCTTGTAAGTATTGCCAATTAGGCTTGCAAATTGAAATATGGTTTAACACTAATGATAAAAATTGGCATACCAAGTTGTAAGACAAGACAACATTACTTTTGAAATCAAAGTATGTCAAGTCGTTTTGGTGGGAGAGAATGTTTTCTTAGTTTCAACTTTCACGGTGGAAAATGATGTTGATCTAGATGCAATGTCGTTTGGTTAATGGTATGTGTCTGGACTGGAAAATTACTCCATCATGTGGTTAAAGCAGTTTAGCAAGGTAATGTGTTCGTCCTTCAGAACCGTATTCGATTCTTATTTTTCAAAAATTAGAATAATTTAAATTATTATTTATATTAAAATAAAAACCTTGAGTGCGAATAAAAATGACCAAGTCTAAGTAGTCATTTGTCTTCCCACAATGCAAGTTCTGACTATGACAGTATGCTGTGTCATGTTTTCCTCGGAGTCCTATAAAAATTCAATTGAGAAATTGAATAGGTCACTAAAGCTATCCTAGAGCCATCTTCAAAATATTATGTTATATCTTTTGGATTTTAAGGTTTTCAATTTATTAAAATTCGTTTAATATATATACAGGGAGCTATAGTTGAGAGATCCCTCAAATAAGCTTATTTGATGAACACTTATGTAGGGCTCACTTCGTATTATTTCACTAATATCCAAACCGTCTATTTTGTAGATACTCATTCAAAAATTATCTCTACAAAAAATACTTGAATCTGATATCATATCATGTTCATTGATTTTGTAGGACATAATTGGATAACTACCTCTTTTGATTCTAACTATTGCAAGTCAGAACCTTTTGAACGTTACTTTTTTTTTTTTTTATAACCTCTTTTAACCTTTTAAATGTATTCAAATGAACTTTTTAAAAAGTATTCAAATTAATTTTTTTTAAATATAAAAAATTGCGTCATATCTGAAATAGTCTCTAAATAGTAGTTTAATTAATTTAAACAACACATAGTACGTAGTGGAATGTATGAGTGTTGTACCATGATTTTTATCAAAATAATAAAATAAGAGGATCCTAAAATAGAGCCATGTATGGCTAGAGATCGAAAAATTTAACCCTACATTATTTTTTTAAATAATAATATTTTATAGGGCTTAATTGTAGCCCTATAAAATAATAATTATAGCCAATCACATAATTACATGTGTACAAGACTCAAAGTAGTCAGATGAAAATGTTAGTCTACAACCCAAACCACCAGAATGGATGCAACTCATGATGCACGTATCTGTGAGGATGGTCACGTGTCTGTTAGTTAGGAATGAGCTGGCTGGTTGTTATTGTTGTTAATCTGTTTTTTAACTTAATTCACTAGTTAGTTAGCTAGAAGAGATATATAAGTCTAATTGAAAACTCTGTAGTGTTGTGAATGAGAAAATCAGTTTCAGAACTTTACTTTCTCTCTTGTTCTGTTTCGCTTACTCTCTCTCTCTCTCGATACTTCTAGTTTGAGAAGCTTGATTAGGTTCATCCATGGCTTCCATGAAGAAAGCTTTCAGAAAATACCTCTGCACAACGCGGGAATGGGATCCGCGCACCTCATTGATTAGGGTCACGACGACACCGTTTCAAAAGTTTCAACGGCTTATTGACATGGGTTTTAGTCGACCCAATGAGCACATGACAAGTTGTCTTCAACGGCGAGAACCAATAAATTGTTAGGCAAAGATTATGTCTCAAAATTTCATCCAAATCGGAACCCATTTAGCTACTTAGTTATTATCAAAAGAATTTCCGTGTGTTATTGAAAACATTGTGTTCACTTATTCATGTGATCATAGTTAGATAGCTAAATGCACTTCCATTAGGATGATTTTTTACCAATATGGTCTTTCACTAAATAAGGGATAAAGAGATATATTGTAGATTGAACTAAAACGAGCGGTTAGCGTTATATTAACTTACTAACTACTTAGGACTTAAATACAACAGACATTTTTCCATAAGTCACCAAATCGAGCTAAAATTGAAGTGAAACATGGTTTTGTAGATATGATTTATTATCTGAAATATAGTTCAAAAATGTCAAAGGAAACTTATGTACAGCTGCCTTCACGGAAAACCAACCCCTATGTAAATCCAAGACACCATCCAAGACCATGTATCTGAGAAAGGCTTGTTGGAATTCTACCATGCATTTGGTTTCTTGATAGGGAAATCTAGTGATTGCAAGTTTCCAATATCCGGAGTTATTTGACCTGTTAAAAAGTTTCTCAAAAGTTTTAAAGAAACTTACCCAACAAGATAATTGATTTCAACAGAAATATCCGCTGCTAACCGATTGTTCGATAAATGAATGCTCCTTACAAGACCCAATAGTACCTTTGTATTTGGATATTATTCCTTTCCATATTAAGGGTGCTTCATCATCATAACTACTCTGAGTTAAAGTCCCATCTCCATAATCACTTGTATAGTTATAAGTGATGGTTAAACTTGAATTTCCTTTTTGAGCCAAAGCAGTTAAATTGTTCAAGCATAGTTCTAAAGATGTTGTTTGTTGGCACCAAAACTTGAACAGATAGAGATGAGTGCAACTTACAAGTGATGTAGACGATCTAGGAGATCGATTGAGCGATGGATGGAGATTCTTCCTGTCTTCGGATGCTGATCCTGAATAGAAGGAAGCTAAGACTCGTGAGGTCTATGGAACCGGTGTGGAACCAGCCTAAGACCCTCCGATGCCAAAGTAAGATTGTTTTCTAAGAGCTTTTGCTGTTGACAATATAATAGTATAAAAGTCAAGTTGAAAAGTCTTACCCCTGTATTGTAGTGAAGGGGCCTATTTATAAAGGGAGATTTGGATGCTCTTAGTACTCACTTTCGATGTGGGACTCGTGGGAGGGCCCTACGAGGTTGACACGAGTCCTTAGATATTTCGGGCGGGTGCTTCGAGGTTGATTCTGAAGAATCAGTAGGGGGTACCGATTGTACACAGTGTTGGGCCTGTAGCGGCTGTTTGCTGCTTTGAGACAGTTCCATCGGTAGCCGATGCCGATTGTTCGAGGCCTTGGGTGCTTGGATGAGTTTCTAAGATCCACGTATCGTTGGATGAGTAGAGGGTCAGATATGGTACAAACATTGTTCATCGAAAAAAATCCAAAATTTGAATGTGTGTTAGATGACATAATTGTGATGGTATGCTTCCATAGAAGTGATTAGACTGCAAGATATATAGATAAATTTGAAAGGGTAACCCTTAACCATTCAGGCAGCCTAGGAGTGGCCTTGGTCCCCCTATATTTTTTCTCTCCACTATTATATTATATATAACATGTAGAACTAATGTTAAACAACTTATAATTTAAGTTTCCATTTAAAACAAATTAGACATGATTAAATTAGAAATATATTTATAAGCTCTAAACATGTAACTATTAAATACTTAATGTTTTATATACTTGCATTTTCTATTTTGGCTCCTCAACTTTACAATTTTTACTTGAATCATTGGACTGTCTTCAAGTTTTATTTAATGTTTTTCTCTCCTTTTGTTTTTCTTTTTTGTTGGTATATATACCATGATTCAAAATTGGCTAGTGTAAAGGAGGTATTCGAAATCATCATTAAAAGTCCCTCTAACCTATAAAATAATTACCAAAGACCAAATATTTTTCAAAACCTCCTAAATATCTACTTGAGTGAGCCATTGAAATTGAGGTCCAAGTCCCTTGTAAAGGTGAGACACTCAGCACACACTTAATTTGGCTATACACGAGGGCCACGGTAGGGTCATTATAGAAATTGATTGTAAGTTTTTAGAGCACTTTCACCTATTTGTCATGGGAAAGGGTAAGGGGAGGCAAGGGCTATTATTATTTATATGAATAGTGCCAACCCTTGCAAAAGGCAAAATGTTCCACCCACTGTCACAGCAAAAGGCAATTACTATTCACTTTAAATTATTTTTATTTTTTATACACAAACGGTTAATTTTGATAGGGTTTTAGGTTTTGGTGTGGGAAGTAAAGAATATGGCTAGTTTTTTTTTTTTTTTTTTTTAAATTCTGAATTTTTTTTTCAAATTTTTTTATTATTTTAATTGGTTGTTAACATCATTATGATGTCAGCATTACGTCACTTGCCCAGACAGCAGCATAGGCTGGATAATAGCCAAAACCCATGTACCAGGCTTGGCAAACGAATTTGGGATCCCTCCTTTAAGTTCTCTTTATTGACCTCATAATGCAAAAGTCTTGATTCTTGTTCTTCAAATTTGTCACCCCCTCTCATTAGATGTTTTCTAAGGACCATACATATACATGGATTAGGGATTCTTTTGGTTCATCGAATATGTGAAGATTTTCTCAGTCTGGCAATACGTGATACCCTCTAACACTAAAATTAGAAGCCTTATTAACTAGTAACTTAAATAATTACTTTTTTGGTTTTTTCAATAAGGAACAAAACTAATTTGTATCATTAAGTTGAGATTTCTCAAATTTCAAATAAGATTTGAACTCTACTACTAGAGACACCAACTTGTGACAAAATTACATATTATCCTTGTGGCATATGGGTCATATATTAGTGTTACAGGCATCTTCAATTGAGGTGGAAATGTTTTCGTACTGCAATGATACGTATTCTAGCAGAAATGGCAATGGCATTAGCATTCTACAAAAATAAAGGTTTCAAAACTTAGTTATAAGTTGACAATCTAGTTTCTCAATTATGATTTTATTTTTCTCTTATGGTTATGGATGAAGTTCAATAGTTTCCATAAAAAACGAAGAACAGAGCACACGATCTCAAGTGCAATTATACATACCTTTAAATACTTAAACTACAAATATTAGTTGCCTCTGAACAATCATCAAGAAAAGTGAAATTGGATTAACATTACCTCTTTTTTTTCGAAGGAAGGATTAACATTAACATTACATTGATTTATTGTACTCCACATGAAAATGCTTATAGACTTCGCCGGCCACCTACGTCGACCTCTCAGCAGCCCTACAATAAGAATACGCCGGCAATCAACACACTAAGTTGATGCACATGCCCTTTAAATCACAAAACACATCTTTTGTGTCTTTAAAATTCTAAAACTAGTGTATGCATCTGTAACACACGTTTGGCCATGATGTTAGAGGCTAAACACGTTTGGTGGTGTTTATGGACAAAAAAATTTTAAAAATATAAACTAGAAATATATTTAGCTCTAGACATGTAACTATTGAATACTTAAGTGTTTTATATACTTGTATTTTCTATTTTGACCCCACGTTTACAATTCTCACTTGAATCATTGGACTGTCTTCAAGTTTTATTTAATGTTTTTCTCTCCTTTTGTTTTTTGTTTTTTGTTTTTTTTGGTTTGTATATATACCATGATTCAAAATTGGCTAGTGTAAAGAGGTATTTTAAATCATCATTAAAGTCCCTCTAACCTATAAAATAATTACCAAAGACCACATATTTTTTAAAACCTCCTAAATATCTACTTGAGTGAGCCATCGAAATTGGGGTCCAAGTTCCTTGTAAAGGTGAGACACTCAGCCCAAGCTTAATTTGGCTATACACGGGGCTGCGGTAGGGTCATTATAGAAACCGACTGTAAGGTTTTATTGGATGGACTCGGTGGAAAAGTTAGCAATGGCGCCTGGATTCCTAGAAATTTGAATCCTGCTGCTCATGTAGCGGCAAAGGTTGGTTTGGGAGCGGCAGAGTTGCAAAGCTGGGCTACTTAGCCACCACCCTCCCTAGTTCACGTTCTAGAGTCGGATGGGCTACCGTGCCCACCTCTCTAATTGTACCTGTTTGGTCGGGAAGATTCTTTTTGCTAAACATATGTTGGGTTGTATTAGCTAGAATTTTCCTGAATTTGTTTTCTAATTTAGTTTGCTTCTCCCTGTAATCTGTTCCTCAGGTTTTGCGAATTTTAATGCATTTCTCTTATTACGACCCAAAAAAAAAAAAAACACACACACACACACACATTCAGGTGCAAACAAGTCATGATGAAAGATAACGTTAAAGTGCATCTCCCAAACTAGCAATCCTTCATTTCTAGGATTGAACTCAAATTCCATGGGATTATTCATAAGAGCAATACAGTAAAAGGCAATTCAACAAAAAGACAATTCAACGTCTACATTGAGAGAAAAAAAAAAAACTTGCTTGAATCAGAGAAAAACCATGAGGTGCATAAGAACATCATACCAAATAGTTGACGGTAGAGGTTCCAATTACAAATAATGGTACAACTTATTTACTAACGATGGTTTATATTTCAAAGAGACCCTTTATCATAACTCAAATACTCAAAAGCTAGTACAAATATAGGAGCAGTCCTTCGTCTCAGGCATCTTCAATTGAAGGGAAGCATGTCGTCTCAGAGGTGTCTGTCTGCGTTAAAAAGACGATGGTAAACAACTCATAAGATAAATCACATAAAATAACCATGACTATGAGTCTAATGAGGATAGATAACAACAGAACAAAATAACGCATGTTCCTTTTATATAGCAGAAGGAGAGAATTGATGTTTCCTTACTTTTGGAGGGCAACAAAGTCATTTACTGTCTTGATTCTGTAAAATCTGTATGCATATTCGAGGTCAAGAATAACTAACTTGTATATCATTGAATTTCAAAATAGTATATGATAAAGATAGAAGTAATTACCATTTATCTATTAAGCATCCTTTGACAGATGATTGCTGCCTTCACGTGCAGCCAATCATTCAAAAATGTCAAGAAATTGAAGTATGTGTATCTGCATGACTTGTTGAGCAGAAGAGTGCCACAAACTCCCCAAAATCCAACAGCAAACCCAAGTCCCATGCTGATGTAATAACCTTGCGTTATGAGCCCATCCTGGCCGTCTTGGTTCACCAACACAGATTGTCCTGGACCTTTTTCCTCCTCAGGGCATGTCCTTGGGAGTGGTGCTCCACAAAGCAAAGGATTTCCACCATAAGCATAGTCAAAGCTTTGGAGCTGAGTGCCTATTGGAATTTTTCCAAACAAGTTGTCTTCTGACAAGTCCAACTTACCAAGACTAGCTATCCGAGAAAGACTTGTTGGAATTCTGCCATTTATCTGGTTTCTTGATAAATCAAGAGACTCTAACTCCTGCAAATTTCCAATCCTTGAAGGTATTTGACCTGTTAATTGGTTTCTCGATAGGTTTAAAGAAATCAAACCAACAAGATAAGTGATTTCACTAGGAATCTCCCCAATCAACTTATTGCTTGCAAGATCAATACTCTTTACGAGTCCTAGAGTACTTTTAAATTTAGCTCTGAATCCTTTCCATATTAAAGATGCTTCATCATCGTAACTCTCTGAAAAGTCTCCTCGTGAAAATTGACCATAAAAGGAATGTTGGATAGTTTGACTTGAACTTCTTTTTTGAGTCAAAGTAGTCAAACTGTTGAGACATTTGGGTATAGTTCCAGAGATGTTGTTCATCGACAAATCCAAAAATTGAATACGAGTGAGATGGCATAATTGTGGTGGGATGCTTCCATAGAAGTTATTAGATTGAAGGATAAGGATAGTCAAATTTGGGAGACTTGCCCCTAACCATTCAGGTATTGATCCCGATAATTTATTTTCCGCAAGATTTAAAAGTATCAAGTTTCTGCAATTCTTCAATTGTGAAGGCAACTCTCCCACAAATCCATTGTTATTTAGTCTTAGTGTCTCGATGCTAAACAAGTACCCCATGGTGGTAGGAATTTTTCCAGATAAAGAGTTATTGCTCAAATCAAGAAAGACTAATTTTTTTAAATGGATCCAGCAATCCGGAAGTTCTCCGAATATATGGTTGCTTGAGATATCAAGAAAATTTGAATTACTATCCTTCGTTGTGCACAAAAAAGAAGCTGCTGCCACTGAAAATTTATTATTGGAGAGATCTAAAAAAGGAACTTCTAATAAATTTGAAGGGATTGGACCCTCCAATTGGTTCCAACTCACATTTAGCTTATAAGGTGGGAACTCCAATCTCAAATTTCCAAGTGTTCCTCTAATTTGATTCTGAGAGAGATCCATAGAGAGTAATGACATATCCCAAAGCCAACTGGGAATGGTATCAGTAATTCCATTATCAGAAATATCAAGATCTGAAACACTTTTCTGAGTTTGCAGCCATTTTGGGAAAGACGGCCCCATCTTACAAGACCTCAATCTTATCGTATACAACTGGAAGGGAGGAACCCAATCAAAACTGAAGTTTAAAACTAGTGAGTTGGAGGATAAATCCAAATAATATAATTGGAAGAGTTTCGAGAAATGGATTTCTGAAATCACTCCTTCCAAAGAATTCCCACCAAAATCAATAATCTCCAACTTGGACATCTGTCCAATATTTTCAGGCACTGAACCCATGATGCCATGATTATCAGAGATATCCAAATACTCTAATGTGTTTTGAGCGCATTTAGACAATATGTCAATAATGTCTGAAAGTTGTCCACTAAGGCTATTATTCCAAAGGTCCAACTCTCGCAACCTACATAACTTGGCAAACGAATTTGGGATCCCTCCTTTAAGTCTGCTACCAGAGAGATAAAGAGATGCAAGAGAGCTCATGTTTCCGAAATCATCAGGAATTGAGGAACCATTTAAATTGTTCCGAGATAGATCAAGATAAACAAGGTTGGTATGAGTACTGGATAGCCATTGAAAGATTGAAGGGTTAAGATTGTTGAAGGAGAGATCGACATGAACAAGAGATTTAGAAGAGTTCATAACAGAAACAGAGGATATAATTGGAGGAGGAAGATTACACCCTGATAGTATCAAGTTTGATAGTTTAGGAAGCATATTAATTGCTTCCAGCCAACCAACAACACCGGTGAAATTGTTCTCAGAGAGATCAAGATAAACAAGGTTGGTATGAGTACTGGACAGCCATTGAAAGATTGAAGAGTTAAGATTGTTGAAGGAGAGATCGACATGAACAAGAGATTTAGAAGAGTTCATAACAGAAACAGAGGATATAATTGGAGGAGGAAGATTACACCGCCGTAATATCAAGTTTGATAGTTTAGGAAGCATATTAATTGCTTCCAGCCAACCAACAACACCGGTGAAATTGTTCCAGGATAGATCAAGCTCAACAAGGTTGGTATGAGTACCAGACAACAATTGGAAGATTGAAGAGTTAAGATTGTTGTCGGAGAGATCGACACGAACAAGAGATTTAGAAGAGTTCATAACAGAAACAGAGGATATAATTGGAGGAGGAAGATTACACCCCTGTAATATCAAGTTTGATAGTTTAGGAAGCATATTAATTGCTTCCAGCCAACCAACAACACCGGTGAAATTGTTCCAGGATAGATCAAGATAAACAAGGTTGGTATGAGTACTGGATAGCCATTGAAAGATTGAAGGGTTAAGATTGTTGAAGGAGAGATCGACATGAACAAGAGATTTAGAAGAGTTCATAACAGAAACAGAGGATATAATTGGAGGAGGAAGATTACACCCCTGTAATATCAAGTCTCTTAATTTAGGAAGCATATTAACTGCTTCCAGCCAACCAACAACACCGGTGAGATTAGAATAACTGAGGTCCAAGTGTTTTAGACAAGAAAGATTAGAGAGCCAATTGAGGCTTTTTGCATAAATAGAGTCATCAAACCACCCGTATTCATCCGAGCTGAGATCGAGATATTCCAATCGTGTCAGGTTTTCAAGTTGATATGGAATTTCACCTCCAAATTTTGCATTTGAGAGATTGAGGTATCTTAAATTGCTAAAAGATCCAATGAAATCTGGAATTTGGCTACCACGGAAATTATTCAAACTAAGATTCAAATACTCCAAATCCTGCAACTCAACAAGTTTTGGACTAATCGTACCTTCCAAAGATTGGTCTCCAAGATCGAGCTTAACAACATGGCCAGTGTGGTTGCTGCAGTAGACTCCGTCCCATTGGCAACAGTCTTTGTTTTGCACTTCTCATCCCCATGAAAGGAGGCTATTGCCGTCATCCACGAGGCCTTGTTTGAATGCAAGGAGGGCTTGCATCTCCCTCTCACTGCATCCAATGCAAGGATTGTTCATGCGTAGTAAAAGCACCACAAGAAATGCATAGAAGACTTTGAAGCAGTATATTTGCTTCTCATGATCAATGTTAGTGAGAGTCATGATCAAGAGGAAGAAGCACAACTATTTAGGACAAAGATAAAGCACAGCCAAATAAAGCATGCATGGAAATCTGGTGAAGTATCTTTGCTTCTCTGATATCTCAAGATACAAGCATTAATTATTTATAGTGGTTACCATAGCCTAAACTCATGAATGACAAAGTGGGATTCTTTAATTCTTGAGATATTTAGTCATATACCCATTTTTAGCACCAACTTAAATTGGGGCCTCACATAATCTAATATGAAAATACTATAAATCAAAATTTGCCATAACTTAATGTTATAAACAATTTTTTTATAACTAAAAGTCACCATCAATAAATATGTAATCACAATCAGAAATTAAATTCAGAAATTATAACCCTAGATTTATGTAATAACATTTTTTTTTATTAAATGTTTCCATTTTAATAAAGTTAAATATATTGTCATCATGAAAATACTAAAGCCTGGAGGCCGCATGAAGCTGTTTGAAAGCTGCTTCCGCAGCCTTCTGCTCTTTTTCTTGTTTTTGCTTGTTCTTTTGGAGTTTTTATCAAAAAATAGCCAAAATTTAACCCCCCAAATTCATAAATGTCAGTTTTTTTAAAAAACTTTCAAATATAGCCAAAAACTCATTTAAATTGAATGCCCTCTAAATTATAACTCAATTACACCTAAAAGCTAAAACCCAAAATAGCACAGGAGCACAAAAACAAAATTGGCTTCGTCAACTTAATCATGCCTATGAATCCTATCATAAAAATGACAATGTAATTATCAAAAAGAAGAAGAAAAGGAAAAGCCGATGTTTTCATAAATCCAGGCAATAAAAATCTTCTCTGCGGCTATGGCTTGAATCAGTGGGTTTGAGAGTTTTTTACAATAAAAAAAGTTAAAGTCAGTTTCTTGACATAATAATTTTTAATTGAGAAAAAAAAGTTGAACTTTCTTGCAAAATTCGTATCATAAATACTGCTGTTTGAAATCAGTGGGTTTGAAAATCGTTGTGTGTACGATTTTCGTTCTAATCTTTCATACGGTGCAAGTCTTCAACCCACAAAGAGCCATGCCCGTGCTTAAAACTCCAAAGGACATACTGCAGGGAGATAGTTGCACAAAAATGAATCTAGAGAGTGTCCAAATAAGAACATCGGATTTTCCTTGTTTCCACAAGTGGTCTGAATAGGAATTTCATTGAATTTAGGGAAATACTTGTGGAAATAGATGAATGAGAGAAGACTTATGGAAATAACGAAAATTCTACAGTGGACCTGGTGCGCTATAGAAGTTGCCATGGAAATAAATGGGTGAGAAAACTTGTCTGAAGTAGACAACTCGAAACTGGGTTCGTCTAAAACACGTTGCAAAGAAAAGTAGATTCACCAAACAGGACCACAAGGAGAATCTAGCAACAGGTGACCAAAACAAAGCCACATATTCACCAAACAGGACCACAGCAATGATATGCACTTGTGCTAGTGATTGAATGCATCTTGGAATTATTAATTTGGAACGCATAAAATTGATTGACGTATTCTTTTCATAAAGTTGGGTAAAAGCAAGAATTCCTAGCTAGCTATTCTTGGCTTCTTATTGTTGGTTCTAAATGTTGTTGCCTTTCGTTGTGTTTACGATTTTCGTTCTAATCTTTCATACGGTGCAAGTCTTCAACCCACAAAAAGCCATGCCCGTGCTTAAAACTCCAAAGAACATATTGCAGGGAGATAGTTGCACAAAAATGAAGCTAAAGAGTGTCCAAATAAGAACATCGGATTTTCCTTGTTTCCACAACTGCTCTGAATAGGGATTTCATTGAATTTAGGGAAATTAATGGATGACAAGACTTGTGGAAATAAATGGATGAGAGAAGACTCATGGAAATAACGAAAATTCTAAGGTGGACCTGGTGCACTATAGACATTGCTATGGAAATAAATGGATGAGAAGACTATGAAATGATCTGCACTTGTGCTAGTGATTGAATGCATCTTAGAATTTTTAATTTGGAACGCATAAAATTGATTGACGTACTTATAGTCTTTTCATACAAACCTGCCAATTTATTATTGGTTGATTAGGCTTTGAGCCTTAAAATTAATGCCCGTTAAGTGGTTGGGTGAGAGTCCATTTATACATTGATTGGCCCAATATTTTCAGAACATGGGCTTTGTTTTGATTTGGACCCTTCCTTTCTGAACTTGACAGCAGTGTGTCAAAACAAAACTTCAACGTTATAAAAATTGCAATAATTTGCAACCATTTAAATAAAAAAATTGTGAGTTTTTTTATATTTATTTTGGGCCTCAAAGCAAGAAAGGGTTTTGACAAAAAACAAAGAAAAATATTTTGTTATTGATAGATATTTTCTTTTGCGAAAATTCTGTGGTGCATCGGCACATTCACTCTAGCTAACTTGGCTAAACCCATATATGCGTTATTGATAGATTTATAATAGTTGTAAAATGTATACAAAAACTTGTTGCATTTGAATGGAGAAAATAAATTTTGATTTTGGACAAAAAGTTATTGTTGAGAAGAGGGATTCAATTAAGGGCTAGTATGACATTGTTGTGCTGTGAAAATAATTGCTGTCAGATTTGCTATGAGAGAAATTAGATGTGAGAGAAAGCAGTTTGCCGTTCGGTAAACTTTTTGTTAAAAGTGTTGTTCGTACTGATTCCCATATAATCAAAAAATGATTCCTGCATAATCATTAAACCCAGAGCCTCTTCGAAACTGAATCTTGTATAATCAGAAAATGAAAGCACCTCATTAGCTGCTTTCCCTTATAGCTTTCTCTCACGGCAATTTTTAACAATAAGTGATGTTCTCATTGTTTATCAAACGGGCTGGGCTTCCCAAATTTTTTTTAAAATCAATTATCACCCCAAATAAGCAATGCCAAACTGGCACTAAGAAGAAATATTATTAGATTAATTTCTAGTTGGCAAGGTGAATTTAAATCAATATAATGATTGCTTTAAAAAAAAATTCTATTCTTTAAACTACAAGGTATAAAACATGATTATTGTCACTTCAAAAAAACTTGCGTGTGAATGTTTTAAATTTTTTTTTTTGGAGTCAATAATAGTTTCCTAGTAATTTATTTATACTTTTCTCACACTCATTACTTGCTTATTATAAATGAAATAAATTTTTATTAAGGGTTAAACATTTCAGGGCTTGGAAAAAAATCCATTCTAATCCAAATTACTAAAGCGTGGAGGCCGCATGAAGCTGTTTGAAAGCTGCTTCCGCAGCCTTCTGCTCTTTTTCTTGTTTTTGCTTATTCTTTTGGAACCTGATCCCACACCGATTGCGAAGAGTCTGCAAAAATAAAAACATCCAATTACGTATACATGTATACCTATTCAATTACTTTACGTACAACTTTTTTAGTAAGTGGAGACTTTTCAGTGCATGAAAATAAACGAGGAGTGGTTACCAAATTTGGTCCTCCCTCCCTATCTACTTAGTCTACGTAACTTGATATTTCTGAGCTGCCAATTTGGACGCCATACATACATATGTGAAGCGTCATTTTCTTATTTCATGTGACCGCGCTATTTCCATTATTGTCTTCTGCTTCAAATTTCTCCTCGACTGAAGTAGACAAGTAATGGACTTAATTGTTTCACTTGAAATTGGGTTCGTCTAAAACACGTTGCAAAGAAAAGTAGATTCACCAAACAGGACCACAAGGAGAATCTAGCAACAGGTGACCAAAACAAAGCCACATATTCACCAAACAGGACCACAGCAATGATATGCACTTGTGCTAGTGATTGAATGCATCTTGGAATTATTAATTTGGAATGCATAAAATTGATTGACGTATTCTTTTCATAAAGTTGGGTAAAAGCAAGAATTCCTAGCTAGCTATTCTTGGCTTCTTATTGTTGGTTCTAAATGTTGTTGCCTTTCGTTGTGTTTACGATTTTCGTTCTAATCTTTCATACGGTGCAAGTCTTCAACCCACAAAAAGCCATGCCCGTGCTTAAAACTTCAAAGAACATACTGCAGGGAGATAGTTGCACAAAAATGAAGCTAAAGAGTGTCCAAATAAGAACATCGGATTTTCCTTGTTTCCACAACTGCTCTGAATAGGGATTTCATTGAATTTAGGGAAATTAATGGATGACAAGACTTGTGGAAATAAATGGATGAGAGAAGACTCATGGAAATAACGAAAATTCTAAGGTGGACCTGGTGCACTATAGATGTTGCTATGGAAATAAATGGGTGAGAAGACTATGAAAAAAATGGATGAGAGAAGACTTGCGGAAATAAATGGATGAGAAGACTTGTAGAAATTTGGTATTGGAAGACTGAATTTGGGATGAATGTGCAACTGTCAAAAGATGATGCTCTTGTCTGTACCCAAAAAAGTACAAAAGATGAAATTCTTCTCACTTCTATGAGAAAAGCCCAATTTATCTTGAAGAGGTGCCTAGAATCATGGGCCTAAGATAGGGATATTTGCCTCCCCTTTCTTCTTTCTTCCTGAAACCTTCTCTTTTTCTCCTTCCACCCAAAACCTTCCTAAAGCTACTGCAAACTCTTTTGGTTCAAGGGGTTTCCCCTGGAATCATCTGCTTTCAGCTAATAAACAGAGCCTCTCTACCCCCGTCATGCTGTGTAGAGTTTTCCCCCTGTTTTATGCTGGGCTTTTGATCCCTTGCCTCTTTGGCAGCCTTTTGTCAAGTTTTGGTTGAGTGAGTTTGATCACTCTCTCCTCTAATCATTCTTAATCTCAACAGCAAAACAGCAAACAACAATGCACAAAGATTATGAGCAATAAGTTAACTGTCTTGCAAGGAAATTCATGGAAAAATATATATATATATATATATACACTAAACTGATAAGAATATTACAACCACCTTATGGTGTGTAACTCATTCTAATGAAAACACTACATCCATTGCAATTGATCAAATCATCAACGAAGTTCGTTTTTATACCAATCCAATGGGGTAGGGTTGCTGCTTGCTGGGATACTTTTTATTTATTTATTTATTATTTTTTTTAAAGAGTTATTAGATAAATATAATAAAGTGCAAATGGTTATTTTTTGTTTAATACAATTATTATGATGTGGACTTATTAAAGTTCATTAGATTAATCTAATGGTTAACATTATTTTAAATGCGTGTAAATGCATGGATGCTAAATTCTGCAGACAGTTCTTAACGTGATGGGTTGTGGCTTTCTATGATGTTTCTTTAATTCATTTTTAATAAATGGATAATTGTGTGTGGGCTTATTTTTATGTTTTTAATAAGTATACCTAACCATATATATATATATAGATAAGTAATAAAATTTGAGTGTGGGCCATGGCCATACTGGCGTGAGCTGGGTCAGCCTGGATTGCCTCTACAGGAGGGAGAGAAGAATATCATTTTTGTCGGGTTCATTGTTGATTGTTAAAGACTTTATGCAATTGGGCTACAATGGAAAGAAATATTGCAGCAGAAGGCTTACCTTGGTCTGGGTTTGCACCGTGGCCTGCATGTGCTGGACACCCCCAACCGTTTTTAGTTGACGTGCTACCAGATGATTAGCCTGGCGTTAAGAAAATTGTAGTACTGCATCCGCAGTAAAGACACTTCTCAAACCATTATTTCTGGGATTACTGACACAAATTTCATTCTTAATCTCAAGTGTAAAATTACATACCAAATTGATCGGAAATCGGAATATTACAACATCTACACTGATCCCATTTGAAGAATCATGGTGTACAACTCATTCAAATGAAAACATTACACCCATTGCCATTTATCAAATCATCAATGAATCCCTTTTATACTAATATCATGGGGCAGGCTTCAAGAACCTCTGCTTGCCCTACCATTCAAGCAACATTGAGACAGAAAGAATCAGAGAGACCATTTTATATCCCTCCCTAATGTACTTCAACCAGACCATAGAACAGTAGGATTATGAAACTGTTGCTTTGCTCCCATTAGCTCGAAATGACTCCTTCGTTATCCCACAGTAGACTGGTTCGCTGCCTAAAAAGGTGATGAAATTCCAGCCAAAAGTTGAACCTCCAACATATGTCCCTTGAATTTGACCATCTTCAGCCTTCTCACTGGATACACCTGACGGAAATTTATTTTCTGATGGTTTTCCAGAAGCTCTAGTATCTTGGGACTTTTCACCTGATAAAGGCTGGCCTTCCGGCACATTCTTACATCTTGCTGTGGAAACTGCTTCTGCTGTCATCTGTTTGTATAGTTCCATCAGAAGCTTCACTTCTGCAATTTGCAACATACAGGGTTGTAAATACATCTCAAAATCAATCCATAAAAAGTTACTTTCTACTTGCCCATCATATGACAAGTAATAAGCAGTGTCTCTCATGCAATTAGCTCCGTCATTGAAAACCTTGGATTCTAAATTGTTCCCAAAGGGATTAAGAAAACAAAAACTACAAAAATGGAGCACAAGCATACATGGAGCTCAAGAAATTCAAAACTCAGGATAAAACCATGTGTGAATTTAAGATACGAGCAAGACAGATGTCTCCTCACAAAGGAGGCCAAAGTCCATCTGAATATTACGCTAACGATTATCCTAGAATTTGGTGGCCAACAAGGAAAATACGGCAAACTAAGTTTCAAGGATAAAACTCTACATTTTCATCAACACGAAGAATTAATAAGCTTAGAGGTTCCTTGGAGCTGCTGGTGCGACCTCTTGGAGCTGCACACCAAGTGCTCGACTAAATGACTGAAGAAGAAAGAAGGCTGTGCGCGGGGGTCTTTTTTTTTAGGGCTTGTCCAATATAGGTCCCTACAATTTCTATTTCCTAGACATATACCCATCATTCTATAAATCTATGTGTAAAACCCAATTTCAAACTTAAATGACCAGTAGGATATAAGTGGTCATAGTATTCCTATATTTTTACATCCTTGCCATCAGACTTTATATTTTATTTATAATTTATTCTAAACATTTCATTAACTGCCATAATTGTAATTAAAACTCCCTATTAATAGCATATCAATCACCCCATTTCTTTTGGTTGTCATTCCCTCTAACATATCGCCCCCTAAAATTGCAAACCAAAAAAAAAAAAAAAAAAAGTAAATTACATATCCAATAATGTACATATGAAAACTATAAATATAAATATATATGTATAAAAATATAGGTATATTATTTACCAAAATATTTATAAAAAAATAGGTCAATTACTTTGTAATTGAAATTTTCGTACATTTTTCATAAATTAAAAATAGGTACACAATAATTTATAGAAAATAGGTGCATTGTATAATTGAAATTTATGCACATTTTTTATAAATTAAAAATAAGTTCATTATACTAGGTAAATTGTTTTACTAGGTATACATTATTAGAGAAAAAAAAATAGGTACATTATTTAGAGAAAAAAATAGATACAAAATTTAGCAAAAAATAGGTTCATTATACTAGGTAAATTGTTTTACTAGGTACATTATTAGAGTAAAAAAAAAAAAAAAAGGTACATTATTTAGAGAAAAAAAATAGATGCAAAATTTAGCAAAAAAATAGGCTCATTATACTAGGTACAAGTAATAGGTGCTTTATTTAGAGAAAAATAGGTACATCATTTAGAGAAAAAATAGGTTCATTTAAAAAAAATGTTTTCCAAAAAATAAAAAATAAAAAGATTATCAAATTATTTTTCAACATAATTAAAATGTACACTATTATTCATAAAACTATAATAAAATAGATTACTAGTCGTATAATTCATAAAATGAAAACAACATTAATTCCTAAATTTAATATTGAATTTAAATTACTAATACATTAAATAGATTACTAGTCGTAATTCATAAAAAGAAAACATTAATTCAAAAATAGATTACTAGATTACTAATACGTTAATGTTGAATTTAATATTTAATTTCAAATAAGTTTCTAAATTAATTCCTACATCTACAACCATTTGAAGATCTTTCCAAATTTAACATGTATCATTAGTTACACCCCCCTTAACACATTAAGTTATAAATAGGGATAGTTTTGGAATCCAAAAAATACAATAAATCAGATTTTAAGTTATATTAGGTAACTTGCTTAGTTGGATCCTAGTCATCGGGTATTATTTGAAAAAATTGGGTATTTTAAATAGAAAACTAAAGGAAAGGGTTTTAGGTGATTTAAAATGAATTTTATGGATCTAAGCTCAATTTACTATTTTTTTAAAAAAAATGACCTGGCCAAAACGACGTCGTTTTGGGCCAGGTCTGAAATTAAAAACAATTATGAAAATGCCCAGCGTATCCTTCCTCTCCAGCACCGATACCTTCATTCTAAAACCCCCAAATTTTTTTTCTTTTCTCCTCCAACCCTAAGTTCCCAACTCAATCCCCCCACCCCCAAATAGTCTTGATGAGTGAATATAATATAAACTGCCAATCTTTACAGAACGCCTTATTTGTCCTTAAAAAATAATAAAATCCAGGTAAGGTCTGTCTCATACAGTCTCATACAGTAGTGTGTATTTATGCATGTTCTGTGTGTGCGTTTATGAGACTAGATTCTAGTGTATAAAGAACTCAGTTGCTTGTACATTAGTGTGTAAAGAGCTGAATACAATCAAACACAAACAGAAATGGTAGCAAATAGACCCTACTTTTGAGAGTTTCACTTAACGCAAACTAACAACACCTCAATTCACTTGAACCATAAATTTCCCATCTTCATCCTTCACTTTATATTAAATGTCCTGTGCAACAAAAAAAAGTAAAAGAGCGACAGACCCTCTAAAATAAAAACAAAATCAAAAGCAGCAATCAATGGTACATGTTTACCAAGTACAGTCATTTCCATCAAAATCACTATTTAGACCAACTTTCCTATGAAAGCTGCTAAGGGCACCCCAAACAAAAGTACAAGGGCGCAGAATGACAAACATAATTGTGGAGGATGACTATATATGATTATGATGCTCTAGAAGTGTTCGAACCCGATCTCATGAACACGGCGTTAACAAGAATTTATGAAAGGCCGATGAGACCAAATGAATAGCCAATGGAGCACGAACCGTTACTTCAGGATGGTCGATACAACAACCCCATGATTGATCGTTATCAAGAAATGCAATCTTCATATGTTCACGAGAGATGTTAAGTTGACTTGATTGAGCACTTGTGTGAGATGAAAGGCAATCACAATGAATGAAGTCAAGATTAATGCTTTGTTTAGAATTATGCTTTTAATTATGCTTTGTTTTGTGTATTGTTTGCAATAAATTAAGGTTTGTTTTTAAATAAACTTTGTTTTGAATTGCAAATGTTTTTAATAAATAGTCATATTATTTAATGCTTTCTTTATTGAATAAAAGGGAAACAATACAACAAATTAATACATATGGCAAATCTTTCAATACAACATAATGGTTTTGATCATTTAACCAATCCGTACTGCTAGGTTCGTCATCATGGAAAATTTTTCTTCTCATCACATCCCTTCGTTTTAGCTTCCAATAGGACTTTGTTTCAGGAGACATATGGCTCGTATCCATGGCCATGATTTTCATCTCTCTGTCCTCCATGTCTTGTTCTTGTGCCTACTGCATTTGAATTGCAAATGCTTCATGTCGTACATTGTCCGCTTCTTCTCTTTTCAAGTCTCTCTCAATTCTCAATGTGTCGTTCTTAGCAATTTTGTCCAAAAATTGTGCACATTCATTATTCGAAGTGCTCCCTCTCTTGGCATTTGCCGCCTTTCTCCCAATAGGTCTCGGCACACGTGGGAGTGGTGAGTCTTGATCCATTGGGGAGTCCAATGGCGAATCGGTTGCCGGTGAATCATGGAGCGACATCTCATTCAACACAACCGTTGGACCAGTGGAAATAATTTTGAATCTCGAATAATTCTCCACAACTTCCCAACATTGGTGACTCAGGAAACTTTTTTTGCCTTGCCCCATGGCACCGAACCACATTTGTGCTTGTAGGATCTATGAAAAATAAATAATTGGAAATGCAAGAAAAAAAATGAATATGCAAGAAAATATAAACAAATTGGAAATGCAAGAAAAAAAATGAATATGCAAGAAAATATAAACAAATTGGAAATACAAGGAAAAAAAATGAATATGCAAGAAAATATAAACAAATTGGAAATGCAAGAAAAAAAAATGAATATGGAAGAAAATATAAACAATTTGGAAATGCACGAAAAAAAATGATTAGCAAGAAAATATAAACAAATTGGAAATGCAAGAAAAAAAAAATGATTATGCAACAAAATATAAATAAATTGGAAATGCAAGAAAAAAAAAGTTACATTAAATTGAATAAAACGTCAATTATAAATATTTTACCTCATCGGCAAGATTTTGACCGCTTCGAATGTTGTCCCTCGCTTTTGCCAAGGCATCTCTCCATTTTTTCGAGTTTTTTTTTCGAATTTTTTAGCCAAAAAACTCAAGATCGTTGGATTTCTGGACAAAAACCAATCGGAGCGTCTGGGAAGCGCTATGTGGCATCTTCTCGTTGGGAGCTATTAGCGCAGGCGTCATGCGTGATGTCATGCTGACATCAGCCCAGTCAAGAATTGCCCTTGGGCTTGCCTGGGCTGGTGGGCCCTGGGGCTTGCCCGAGCTTTAGGCTGCACGCTGGAGAGCCAAAACTGGGCTTGGGGGGCCTGTTCCCAGGGTTTGGGTGGGGCGGTGAAGGTGCTCTTGCAAAAAGGACATATTTATCGATATATATATATATGAATGCGGATGTAGAAAAAACGTTCAAAATACTAAAATCCTTGATTAACACACACAGAGACATCTTCTACTGCTAGAAATTGACTTAAGACCTGAGTAATTTACTAGATTTTGAAAGTCTTAATCAGATAATCGCATTTTTCTTCTTTTTTTATTTTTCAATATAAGAAGTTCATCAATTTTGGGATTAATGGACAAGAAGACTTGTGGAAATCAATTTTTATATAGGAAGAATGAATGTGTGATCAGTGGACAAGATTTTGAGTCATAAAAATAAGAAGAAGTGACCCACTAGCCGAAGATTCAAGTTAACTAATAGCAGGCACAATTGTTACTTGCGAAAACCCCAAATGCCAAAAACGAAGATAGACACTCTAAAAACGACACAGTGTATATGTTGCTAGTACTATACAAATTTAATAAAACTGAATAAAATGGTTGAATAATTTAGTATATAAGAAAACTTCCTCCATTCATTGTGCATGATAAAATTGGAAAAGAAAAAAAGTTAAGATATTGTGAATTAATAATATAAAGTCCTATTAATAACGGGTTTCTTTGGCCCTAAAGAATGAACGGGCAGGGTCGAACCAACTCAATATTCGATATACTAAGCCCAAACTCTATTAATGGGCTACAAAATTTGGGGCTTATGAGCCAAGCTTAGATAGCCCATGACATTTTCGGCTATATTTTTACTTTCGAGATATTTTAAAAATTAAATCAAATCTTTAATTATTAAACACAATAATATTATTTAATCCATTATTTATATAGTATTAATGTATAAACAATTGGGGATAATGACAAACCAACCATGACTACTAGTGTGCCTCGCCGCAGGCTCTTAAGATGCCTGCCACTCTCAAGCTTTCAAAGCCATCATTCTTTCCAAGATGATGGCATTTTTATAATACAATATTTATTTTATAATATAACTAAATATAATTTTTAATTATTATTAATTTATTAATTAAAATATCAGCCGGGCTGGGCTACCACATAGGGTTAAAAAGTAGAGCCAGGGCCGTACTCATTAGGCAACGGGCCGACTAAGATCGTTCATTGCATCGAGCCTGGTAAATCCATAGCTCAAAAATTCTAGTAAGGTCTCTGGCCTAACTTTTGTGAATAGAACTTTAATGGTCGGGTGGGCCTTACGTTAATGCATTCACACCGTTGGTCTGGTAAGTGTACTTCGAATTGATTTTTTTTTTTTCATTCACATGCAGTGCATGAATGAGATCGATGTATATATTTATGGCTTTTGCTTGGTTGATTAAAATAACACTATAGCTGGAATTAGTACATCAATGGGTGAAGTCCGAATCAATTGTTCTTACAAGTAATTAAAAATAATTCAAAATCATATTTATTCCTACTAAGCACTCCACATTAACTCATAATCTTCTTTATATATTAGTGCATATCTTCAATCTTCAAGACTTTAATTGAAAGTAAACAAACTAAGATTATGGAGCTAATAATATCAAAGTAAACAAATTAATACAAGTCAATTTCGAGAAAAAAAAATACATGCAATTTGAAAATAATTAGGGATTCTTAGATTTAAGTTCATTTTCGGTAGTGCACGTTGCATGCAGTCCTCATTCTTCCTCTTATCAATTGAGGTCCACCAAGCCAACTGTGCAGGCAGTTAAGCAAACCTTGCCAGCCACCATATTTGAGATATTTACAACATGCCATTGAATGGAAATGGCAAGTCTTTGCAAATACCACCCCCTAAACTTTCGTTTCCACCTACAATGAAACTTTTGGCATTCAATTTATGCTGATTTCACTCCGCATGGATTCAAAAAAAATTTAATTCATTTTTCTTTTATTGCAGCATACATATGGTATGGAAACTATGCTCTCATCCTGACCAGTATTGAAATCAGAAAGATCAACTCTTATAAGCGCTCTTTCTTACTTTCTAGAAACAAACTCTAGAACACTCACATTCCACACAAGAATTACTTGTTGGAAGTTTGAATGAAATTTAAGGACATTTGTCCCACATTGGTAGAAAGAAGAAAGATTGAGGTCTTTATAAGTGTGGAAGTCTCACACTTAGTAAATGGAAGTTGGACCAAGTGAAAGCCAATCGGACTTCAAAAATCGATTTGGGCATTGAATATTATATAAATAAAATATAATATTTAATTGTCAATTGGGATGGCATTCATTATATACTGAGGCATCTGCCAAGTATGGTTAATGGCAAGGGTATTAATTTTTTGGCTGCAGAAAACAGGTATTAATTTTTTGTAGGGTAATGCCAATTTAGTCGCGTGGCAATATATTCCAGGTACATGCGTTGTGGGAAAACAGGTATTAATTTTTTGGCTGCAGAAAACAGGTATTAATTTTTTGTAGGGTAATGCCAATTTAGTCGCGTGGCAATATATTCCAGGTACATGCGTTGTGGGAAACTTATGCCACTATATTTTGTCACCCGTTATCAATCCTGACTAATTCGTAACTTGAATTTTCATAGTGGGGATACCAAAATGTTAACTTGTCTTGATAATTGAATTAGTCTTTCAAATCTTTGGAACCACTGAATTCGATGGAAACCCTTGTGAGAAAGAATTTGCGTAGTAACCCACATTTATGCCTACAGCACTCATCACGTTACACAATAGTTAAGATTTTCTTGTCATGTAATGTAAACAGAATAAAAAAACTGAGTTGATTATTTGCAAACAACATGAATTCTTACCGTGTCACTTGTTGAGATTCCTAATGGTGAACAAATGTAATTGACGTGTGTAATTTTTTCAATGTCGGATGTTGGACGTAATTGATGTTTCCTTGTAAGTATTGCCAATTAGGGTTGCAAATTGAAATATGGTTTAACACTAATGATATTAATTGGCATACCAAGTTGTAAGACAAGACAACATTACTTTTGAATTCAAAGTATGTCAAGTCGTTTTGGTGGGTGTGTTGCCTTTACTTGACTTACTGTTTGCTGCGTGTGTTGCCACTCGAAAAATCACTATTAACTCTCAACCCACACTCATAATTTTCGGGTCAGCTCCGGATTCGAATTTAGGTTGGGTTGAGAATTACTCAATTCAACGTTCATCCATAAAAGAATTTGAATTCGGTTCGAGGTAATTTGGATGCTCACGCTAAGGCAATTAGGTAGTATATGGTTAAAGCAGTTTAGCAAGGTAATGTGTTCGTCCTTCAGAACCGTATTCGATTCTTATTTTTCAAAAATTAGAATAATTTAAATTATTATTTATATTAAAATAAAAACCTTGAGTGCGAATAAAAATGACCAAGTCTAAGTAGTCATTTGTCTTCCCACAATGCAAGTTCTGACTATGACAGTATGCGGTGTCATGTTTTCCTTGGAGTCCTATAAAAATTCAATTGAGAAATTGAATAGGTCACTAAGGGCCAGTTTGGCATTGCTGTGCTGTGAAAATAATCGCTGTCAGATTTGCTGTGAGAGAAATCAGCTGTAATAGAAAGCAATTTGGTGTTTGGTAAACTTTTTGTTAGAAGTATTGTTGGTACTGAATCCAGCATAATTAGAAAAAAAAATTGCAGCATAATCATTAAACCCAGCGCCTCTTCGAAACTAATTCCTGCATAATCAGAAAATGAAAGCACCTCATTAGCTGCTTTCCCTTATAGCTTTCTCTCACAGCAATTTTTAACAATAAGTGATTTTCTCATAGTTTGCCAAACGGGCTGGGCTTCCCAAATTTTTTAAAAAATCACTTATCACCCCAAATAAGCAATGCCAAACGGGCACTAAAGCTATCCTAGAGCCATCTTCAAAAAATTATGTTATTTTTTTTTGGCTTTTAAGGTTTTAAATTTATTAAAATTCGTTTAATATACATACAGGGAGCTATAGTTGAGAGATCCCTCAAATAAGCTTATTTGAGGAACACTTATGTAGGGCCCACTCCGTATTATTTTACTAATCCAAACCGTCTATTTTGTAGATACTCATTCAACTACAAAAAATACTTGAATCTGATATCATTTGACCACTCAATTGAATTATTGAAATTTTAGTACTTTTCTGAAGTACTATAATTTTAACCCTACACTATTTTTTAAAATAATAATATTTTATAGGGCTTAATTGTAGCCCTATAAAATAATAATTATTGCCAATCACATAATTACATGTGGACAAGACTCAAAGTAGTCAGATGAAAATGTTAGTCTACAACCCAAACCACCAGAATGAATGTAACTCATGATGATGCACGTATCTGTTAGGATGGTCACGTGTCTGTTAGTTAGGAATGAGCTGGCTGGTTGTTATTGTTGTTAATCTGTTTTTTAACTTAATTCACTAGTTAGTTAACTAGAAGAGATCAGAGCCGGTCCTGGGTTTTCTAAGGCCCAGGGCAAATTTTTAGAATGTGCCCAAATTACAAAAACAAAAATTTGTCAACAAATTAATTTTATTAGGTAACATTTTTTTAATTTTTATAAAAACACAAACAATAACAATAAAACTAATGAACAATGAATAGTAAAATTTGGATTTTGAGCATTTTTTTCTTCAACTCGAAACTTCAAATTTCCAATTATAAAGAACAAGAATCTTTGTTGAGTTTTTTGCTAAAACAAATAAAAAAGAAAAATAAGTTAACAAAGATGTCTCTTACAAAAATCCTATTATATATCTATTTATAAAAAAGAATGACACAAAGAAAAGACTTTCAAATTGCTAAAGCTTCTGATGTGTGTTGCTGCCACTACCAGGTCTTTTTTTTGGCTAAGATAAGAACATTTGTTTGGGTTTTTGTTGTTGTTAAGAACTCTTTGTTTCCATATGTTTAGTTTCATTAATTTTTGTTTTTTGAAATATTATATTATATAATTTATATTTAGTTTCCTAGAGAATCTCAAAGAGGTTTGGTGCTGCCATGATTAATGATTACGGGTACTTCCTTCTAGGACATTGACGGTTTGGGGGTTTTTTTTTTGGTTAATGTAATAAATACATAGGCTAAAAAATCATATTTTTGTGCCCCCCACAGTTTTGGGCCCTGGTGGCCCTGGGCCAGGGCCGGCTCTGGAAGAGATATATAAGTCTAATTGTAAACTCTGTAGTGTTGTGAATGAGAAAATCAGTTTCAGAACTTTACTTTCTCTCTTGTTCTATTTCGCTTATTCTCTCTCTCTCGATACTTCTAGTTTGAGAAGCTTGATTAGGTTCATCCATGGCTTCCATGAAGAAAGCTTTCAGAAAATACCTCTGCACAACGCGGGAATGGGATCCGCACCTCATTGATTAGGGTCACGACGACACCGTTTCCAAAAGTTTCAACGGCTTATTGACATGGGTTTTAGTCGACCCAATGAGCACATGACAAGTTGTCTTCAACAGCGAGAACCATTAAATTGTTAGGCAAAGATTATGTCTCAAAATTTCATCCAAATCGAACCCATTTAGCTACTTAGTTATTATCAAAAGAATTTCCGTGTTTATTGAAAACATTGTGTTCACTTATTCATGTGATCATAGTTAGATAGCTAAATGCACTTCCATTAGGATGAATTTTTACCAATATGGTCTTTCACTAAATAAGGGATAAAGAGATATATTGTAGATTGAACTAAAACGAGTGGTTAGCGTTATATTAACTTACTAACTACTTAGGACTTAAATACAACAGACATTTTTCCATAAGTCACCAAATCGAGCTAAAATTGAAGTGAAACATGGTTTTGTAGATATTATTCATTATCTGAAATATAGTTCAAAAATGTCAAAGGAAACTTATGTTCAGCTGCCTTCACGGAAAACCAACCCCTATGTAAATCCAAGACACCAAGACCATGTATCTGAGAAAGGCTTGTTGGCCATTCTACCATGCATTTGGTTTCTTGATAGGGAAATCTAGTGACTGCAAGTTTCCAATATCCGGAGTTATTTGACTTGTTAAAAAGTTTCTCGAAAGTTTTAAAAAAACTAACCCAACAAGATAATTGATTTCAACAGAAATATCCGCTGCTAACCGATTGTTCGATAAATGAATGCTCCTTACAAGACCCAAGAGTACCTTTGTATTTGGACATTATTCCTTTCCATATTAAGGATGCTTCATCATCATAACTACTCCGAGTTAAAGTCCCATCTCCATAATCACTTGTATAGTTATAAGTGATGGTTAAACTTGAATTTCCTTTTTGAGCCAAAGCAGTTAAATTGTTCAGGCATTTAGGTATAGTTCTAGAGATGTTGTTCATCGAAAAAATTCAAAATTTGAATGTGTGTTAGATGACATAATTGTGATGGTATGCTTCCATAGAAGTGATTAGATGCCAAGATATATAGACAAATTTGAAAGGGTAAACCTTAACTATTATATTATATATAACATATAGAACTAATGCTAAACAACTTATAATTTAAGTTTCCATCTAAAACAAATTAGACATGACTAAATTAGAAACATATTTAACTCTAAACATGTAACTATTAAATACTTAATGTTTTATATACTTGCATTTTCTATTTTGGCTCCTCAACTTTACAATTTTTACTTGAATCATTGGACTGTCTTCAAGTTTTATTTAATGTTTTTCTCTCCTTTTGTTTTTCTTTTTTGTTGGTATATATACCATGATTCAAAATTGGCTAGTGTAAAGAGGTATTCGAAATCATCATTAAACTCCCTCTAACCTATAAAATAATTACCAAAGACCACATATTTTTCAAAACCTCCTAAATATCTACTTGAGAGCCATCGAAATTGGGGTCCAAGTTCCTTGTAAAGGTGAGACACTCAGCCCAAGCCTAATTTGGCTATACACGGGGCCACGATAAGGTCATTAGAGCATCTCCAGCCTTGGCACAAGACTGGGCAAAAAGCCCCCCAAGGCAGCCCAAACATGCTCCAGCGGAAGAAAAGTGGACCGGGCAAGGCATGGGTCCCACGGAACTGGGCAAGCCCACGGGCAAATCTTGCCTGGGCAGCAGCCCAAAGGCGCTGACGTCAGGCGTGACGTCACGCTGACGTCAGCGAGCGCTAAGTTCAAATTTTTTTACCGTTGGCGCGTGAAATTCACGAATGTCGTCCACCTAGGATAAATTCCGTCGGCAAGGTAGTACGCACCAGAGTATACAGTGTTGTTGATTTGGTACGTGATCTGGGGGGAATGACCTCGCAATACATCGTTGAATACTGGGGATTGACCAAGCACATTGAGGTCATTCTGAGATCCGGCAACTCCGAAGAATGCATGCCAAACCCAAGTGTCGAATGAAGCTACGGCCTCCAGAATTATACTTTTTTGGCCCTTTCGATTCCCATAGTCTCCTTGCCAGGCAGTTGGGCAATTCTTCCACTGCCAGTGCATGCAATCGATACTTCCAATCATTCCTAGGAAACCTCGAGTATCAGCTTTTTTTAGAAGCCTTTGTAGGTCCGCAGGAGAAGGTCTGCGAAGGTACTCCCTTGTGTAGAGATTTTCTACGGCATCACAAAATCTCATCAAGCATTCTAGGATAGTTGATTTTCCCATCCTTGCAATCTCATCCACCTGCTCTGCAGATGCCCCATAAGCAAGCATCCGCAAAGCAGCTGTAAGTTTTTGCTCTGGGAGAAGACCCAAAACTCCACAAGCATCATACTTCTGAATGAAGTATGTGTCGTAATTACAAATATCATGCATGATTTTTTGGAACAAATGTGGCTGCATTCTATATCTCTCTCGAAACTTAGAAACAGGATATAAGGAATTTGGGATAAAGTAATCTTCCATGAGATTCTTACCACGAGACTGCCTACGTCTATCCACATTCCGGGCACGACGACGGTGGTGTTGCCTTGATTCATTAAGCATAGCAAAGCCTACAAGCATTTCGTCCTCTTCTTCATTGGCCTCCCGATCTTCCTCAGCACGTCTCCTCTGGATTTCTTCCTCTTCTCTCTCTTGCATCTCCAACACCCTCCTCAAGTTTGACATTGAGAGTAAAATATGTTTTGTAAAATCTGAGAATTGAAGGAATAGATAAGATGTGGTGTGAGATGTATGAGTTGATGGTGTAGTTTTATAGAGGGATTGAGAAGATAGAGATGACACGTGGCGCAATTTTAGAGGGTGAAAATCTTATCTGAAATATGAGATTATAATTTTTTTTAAAAATATGAAAATCTGATCTGACATGGGACACGTGGCGCAATTTTAGAGGGTGAAAATCTTATCTGAAATCTGAGATTATAATTTTTTTAAAAAATATGAAAATCTTATCTGACATGGACATGTGGCAACCAAATATCTTATCCGAAAATTTTATCCGAAAATGTTATCTGAAATTTGAGGTGATAATTTTATAATAAATAGTGACACGTGGCAACCGAAAATATTATCTTAAAAGCTTATCAAAATTAATGGTAAGTATAAAAAAATAGAAAATAAAGTACAATGAATAGTATTTGCCCGGGCAAGCCTTTCAAGGGTGGAACCAACTAAGGCAAGGCTGGCACTATTCACGTGAATAGTACCAGCCCTTGCCTTGCCTTAGCCTTGCCTTAGCCTACATGGATGGAGATGCTCTTATAGAAACCGACTGTAAGGTTTTATTGGATGGACTCGGTGGAAAAGTTAGCAATGGATTCTGGATTCCTAGAAATTTGAATCTTGCTGCTCATGTAGCGGCAAAGGTTGGTTTGGGAGCGGCGGAGTTGCAAAGCTGGGCTACTTAGCCACCACCCTCCCTAGTTCATGTTCTGGAGTCGGATGGGCTACCGTGCCCACCTCTCTAATTGTACCTGTTTGGTCGGGAAGATTCTTTTTGCTAAACATATGTTGGGTTGTATTAGCTAGAATTTTCCTGAATTTGTTTTCTAATTTAGTTTGCTTCTCCCTGTAATCTGTTCCTCAGGTTTTGCGATTTTTAATGCATTTCTCTGATTACGACCAAAAAAAAAGAAGAAGGAAAAAACACACGTTCAGGTGCAAACAAGTCATGATGAAAGATAACGTTAAAGTGCTTCTCCCAAACTAGCAATCCTTCATTTATGGGATTGAACTCAAATTCCATGGGATTATTCATAAGAGCAATACAGTAAAAGGCAATTCAGTAAAAAGACAATTCAACGTCTACATTGAGAGAAAAAAAAAACTTGCTTGAATCAGAGAAAAACCATGAGGTGCATAAGAACATCAATAGTTGATGGTAGAGGTTCCAATTACAAATAATGGTACAACTTATTTACTAAAGATGGTTTATATTTCAAAGAGACCCTTTATCATCACTCAAATACTCAAAAGCTAGTACAAATATAGGAGCAGTCCTTCGTCTCAGGCATCTTCAATTGAAGGGAAGCATGTCGTCTCAAAGGGGTCTGCCTGCGTTAAAAAGACGATGGTAAACAACTCATAAGATAAATCACATAAAATAACCATGACTATGAGTCTAATGAGGATAGATAACAACAGAACAAAATAACGCATGTTCCTTTTATATAGCAGAAGGAGAGAATTGATGTTTCCTTACTTTTGGAGGGCAACAAAGTCATTTACTGTCTTGATTCTGTAAAATCTGCATGCATATTCGGGGTCAGGAACAACTAACTCGTATATCATTGAATTTCAAAATAGTATATGATAAAGATAGAAGTAATTACCATTTATTTATTAAGCATCCTTTGACTGATGATTGTTGCCTTCACGTGCAGCCAATCGTTCAAAAAGGTCAAGAAATTGAAGTATGTGTATCTGCATGACCTGTTGAGCAGAAGAGTGCCACAAACTCCCCAAAATCCAACAGCAAACCCAAGCCCCATGCTGATGTAATATCCTTGCGTTATGAGCCCATCTTGGCCGTCTTGGTTCGCCAACACAGATCGTCCTAGACCTTTTTCCTCCTCAGGGCATGTCCTTGGGAGTGGTGCTCCACAAAGCAGAGGATTTCCACCATAAGCATCGTCAAAGCTTTGGAGCTGAGTGCCTATTGGAATTTTTCCAAACAAGTTGTTTTCTGACAAGTCCAACTTGCCAAGACTAGCTATCCGAGAAAGACTTGTTGGAATTTTGCCATTTATCTGGTTTCTTGATAAATCAAGAGACTCTATCTCCTGCAAATTTCCAATCCTTGAAGGTATTTGACCTGTTAATTGGTTTCTCGACAGGTTTAAAGAAATCAAACCAACAAGATAAGTGATTTCACTAGGAATCTCCCCAATCAACTTATTGCTTGAAAGATCAATACTCTTTAGGAGTCCTAGAGTACTTTTAAATTTAGCTCTGAATCCTTTCCATGTTAAAAATGCCTCATCATCATAACCCTCTGAAAAGCTTTGTCGTAGATATAGACCCCAAAAGGAATGTTGGATAGCTTGTCTTGAACTTCCTTTTTGAGTCAAAGTAGTCAAACTTTTGAGACATTTGGGTATAGTTCCAGAGATGTTGTTCATCGACAAATCCAAAAGTTGAATACGAGTGAGATGGCATAATTGTGGTGGGATGCTTCCATAGAAGTTATTAGATTGAAGGATAAGGATAGTCAAATTTGGGAGACTTGCCCCTAACCATTCAGGTATTGATCCTGATAATTTATTTTCCGCAAGATTAAAAAGTGTCAAGCTTCTACAATTCTTCAACTGTGAAGGCAACTCTCCCACAAATCCATTGTTATTTAGTCTCAGTGTCTCGATGCTAAACAAGTACCCCATGGTGGTAGGAATTTTTCCAGATAAAGAGTTATTGCTCAAATCAAGAAAGACTAATTTTTTAAAATGGATCCAACAATCCGGAAGTTCTCCGAATATATGGTTGCTTGAGATGTCAAGAAATGTTGAATAACTATCCTTGGTTGTGCACAAAAAAGAAGCTGCTGCCATTGAAAATTTATTATTGGAGAGATCTAAAAAAGGAACTTCTAATAGAGTTGAAGGGATTGGACCCTCCAATTGGTTCCAACTCACATTTAGCTTATAAGGTGGCAACTCCGATCTCAAATTTCCAATTGTTCCTCTAATTTGATTCTGAGAGAGATCCATAAAGTATAATTCATGTGACAAATCCCAAAGCCAACTGGGAATGGTATCAGTAATTCCATTATCAGAAATATCAAGAGATGAAACACTTTTTTGAGTTTGAAGCCATTTGGGGAAAGACGGCCCCATCTTACAAGACCTCAATCTTATCGTATTCAACTGGAAGGGAGGAACCCAATCAAAACTGAAGTTTAAAAGTAGTGAGTTAGATGATAAACTCAAATAACGTAATTTGGAGAGTTTTGAAAAATGAGTTTCTGAAATCACTCCTTCCAAAGAATTCCCTTCAAACCAAATACCCTCCAGCTTGGACATCTGTCCAATAATTTCAGGCACTGAACCCATGATGCCATGATTATCAGAGATATCCAAATACTCTAATGTGTTTTGAGCGCATTTAGACAATATGTCAATAATGTCTGAAAGTTGTCCACTAAGGCTATTATTCCCAAGGTACAACTCTCGCATATTAACTGCTTCCAGCCAACCAACAACACCGGTGAAATTGTTCCAGGATAGATCAAGCTCAACAAGGTTGGTATGAGTACTGGACAACAATTGGAAGATTGAAGAGTTAAGATTGTTGTAGGAGAGTTCGACATGAACAAGAGATTTAGAAGAGTTCATAACAGAAACAGAGGACATAATTGGAGGAGGAAGATTACACCCCTGTAATATCAAGTTTCTTAATTTAGGAAGCATATTAACTGCTTCCAGCCAACCAACAACACCGGTGAAATTGTTCCAGGATAGATCAAGCTCAACAAGGTTGGTATGAGTACTGGACAACAATTGGAAGATTGAAGAGTTAAGATTGTTGTAGGAGAGTTCGACATGAACAAGAGATTTAGAAGAGTTCATAACAGAAACAGAGGACATAATTGGAGGAGGAAGATTACACCCCTGTAATATCAAGTTTCTTAATTTAGGAAGCATATTAACTGCTTCCAGCCAACCAACAACACCGGTGAAATTGTTCCAGGATAGATCAAGCTCAACAAGGTTGGTATGAGTACCGGACAACAATTGGAAGATTGAAGAGTTAAGATTGTTGACGGAGAGATCGACACGAACAAGAGATTTAGAAGAGTTCATAACAGAAACAGAGGACATAATTGGAGGAGGAAGATTACACCCCTGTAATATCAAGTTTCTTAATTTAGTAAGCATATTAACTGCTTCCAGCCAACCAACAACATCACTGAGATTAGTGGAACTTAGGTCCAAGTGTTTCAGACCTGAAATATTAGGGAGCCAATTGAGGTTTTTTGCATAAATAGAGTCCTTAGACCACCCTGACATAAAGACATACGAGCTGAGATCGAGATATTCCAATCGTGTCAGGTTTTCAAGTTGATATGGAATTTCACCTCCAAATTGTGCATTTGAGAGATTGAGGTGTCTTAAATTGCTAAAAGATCCAATGAAATCTGGAATTTGGCTACGACGGAAATTATTCAAACTAAGATTCAAATACTCCAAATCCTGCAACTCAACAAGTTTTGGACTAATCGTACCTTCCAAAGATTGGTCTCCAAGATCAAGCTTAACAACATGGCCAGTGTGGTTGCTGCAGTAGACTCCGTCCCATTGGCAACAGTCTTTGTTTTGCACTTCTCTTCCCCATGAAGGGAGGAGGCGATTGTCGTCATCCACGAGGCCTTGTTTGAATGCAAGGAGGGCTTGCATCTCCCTCTCACTGCATCCAATGCAAGGATTGTTCATGCGTAGTAAAAGCACCACAAGAAATGCATAGAAGACTTTGAAGCAGTATATTTGCTTCTCATGATCAATGTTAGTGAGAGTCATGATCAAGAGGAAGAAGCACAACTATTTAGGACAAAGATAAAGCACAGCCAAATAAAGCATGCATGGAAATCTGGTGAAGTATCTTTGCTTCTCTGATATCTCAAGATACAAGCATTAATTATTTATAGTGGTTACCATAGCCTAAACTCATGAATGACAAAGTGGGATTCTTTAATTCTTGAGATATTTAGTCATAAGGGTCATATATAAGGCCCTCACTATAGAATTCTTGTACCGACATGCTTGTGCATTGGAGAGAAACTTTCATGCAAATTAGCTGAAGGGTTTTTACGACATATCCTATTGAGAGGGGTAATAATATACTAAATTCACACACCATACAGATACTAAGACTCAAATCTAAAATCTTTCATACCCATTTTTAGCACCAACTTAAATTGGGGCCTCACATAATCTAATATGAAAATACTATAAATCAAAATTTGCCATAACTTAATGTTATAAACAATTTTTTTATAACTAAAAGTCACCATCAATAAATATGTAATGACAATCAGAAATTAAATTCATAAAAATTTAAATGTTTCCATTTTAATAAAGTTAAATATATTGTCATCCCAAAATAAAAGACAGAAGAAACTTAATGAAGTCATGTTAAACATAATAACCACAAACCCAACTTATTAAGGGTTAAACATTTCAGGGCTTGGAAACAAATCCATTCTAATCCAAATTACTAAAGCCTGGAGGCCGCATGAAGCTGTTTGAACTTTTTCTTGTTTTTGCTTGTTCTTTTGGAGTTTTTATAAAAAAAATAGCCAAAATTTAACCCCCAAATTCATAAATGTCAGTTTTTTTAAAAACTTTCAAATATAGCCAAAAACTCATTTAAATTGAATGCCCTCTAAATTATAACTCAATTACACCTAAAAGCTAAAACCCAAAATAGCACAGGAGCACAAAAACAAAATTGGCTTCGTCAACTTAATCATGCCTATGAATCCTATCATAAAAATGAAAATGTAATTATCAAAAAGAAGAAGAAAAGGAAAAGCCGATGTTTTCATAAATCCAGGCAATAAAAATCATCTCTGCGGCTATGGCTTGAATCAGTGGGTTTGAGAGTTTTTTTACAATAAAAAAAGTTAAAGTCAATTTCTTGACATAATAATTTTTAATTGAGAAAAAAAAGTAGAACTTTCTTGCAAAATTCGTATCGTAAATACTGCTATTTGAAATTAGTGGGTTTGAAAATCGTTGTGTGTACAATTTTTGTTCTAATTTTTCATACGGTGCAAGTCTTCAACCCACAAAGAGTCATGCCGTGCTTAAAACTCCAAAGGACATACTGCAGGGAGATAGTTGCACAAAAATGAATCTAGAAAGTGTCCAAATAAGAACATCGGATTTTCCTTGTTTCCACAAGTGGTTTGAATAGGAATTTCATTGAATTTAGGGAAATTAATGGATGACAAGACTTGTGGAAATAGATGGATGAGAGAAGACTTATGGAAATAACGAAAATTCTACAGTGGACCTGGTGCACTATAGAAGTTGCCATGGAAATAAATGGGTGAGAAGACTTGTCTGAAGTAGACAACTCGAAACTGGGTTCGTCTAAAACACGCTGCAAAGAAAAGTAGATTAACAAGTGACAAGGAGAATCTAGCAATAGGTGACCAAAACAGAGCCACATATTCACCAAACAGGACCACAACAATGATCTGCACTTGTGCTAGTGATTGAATGCATCTTGGAATTATTAATTTGGAACGCATAAAATTGATTGACGTACTTATAGTCTTTTCATACAAACCTGCCAATTTAGTTTTGGCTGATTAGGCTTTGAGCCTTAAAATTCAATGCCAGTTAAGTGGTGGGTGAGAGTCCATTTATGCATTGATTGGCCCAATATTTTTAGAACATGGGCTTTGTTTTGATTTGGACCCTTCCTTTCTGAACTTGACAGCAGTGTGTCAAAACAAAACTTCAACGTCATAAAAATTGCAATAATTTGCAACCATTTAAATAAAAAAATTGTGAGTTTTTTATATTTATTTTGGGCCTCAAAGCAAGAAAGGGTTTTGACAAAAAACAAAGAAAAATATTTTGTTATTGATAGATATTTTCTTTTGCGAAAATTCGGTGGTGCATCGGCACATTCACTCTAGCTAACTTGGCTAAACCCATATCTGCGTTATTGACAGATTTATAATAGTTGTAAAATGTATACAAAAACTTGTTGCATTTGAATGGAGAAAATAAATTTTGATTTTGGACAAAACGTTATTGTTGAGAAGAGGGATTCAATTAAGGGCTAGTATGGCATTGTTGTGCTGTGAAAATAATCGCTGTCAAATTTTCTGTGAGAGAAATCAGATGTGAGAGAAAGCAGTTTGGCGTTCGGTAAACTTTTTGTTAAAAGTGTTGTTCGTACTGATTCCCATATAATCAAAAAATGATTCCCACATAATCATTAAACCCAGAGCCTCTTCGAAATTGATTCTTGCATAATTAGAAAATGAAAGCACCTCATTAGCTGCTTTCCCTTATAGCTTTTTTTCATAGCAATTTTTAACAATAAGTGATTTTCTCATAATTTACCAAACGGGCCGGGCTTCCCAAAATTGTTTAAAAATCACTTATCACCCCAAATAAGCAATGCCAAACTGGCACTAAGAAGAAATATTATTAGATTAATTTCTAGTTGGTAAGGTGAATTTAAATCAATATAATGATTGCTTTTAAAAAAAATTCTATTCTTTAAACTACAAGGTATAAAACATGATTATTGTCACTTCAAAAAAACTTGACGTGTGAATGTTTTAAATTTTTTTTTTTGGAGTCAATAATAGTTTCCTAGTAATTTATTTATACTTTTCTCACACTCATTACTTGCTTATTATAAATGAAATAAATTTTTATTAAGGGTTAAACATTTCAGGGCTTGGAAAAGAATCCATTCTAATCCAAATTACTAAAGCCTGGAGGCCGCATGAAGCTGTTTGAAAGCTGCTTCCGCAGCCTTCTGCTCTTTTTCTTGTTTTTGCTTATTCTTTTGGAACCGATCACACACCGATTGCGAAGAGTCTGCAAAAATAAAAACATCCAATTACGTATACATGTATACTTATTCAATTACTTTACGTACAACTTTTTTAGTAAGTGGAGACTTTTCAATGCATGAAAATAAACGAGGAGTGGTTACCAAATTTGGTCCTCCCTCCCTATCTACTCAGTCTATGTAACTTGATATTTCTGAGCTGCCAATTTGGATGCCATACATACATATGTGAAGCGTCATTTGCTTATTTCATGTGACCACACTGTTTCCATTATTGTCTTCTGCTTCAAATTTCTCCTCGACTGAAGTAGACAAGTAATGGACATAATTGTTTCACTTGAAACTGGGTTCGTCTAAAACACGTTGCAAAGAAAAGTAGATTCACCAAACAGGACCACAAGGAGAATCTAGCAACAGGTGACCAAAACAAAGCCACATATTCACCAAACAGGACCACAGCAATGATCTGCACTTGTGCTAGTGATTGAATGCATCTTGGAATTATTAATTTGGAACACGTAAAATTGATTGACGTATTCTTTTCATAAAGTTGGGTAAAAGCAAGAATTCCTAGCTAGCTATTCTTGGCTTCTTATTGTTGGTTCTAAATGTTGTTGCCTTTCGTTGTGTTTATGATTTTCGTTCCAATCTTTCATACGGTGCAAGTCTTCAACCCACAAAAAGCCATGCCCGTGCTTAAAACTCCAAAGGACATACTGCAGGGAGATAGTTGCACAAAAATGAAGCTAAAGAGTGTCCAAATAAGAACATCGGATTTTCCTTCTTTCCACAACTGCTCTGAATAGGGATTTCATTGAATTTAGGGAAATTAATGGATGACAAGATTTGTGGAAATAAATGGATGAGAGAAGACTCATGGAAATAACGAAAATTCTAAGGTGGACCTGGTGCACTATAGACGTTGCTATGGAAATAAATGGGTGAGAAGACTATGAAAAAAATGGATGAGAGAAGACTTGTGGAAATAAATGGATGAGAAGACTTGTGGAAATTTGGTATTGGAAGACTGAATTTGGGATGAATGTGCAACTGTCAAAAGATGATGCTCTTGTCTGTACCCAGAAAAGTACAAAAGATGAAATTCTTCTCACTTCTATGAGAAAAGCCCAATTTATCTTGAAGAGGTGCCTAGAATCATGGGCCTAAGATAGGGATATTTGCCTCCCCTTTCTTCTTTCTTCCTGAAACCTTCTAAATTGATAAGAATATTACAACCACCTTATGGTGTGTAACTCATTCTAATGAAAACACTACATCCATTGCAATTGATCAAATCATCAACGAAGTTCGTTTTTATACCAATGCAATGGGGTAGGGTTGCTGCTTGCTGGGATACTTTTTTTATATTTATTTTTTATATTTTTTAAAGAGTTATTAGATAAATATAATAAGGTGCAAATGGTTATTTTTTGTTTAATACAATTATGATGATGTGGACTTATTAAAGTTCATTAGATTAATCTAATGGTTAACATTATCTTAAATGTCTGTAAATGCACGGATACTAAATGCAGAGGCTCGAGATACAGGAAGAAAGGCAGCAGGCAATTCTTAACGTGATGGGTTGTGGCTTTCTAGGATGTTTCTTTAATTCATTTTTAATAAATGGATAATTGTGTGTGGGCTTATTTTTATATATAGATGAGTAATAAAAGTTGAGTGTGGGCCATGGCCCATACTGGGCGTGATCTGGGTCTACAGGAGGGAGAGATATCATTTTTCTCGGGTTCATTGTTGATTGTTAAAGACATTATGCAATTGGGCTACAATGGAAAGAAATATTGCAGCAGAAGGCTTAAGAAAATTGTATGGACACCCCCAACCGTTTTTAGTTGATGTGCTACCAGATGATTAGCCTGGCGTTAAGAAAATTGTAGTACTGCTCGGAAATTGTAGTACGGCTCGGGATTACTGACACAAATTTCATTCTTAATCTCAAGTGTAAAATTACATACCAAACTGATCGGAAATCGGAATATTACAACATCTTCACTATGAAACCATTTTTATATCCCGTCCTAATGTACTTCAACCAGACCATAGAACAGTAGGATTATGAAACCGTTGCTTTGCTCCCATTCGCTCGAAATGACTCCTTTGTTATCCCACAGTAGACTGGTTCGCTGCCTAAAAAGGTGATGAAATTCCAGCCAAAAGCTGAACCTCCAACAACATATGTCCCTTGAATTTGACCATCTTCAGCCTTCTCGCTGGATACACCTGACGGAAATTTATTTTCTGATGGTTTTCCAGAACCTCTAGTATCTTGGGACTTTTCACCTGATAAAGGCTGGCCTTCCAGCACATTCTTACATCTTGCTGTGGAAACTGCTTCTGCTGTCATCTGTTTGTATAGTTCCATCAGAAGCTTCACTTCTGCAATTTGCAACATACAGGGTTGTAAATACATCTCATAATCAATCCATAAAAAGTTACTTTCTACTTGCCCATCATATGACAAGTAATAAGCAGTGTCTCTCATGCAATTGGCTCCGTCATTGAAAACCTTGGATTCTAAATTGTTCCCAAAGGGATTAAGAAAACAAAAACTACAAAAATGGAGCACAAGCATACATGGAGCTCAAGAAATTCAAAACTCAGGATAAAACCATGTGTGAATTTAAGATACGAACAAGACAGATGTCTCCTCACAAAGGAGGCCAAAGTCCATCTGAATATTACGCTAACGATTATCCTAGAATTTGGTGGTCAACAAGGAAAATACGGCAAACTAAGTTTCAAGGATAAAACTCGAAGAATTAATAAGCTTAGAGGTCCCTTGGAGCTGCTGGTGCGACCTCTTGGAGCTGCACACCAAGTGCTCGACTAAATGACTGAAGAAGAAAGAAGGCTGTGCGACCTGAAGAAGAAAGCTGTACCCGCGGGTCTTTTTTTTTTTTTTAAATGACCTGGCCAAAACGACGTCGTTTTGGGCCAGGTCTGAAATTTAAAAAAATTATGAAAATGCCCAGCGTATCCTTCCTCTCCAGCACCGATACCTTCATTCTAAAACCCCCAAATATTTTTGTTTTCTCCTCCAACTCTAAGTTCCCAACTCAATCCCCCCTCCCCCAAAACCCCCAAATATAAACTGCCAATCTTTACAGAACGCCTTATTTGTTCTTAAAAAATAATAAAAGCCAGGTAAGGTCTGTCTCATACAGTAGTGCGTATTTATGCATGTTCTGTGCGTTTATGAGACTAGATTCTAGTGTATAAAGAACTTAGTTGCTGGTATATATATATATATATATATATATATATATATATATAGATGTAGATAAAACATTCAAAATACTAAAAATTGTCCTTGATTAACACACACAGAAGACATCTTCTACTGCTAGAAATTGACTTGAGACCTGAGTAATTTACTAAATTTTAAAAGTCTTAACCAAATAATCGCATTTTTCTTCTTTTTTTATTTTTCAATATAAGAAGTTCATCAATTTTGGGATTAATGGACAAGAGGGCTTGTGGAGATCAATTTTTATATAGGAAGAATGAATGTGTGATCAGTGGACAAGATTTTGAGTCATAAAAATAAGAAGAAGTTGTTGGCGAGTCCTTACTCAGTTAGGATTTGGGTTCCTTATTTTATTAGAACTTTGGTTACTTACCAATTATTATTTAATCCTATTGTAATAGAGATTTACTTCCTATTGTAATTTAGATATATTTCCTATTTTATTTAGGGTTAACACATCTTTGTACTTGTATAAATACCTCCATATTGGAGAAGAATAATAATATGAGCGAATATGAGCGTATCTTAGCATAACTGAATATTAAAGCAACCGCTCACCGAGCCGTTGCTTTACTCCGTGAGCCTCGTCATCCCTCACCGAGCCGTTGCTTTCCTCCGCGAGCCTCTTTAAGGCTCATCGAGCCATATCTGCCGTGATTTCTGCCTATGTGTTACAGACTTGGTATCACATCCCAAGTCAAGCTTCCAATTAAGTTTCCAGGCCCGTCTGGCATCTGTAATCCCATACCATACCAGTCTAAAACCAATTCATTCAAAGTTATCCCGGCCACACTGCCGTTGTCCCCTTTGCACATCTACTTACTCTCTCTGTGTTGCCGGCATTGTCCCGGCTTCTTGTCTTGCCCATATCCCACATGCACTCTGTCTTCCACTTGTTTCACTTTTTATATTCAATATTCTATGTTCTCTTTTTGCCCGCCAACACCCTTTGTGATTAGTTCTATTTCTTGAGCTGTCTCTGTCTTTTCTTCTCTTGCCCATATGCTGGATGTCTTGCCTCTTTTTTTTATCCTTTATTTTATTGACTTGTTTTGTACCATATGTCTCTTCCTTTATCAACACCTCTCGCATTTGTCAACATCACCTACCCTATCTATACAAATTCATCCACCTCCCTACCACCTTCCCCTCTTGCATTTGTTTCTGCCACGAGACTGGCATGTTTGAGTCTCTTTACTATTATTAAATTTCTCTTCTGCCAAATCTCGACCCTTTACCAATGTTGGATTTGAGGGGGAGTGTTGCAACTTTATTTGGGTGTTACTTTCTCCAAATCTCGACTCTCATACATCGTCGGATTTGAGGGGGAGTGACACCGCTGCTCATCTATTCCGCTGCAATTTAACCACCTATCTGTCATGGCTGATTCTGCTACATCTCAGTGTTAGTCAGTGCTTGTTTCTCAAGTACCATTGATCATATGGCTCCATCGACCCCTTCTCTTCAGGGGGAGAGGGGGAGTGAAGAGAAGTTGTCTCTGCTGTTGCTGGTGCCAATGCCTTGTATTGCTGTTGATGATGCCTATTATGTCTTTGCCTTGTTGCTCTTGTTGGTGCCAGTATTGATGCTCATGCATTTGCTGGTATGTTTCCGCTGTGGTCATGCCCGTTGACCTTGCCTTTGCTTTTCCCTTTCTTTGCCTTGCCTTACCCTATTTTTAGGGTAAGGCTTTACCTTTGTCGTGCCTTACCCTATTTTTAGGGTTTTGTTGCCCTATCTGGGCTTTCTTTGCCATGCCTTGCCACCTTGCCTTTGCTTGGCCTTTATTTGCCTTACCTTGCCTTACCCTATTTTTAGGGTTTGGTTGCCTTTGCTTTTGCTGTGTTCACAGGACTTCTGTGTTCTGCCTTATCTGCTGCCGTGCTCACAAGGTTTCTGTGTTCTGCTATGCGCCCTATATTTTAGGGTTTGCTCTTGTGTTTCCGCTGTGAACTTTGCTTTAGTTTGTCACTTGTTTCACTCGTGGTTGACGAAAAGACCTTTTCTACAATTGGTGCTTCTCAAGTATGGTGTTCTGTGACTCGCTTGTCAAGTTGGGCGTGCGAAATATCTTTGCCAAAGTTGAGGGGGAGTGTTGGCGAGTCCTTACTCAGTTAGGATTTGGGTTCCTTATTTTATTAGAACTTTGGTTACTTACCAATTATTATTTAATCCTATTGTAATAGAGATTTACTTCCTATTGTAATTTAGATATATTTCCTATTTTGTTTAGGGTTAACACATCTTTGTACTTGTATAAATACCTCCATATTGGAGAAGAATAATAATATGAGCGAATATGAGCGTATCTTAGCATAACTGAATATTTACCCTACTTTGTTTTGACAGAAGTGACCCACTAGCCAGTTAATTAATAGCAGGCACAATTGTTACTTGCGAAAACCCCAAATGCCAAAAACAAAGATAGACACTCTAAAAACGACACAATGTATATGTTGCTAATATAAATTTAATAAAACTGAATAAAATGGTTGAATAATTTAGTATATAATAAAACTTCCTCCATTCATTGTGCATGATAAAATAGGAAAAGAAAAAAAAAATTAAGATATTGTGAATTAATAATATAAAGTCACTTTTGTTACCTGAGGAGGAGTGTCAGTCAAAGTCCTATTAATAGCGGGTTTTTTTGGCCCTAAAGAATGAACGGGCAGGGTCGAACCAACTCAATATTCAATATACTAAGCCCAAACTCTATTAATGGGCTACAAAATTTTGGGCTTATGAGCCAAGCTTAGATAGCCCATGACATTTTCGGCTATATTTTTACTTTCGAGATATTTTAAAAATTAAATCAAATCTTTAATTATTAAACACAATAATATTATTTAATCCATTATTTATATAGTATTAATGTATAAACAATTGGGGACAATGACAAACCAACCATGACTACTAGTGTGCCTCTCCGCAGGCTCTTAAGATGCCTGCCACTCTCAAGCTTTCAAAGCCATCATTCTTTCCAAGATGATGGCATTTTTATAATACAATATTTATTTTATAATATAACTAAATATAATTATTAATTATTATTAATTTATTAATTAAAATATCAGTCGGGCTGGGCTACCATAGGGTTAAAAATTAGAGCCAGGGCCGTACTCATTAGGCAACGGGCCGACTAAGACCGTTCATTGCATCGAGCCTGGTAAGTCCATAGCTCAAAAATTCGAGTCAGGTCTCTGGGCTAACTTTTGTGAATAGAACTTTAATGGTTGGGCGGGCCTTACATTAATGCATTCACACAGCTGGTTTGGTAAGTGTACTTCAAATTGAATTTTTTTTTTCATTCACATGCAGTGCATGAATGAGATCGATGTATATATTTATGGCTTTTGCTTGGTTGATTAAAATAACACCATAGCTGGAATTAGTACATCAATGGGAGAAGTCCGAATCAATTGTTCTTACAAGTAATTCAAAATAATTCAAAATTATATTTATTCCTACTAAGCACTCCAAATTAACTCATAATCTTATGTATATATTTGTGCACATCTGCAATCTTCAAGACTTTAATTGAAAGTAAACAAACTAAGATGATGGAGCTAATAATATCAAAGTAAACAAAATAATACCCGTCAATTTCGAGAAAAAAAATACATGCAATTTGAAAATAATTAGGGATTCTTATATATAAGTTCATTTTCGATAGTGCACGTTGCATGCAGTCCTCATTCTTCCTCTTATCAATTGAGGTCCATTAAGCCAACTGTGCGGGCAGTTAAGCAAACATTGCATCCATCATATTTGAGATATTTACAACATGCCATTGAATGGAAAGGGCAAGTCTTTGCAAATACCACCCCGTAAACTTTCGTTTCCACCTACAATGAAACTTTTGGCATTCAATTTATGCTGATTTCACTCTGCATTGATTCAAAACTTTTTAAATTCATTTTTCTCATATTGCAGCATACATATGGTATGGAAACTATATTAAAGCAGTTCAGGGGAATGTGAAAATTCCAATGTCAAATTTGCAAATGTACCTCTAATTTGGTTGCTTGTGAGCTTCATAAATACCACATTACGACATAAACTCCAAAACCAACTTGGAAGGATGTCGGAAATTCCAACATCAGAAATATCAAGGTATGAGATTTGTTTTTGAGTTTGAAGCCACTTTGGGAAATCCGGACCCATCTTGCAAGACCCCAACCATATAGACTGCAGTTGGAAAGGAGGAATCCAATCAACATGGATGTCTAAAACTAGCGAGTTAGAAGATAGATCTAAAACCAGTAATTTGGAGAATTTGGATAAATGGGTTCCTGAAATAACTCTGCTTAATTGATTGTTATTAAGATCATTCTCTGAGAGAAACAAATACTCCAAAGAGTTTTCAGCAAACTTAGAAAGTTGCCCACTCAGATGATTTCTTGAGAGATACAATAATCGCAAACTACATAACTTGGCAAAAGAATGCGGGTCCCCTCCTTCAAGTTGGTTATTAGAGAGATGCAGATGTGCCAGAGAGTTCATGTTTCCAAAAACATCAGGAATTGAACCGGTTAGAAGGTTATAAGAGAGGTCAAGATAAACAAGGCCGGTATTATAGTTGGAGAACCATAGAAATATTGAAGAAGTACTCAAATATTGAACAAGGCTGGTATTTATTGATATTTATATAGTAAATCATAAATCTTCCTCCAATTATATATTAAAAATAAGATAAATTAATATTACATGTGGTGTTACAATTACTCTAAAAAATTTCTCATATTATAATTTATGATGATGATCACGAAATTCTTAAGTAGGAAGGAGTATATTTAGTGCTGAATCTGATCGCTAAAGTTTCACAGCAAGGAAGTCAAAGTGTCCTTCATTTTGTATGCAGCTTCACCTCTATTAGAGAGATGGTGCACAAGTTGGTTTGTAAAGATGGTCTCCCTAGCCATCAAAGTAAAACTACATGTATTATTTGTGACTTTTAGCCAACTCTTTATGAATAGGGATGGAAACAGATTCCCAATGGGGAATATGGTCCCCAATGTTTGTGTGGATGGATAATCCTTGACGGGGACAGGCAGAGGATGAGGATGAGAAATTTTTGCAAGGATAGGGATATGGGAGGAAAATCCGTCCCGTTGCCATCCTCAATTGACTTGACTTGGTAATTGAATGGAACTATATTGACTTAGTAATTGATCGGCATAAAGATAGATAAAATCTACAGTTCCTAGCTTATTCATTGAATGATATGCTAAAGAGTATCGAAATCAGATGAGCAAAATCATCCTGGAGGATATGAGCTTTTCCATTGATTGGATACCATTCTCAGTTAGGCTTTAGTTTAAACGTCTCTGTCTGATTATAATAAATAAGGCTGCAATTTATGAGATGCAGAAAAGAAAAGAAACAAAATTAATTGGCTTTCTGTAAATCTTATGATCTAAAATACTCTGCAAAAATGTTTGGAGAAGTCCCAAATCAAGTTCTTACAAACAAGACAAGTAACAAATCATTTACCAAAGAAAATTCCCACTACATAATTCCTTACAACAACAAAAATCATATTTATCGATATATATAAAGGCAGAGGTAGATAATGGTGAAACATTCAAAATACTAAAAATTGTCCTTCATTGAAGAATTTATTAAGTATTGAAACTTTTCAATAAATAAGGATAATATAGTAAATTTAAAAAAATTCAAAATCAAAATCAAAATAAGAACATGGGTCTTAATTCATGAGACACAACTTCTCTTTTTAAATCTTTAACCGAAAAAACAAAAATAAAAAAATTATTTGACACACACATCTAGTATGAATCGAACAAGGAAAATAAAGTGTGTCGTTTAATCAAACTTCACGTCGTCACTTAGAGACTTGACTTTAAAGACTTGGACTCTTTATTTCCACCAAAAGCACATTTTTAAGAAATCACTTTAAAGCCTTCAAAGATTTACAATCAAGTTCCTAAAAGAATTTTTGTGTTCACATACAGGGATTTTGAGAAGGCCTCTAAGAACAATTGGGTGCGGGATTTTAAGGAGGCTTTGGATAATTATAGAAAGAGAAGGTATTTTAATGTGCCACAGTTGATGTTTTGGAATCTTAAAACCCATATTTTTCAAAAGTGACTTATCTTTTTGAAATGGGATGTTGTTGGTATGCGAAAAAGAAGAGCATGTATTCAGTTTTGGTACATCCTTTCAACTTGAGATTGGATTCTTTCCTATTTAAATGATTTTATATCCCTGTAATGTGTTTGACACATTCACAGACGGAAGACCAAAACATATCATACATCTGTTACTGCTAGAAATTAAGTTGGCCACTAATTTCCAAGAAGCAAGTGCCCAAAAATTGACTTGAAACTTGAGATTAATGGACAAGAAGACTTGTGGAAATTTTAGGCTTATGGGCCAGGCTTAGGGTCTCTGGCGTAACTTTTGTGAATAGAACTTTAATGGTCGGGTGGGCCCTACGTTAATGCATTCACACTGTTGGTCTAGTAAGTGTACTTTGAATTGAATTTCATTCGCATTGCATGAATGAGATCAATGTATTTATTTATGGCTTTTGTTTGATTGATTAAAATAACACTATAGCTGGAATTAATACATCAATGGGAGAAGTCCGAATCAATTATTCTTACAATAATTAAAAATAATACAAAATCATATTTATTCCTACTAAGCACTCCAAATTCACTCATAATCTTATGTATATATTTGTACATATATGCAATCTTCAAGTCTTCAATTGAAAGTAAGTGCTCGTTTGACATTGCTTATTTGGGGTGATAAGTGATTTTTTAAAAATTTTGGGAAGCCCAGCCCGTTTGGTAAACTATGAGAAAATCACTTATTGTTAAAAATTGATGTGAGAGAAAGCTATAAGGGAAAGCAGCTAATGAGGTGCTTTCATTTTCTGATTATGCAGGAATCAGTTTCGAAGAGGCGCTGGGTTTAATGATTATGCTGCAATTTTTTTTCTAATTATGTGGGAATCAGTACCAACAACACTTTTAACAAAAAGTTTACCAAACGCCAAACTGCTTTATCTCACAGCTGATTTCTCTCACAGCAAATCTGACAGCGATTATTTTCACAGCACAGCAATGCCAAACTGGCCCTAAAAATGGTGGTATCCATCATTGGGATTTTGTTCCTCCTGAATGGCTGTTTAATACCTTAGCAGTTGATGCCAAGGTCAGTTCGGTTATAATAATAGTAGCTCTTTTCCTGGAAAAAAAAAAAAAGAAAGTAAACAAATTAAGATGATGGAGCTAATAATATCAAAGAAAACAAATTAATACCCGACAGTTTCGAGAAATAAAATACATGCAATCTGAAAATAATTAGGGATTTTAGATATAGGTCCATTTTCGGTAGTGCACATTGGATGCAGTCCTCATATCAATTGAGGTCCACCAAGCCAACTGTGTAGGCAGTTAAGCAAACCTTGCCAGCCACCATATTTGAGATATTTACAACATGCCATTGAATGGAAGGGTGGTGCTAGAGGCACCAACTTTGGGCACCAACTTGCTCACCAACTCTTTAATAGAGGTGGAGCCCGCCAATACAACGGGTCCCACGCTCTATTAGAGAGTTGGTGAGCAAGTTGGTGCCCAAAATTGATGCCCCCTAAACTTTCGTTTCCACCTACAATGAAACTTTTGGCATTCAATTTATGCTGATTTCACTCCGCATGGATTCAAAACTTTTTTAATTCATTGTTCTTTTATTGCAGCATACATATGGTATGGAAACTATATTAAAGCAGTTGCGCGGGATATGGTTATTATGGTACTAATAAATATGGTTGCCTTTCGTTGTGCTTATGGTTTTGGTTCTAATCTTTCACATGGTGCAACCCACCACAAAGAGGCATGCCTCACATCTGCTCTCATCCTGACGAGTATCGAAATCAGAATGGAAAATCCCATGTACATGTTGAGAAAATTAGAGCATACAACTCTAATATAGACGTGTTGGAGACAAAACAAGTGCACAAATTACTTGTATTAGACTCATAAAATATCACAACAAGACACTCTTAAAAGAAAGACCAACTCTTACAAGCACTCATTCTTACTTTCTAGAGACAAACTCTAGAACACTCACACTCCTCACAAGGATTACTTGTTGGAAGTTTGAATGAAATTTAAGGACATTTGTCCCATATTGGTAGAAAAAAGAAAGAGTGAGATCTTTATAAGTGTGAAAGTCCCACACTTAGTAAATGGAAGTTGAATCAAGTGGAAGCCAATTGGGCTTCAAAGACAAATTTAACCCTATTGTAAAATGACTTAAAAGGACTTAAGGAAAAAGAAAGAGAAAAAGAAAAAAGAAAAAAAAAGACGTAGACTTCTCAAGTTCTCACGTAACCCTATCGTTTGACAGAAAGAAAAAAAACACAAGAATACGATTCCTTGCTCATGAGAAGGTGAAGAAGCCTTTTCAGTGCTCGGAACACAATTCTCAAATAATTTTCTTCTCTTTTCTATTCATTCAATCAAATTGTTTATGAAGAAGAAAACAACAAGATAATGGATGTTGAATAGAACGATTTTGGCGAAAAGGTAAGGTAATCCTATTTGAACAGAATTTCTAAGATCTTTAGGATTACTTAAAGCATTGGGAGATGAGTATTTCTTGGACTCTGATTTTTTTTCCTTAAACAAATTAAAAATCTGAAAACCTGGGGATGAATCAACAATTCTACAATTTGGGCTCTGTTGATTACACAAAGAACGTTCCTCACAAAACCAGTTTGGCTGAGGATTTTTTAAGGCATGAGAAGGTGAAGAATTTTTTATGGCATGAGAAGGTGAAGAAGGCTTTGGGTGTTAATGGGTCGTTGGTTTTTGAGGAATGCAGTGATTTGGTGGGGATATTTTGCATGAAGATGTGATGAGTAGGTTTTGGTTTCAAGGGCTGGTCAGCGGACCAGAAAGTTTGGAAGGTGGGTAAAGAGGTTGCTTGGTATGTTCAGAAATGGGGAGCGTGAGCCAGGTTTTGGTTTCATGTGTTAAGAATGGGTGTTTTATATTTTTTTTATTGCAAAGTTCAATAGATTTCTAGTCCTTGGATAACTTGGAGAAAAAGTTTATTTACAATAGTAGAAAGCTAAGAGCATACATATGATTATATTCACAGAATCCATATTTACAAAAATAAAAATTACAGCAAAAAATAGTTTTAGTTTGTATAGTAAGCATGAGAGAGAGAGAGAGAGAGAGAGAGAGAGAGGGATGGAAAATAAGATACAGCAAAAATGAGAGAGAGATGTGTGGGCCGTCAGAGAGAGAGAGAAGACATGAGCAGAGAGAATAAAGGAGAGAGGAAATGAGGTAATAATTAAAATGGTATTTTAGAAATATTGGTGGGTGGAAAAATAGGATTGTGTTTTTTAAAATTTATATGGTGGGTGGGAAGATAAGGTGGGTGGGAAAATAGAATAGGTGGGTGGAAATAGTAGCACTTACATTTTATTGTCAATTGGGATGACATTCATTATACTGAGGCAGTTGCCAAGTTTGTCCTTGATAAAATTCAACTGGAGCATTTTCAGATCCACCCTCCCTTTTCAAACAAGCATGTCACAGGAGTTTAGACTAATATATTAATCAATATACTTAAGTACTGCAGACACATGCATGCAGGTGGAAATGTTTTCGTACTGCAGCGATAGTGTTGTACGTTCTAGCAGAAATGGCAATGGCATTAGCATTCTACAAAAATAAAGGTTTCAAAACTTAGTTATAAGTTATAATTTGACTATCAAGTTTCTGAATTATGATTTTATTTTTCTCTTATGGTTATGGATGAAGTTCAGTAGTTTCCATAAAAGAACGAAGAACCAAACACACGACCTCAAGTGCAATTATAAATACCTTTAAATACTTAAACTACAAATACTAGTTGCCTCTGAACAATCATCAAGAAAAATGAAATTGGATTAAAATTACTTTTTTTTTTTTTAAAAGGAAAGATTAAGTTAAGATTACTTTGATTTATTGTACTCCACATGAAAATGCTTACTAACATGTTTAAGAGGTTTCTCATCCAACTCGACTATGCAAAGGCTCACTAGTCCAACTCGACTCAAGAAATAGCGGGCCTAAGGCCCAACTACATATGATTTAAAATTGAGTGTTGCTACTCACACACCCAAGGATTTGGTCACTACAGACTTCACCCGCCACCTACATCGATCTCCCGGTAGCCCTACAATAAGAATATGCCGGCAATCAACACACTAAGCTGATGTACAAGCCCTTTAAATCACAAAACACATCTTTTGTGTCTTTAAAATTCTAAAACTAGTGTATGCATACGTAACACGTTTGGCCATAATGTTAGAGGCTAAATTGCTTTCTGATAACCAAACGTACTTTTGGTGGTGTTTATGGGAAAAAAAAAGATTTAGTTTGTATAGTAAGCATGAGAGAGAGAGAGAGAGAGAGAGAGAGAGAGGGATGGAAAATAAGATACAGCAAAAATGAGAGAGAGATGTGTGGGCCGTCAGAGAGAGAGAGAAGACATGAGCAGAGAGAATAAAGGAGAGAGGAAATGAGGTAATAATTAAAATGGTATTTTAGAAATATTGGTGGGTGGAAAAATAGGATTGTGTTTTTTAAAATTTATATGGTGGGTGGGAAGATAAGATGGGTGGAAAAATAGAACAGGTTGGTAGAAATAGTAGCACTTATATTTTATTGTCAATTGGGATGACATTCATTATACTGAGACAGCTGCCAAGTTTGTCTTTGATAAAATTCAACTGGAGCATTTTCAGATCCACCCTTCCCTTTGAAACAAGCATGTCACAGGAGTTTAGACTAATATATTAATCAATATACTTAAGTACTGCAGACACATGCATGCAGGTGGAAATGTTTTCGTACTGCAGCGATAGTGTTGTACGTTCTAGCAGAAATGGCAATGGCATTAGCATTCTACAAAAATAAAGGTTTCAAAACTTAGTTATAAGTTATAATTTGACTATCAAGTTTCTAAATTATGATTTTATTTTTCTCTTATGGTTATGGATGAAGTTCAGTAGTTTCCATAAAAGAACGAAGAACCGAATACACGACCTCAAGTGCAATTATAAATACCTTTAAATACTTAAACTACAAATACTAGTTGCCTATGAACAATCATCAAGAAAAATGAAATTGGATTAAAATTAGTTTTTTTTTAAGGAAAGATTTAGATTAAGATTACTTTGATTTATTGTACTCCACATGAAAATGCTTCCTAACGAGAAATTATAGAATAGTACCGTACTACCACCTCAGCTTATGATACTTCCATTGAAAATATGCCATATGTCATTTAAGAATAATAATTTTAATTTTTTTTACAACTGAATTTGGAATCTAATTATTATCTTTCGAATAAAACTAAGAAATCAAAAAATCAAAAAAGAAAAAAAGAAAAAAGAAAAGAGCCACAACCCACCCCGACCCGTCATCCACCTCGTGCTGCCTTCCTGGCCGATACCCACTCCCTCTCTTTTTCTTCCTCCCTCCCCCCTCGCTCTCTCTCCTTCACGCTCACTCTCTCTATGTGGTCCTTCTCATGCACTTCAACCACTTAATCATTGTTCAATCCTCTTACCCTTTCACTGGCTACCCCAAGACTAGCTTCTTCTTTTTTCTCCTTTTTCTCACTAATTTGTTAACTTCTAATTTTCAAATTGCCATCAGATGTGAACAAAGTTGGGGTGGGAGGTGTCTGTTAGTAGTAATTGAATGAAATTGGACCCTTTTCAATGCTGATGAGATCTTGTAGGTTCATTTACGGGTTCAAGAGATCTTGCAGTTTTAGAGAGAGAGAGAGAGAGAGAGAGAGAGAGAGAGGAGGAGGAGGAGGAGGAGGAAAAGGGGAGGCAGTGCGGTGGTGGTGTAGAGAGATTGGGTTGGGGTGGGAGGTGGATTCTGTCGTCTTCTATGTTCTTTTCTTTTCTTTTAGTTTTGTTTTCTTTTAAAGTTTATTCTAAATGGTATACATGTTTTAAATCCAGCCGTAAAAAAAGTTCAAATTTTTTATAAAATCATGACACATGGCATATTTTTAATGGAAGTATCATAAGGTGAGGTGGTAGTACAGTCCTATTATATAATTTCTCCTTACTAACATGTTTAAGAGGCGGGACTATAATGCGGAGATTTTGTGCGGAGGTTACTTACGGAGACTACTTTCTGGCCCGTTAGATTGATCAAAAGGCTAATATTAATATCCTCTTTATGCTACAATCGGGTTAAAATTACCCATCACAAAAACTACAACCCGGAACTTCTCTCTCATCTCTCTCCTTTTGCAAGGTCAACACTGATGGTTGTCAGAGTACTGGAATTATTAGTGCTGGTGGTTTATTACGCAGCTGGTGCTTGGCTTAAGGGATTTTCTGTGAAAACCCAACAGTCACCACCCATCCCCCTCTTCTTCCGGCGAAAACCCAACAGTCACAACCATCGCACTCAAACCCAACCCACCACAACCTACTCCATATCCAAGTTTTGGAGAGAGAGAGAGAGAGAGAGAGAGAGAGAGAGAGAAAGCATCTGGGTTTTTTTTTTCTTTTTGGATCAGATCTGAGTATTGTTTAGATTTCATGTTTTTTCTTGGTTTAATGTCACAGTTAGCATTTTGATTTTGATTTGGGGGTACTCTGTTTCTGTGTTCATCTGTGCAGTGGGGCTCTATTTGTTATAGATCTCTGGTTGCTCTGTCAAATTTTATAGAAAAACTGGGTTATTGATAACGTTCTGTTGTATATATATATGTATAGAGAGAGAGAGAGAGAGAGAGAGAGAGAGAATGGTTGGGGATGGGTTGGCTTCGCTGGTTTTTTTTTCTAAGTTGGCTGGCGTTTTGGGGCTGGAAAAAGGGAGAAAGAGCTGGGTGTGGGGTGGGATGGTCGTGGTGGAGGCGTGGCTAGCAGGCTAGGGTAGTTAGAATCGAGGGGAGGTAGTGGGCTGCGCTGGGATGAATGAATTTCCTCCCTTTTTTTTTTAATGAAATTTGAAAAAGCATTCTTTCTGGGTTTGGGTCTTAGCCATATTTGTATTTTTTTCTTTTGGTGGGACAAGATAATATTCCAAGAGATGCATATTGAGCCAGTACAAGTTGATCTGGAAGATTTCTGAAGGCATAAGAAGTAAGAGCACAAGCATCATGTGATTCAATTTGGGTTGGGTGTACTGATAAGAGTATGGCTGTCTGGGGTAGGGGGTTGGGAGGGGGCTGGGGTTGTGATTTAAAAGAAGAAAGAAAAAGGGATGGGGCGGGTTCACTTGTTTTTCCTTTCTTCGGGGTTGTTGGTGCCCTGGCTTGGAAAAGGTAGAGAGAGCGAGCAGGGGTTTGGGTGGGCGAAGGGTGAAGGGGAGAGAGAGAGAGAGAGAGAGTTGTAGGGTTTTTTAAGAATAATCTTTTAGCAAATACAATTTTTTTAAATTTAAATTATGTTTAAAATATATATTTTTCATTTAAATCCACGTGACATTGCAAAATAACAGTCATTTAAGATAAAAGCAATATAATAATAAAATAAAATTTTGGTACAGAGGAGAGAAGGGCAATATAATAATAATTTAGGGTAAAAGGAAATAAAAAACAATTTAGGGTAAAAACTAATATAATAATAATTTAGGGTAGATAATAATAGTTTATGATAAAAAGGAATATAATAATAATTTAGGGTAAAATGCAATATAATAATAATTTAGGGTAAATAACAAAATAATAATAATTTAAGATTAATAATAATATAATAATAATTCAAGATTCAAACAATATAATAATAATTTAGGGTAAATAATAATATAATAATAATGAAATGTGGCGCAATCGTAGGACGCCACCTGTCGAAAACAATGACAGCTTTCCTTTCTGGGATTGCCACATGTGATTCCCCATAATTTAATATTACTTTTTTGGGATTTAACTTCTAAAATTCATAATAAATAAATTAAAAATCTAAAAAATACACCAGAAAGTCCTATGAACTCCTTGTGGCATTCTCTATGCCCTCAAGCTCTAAAAATATAACTTCCACTTATAAAAATATAAATTGATGACAAAAACTCAACTTTGTTTCTAAACAATATAAAACACTAGTTGATGTTTCATAATATAACACTTAAGTTATTTGCTCAAACGATTACTGTAAACTCCAATATGTTAAATCATGATTTTGGACCTCCATAATTGAGGATGATGTCGTGAGGAGTTTGTAGCAATTTTCGGTGTATTTTTATGATTTTTAATTTATTTATTATGTATTTTAAAAGTTAAATACTAGAAAAATAATATTAAAGGGTATAGACCAATCGTGGGTTGCCACTTGTTGGGAGAAACACTGACGGAGCCACCTTCAGCTACTGCCACGTGTCGCTCAATATGTTTAATATTATTTATCTTGAATTTAACTTCTAAAATTCATAAAAAATTTATTAAAAATTCAAAAAATACACCGAAAATTCCTAGTAACTCTTTGTGACATTCTTTGCACCTTCAAGCTCTAAAAGTATAATTTTTAAATTATAAAAATATAAAATGATAACGAAAACTCAAATTTGTTTCTAAACAATGTAAAAATATTAGTTGATGTTCTATAACTTAACACTCATGTCCTTTGATCCAACAATTACCTTAAACTCATATATGTGAAATCATGATTTTGGACCTCCTTAATTGAGGATGATGTCGTGAGGAGATTGTATCAATTTTTGGTGTATTTTTTTTTATTTTTAATTATTTTAAAATAATTTTTAAAGATAAACTTCAAAAAAGTAATCAAAATGATATGTGGTGCAATCGGAGGATGCCACCTCTTGGACACCTTCAACGCTGCCACTTGTCGACCTATACCATTTAATAGTATTTTTCTTGGATTTAATTTCTAAAATTCATAATAAATTAATTAAAAATCCAAAAAATACATCGAAAATTCCTATGAACTTCTTGTGACATTATCTACGTCATCAAGCTATAAAAATATAATTTTTATTTATAAAAGTGTCAAGTGATAGCAAAAACTCAACTTTATTTCTAAGTAATTGAAAATACTAGTTGATGTCCTATAACATAATACTCATGTTCTTTAATCCAACGATAACCTTAAACTCAAATATGTGAATCATGATTTTTGACCTCCATAATCAAGGATGATGTCTTGAGTAGTTTTTAGCAATTTTTAGTGTATTTTTCTGATTTGTAATTATTTTTTAAAGAATTTTTAAATATAAAATTGGAAAAAGTAATCAAAATGACATGTGGAGCAATCGTGGTACGCCACCTGTTGGAAGTACTGAGGGCGCCACCTTCAGCTGCTGCCGCATGTTGCCTTATACTATTTAATATTATTTTTCTTAGATTTTACTTATAAAATTCATAATTAATTAATTAAAAATCCAAAAAATACACCGAATATTCCTAAGAACTCCTTGTGACATTCTCTACACCCTCAAACTATAAAAGTAAAATTTTCACTTATAAAAATGTAAACTCAAATTTGTTTCTAAACAATATAAAACACTAGTTGATGTTTTGTAACTTAACACTCATGTTCTTTGATTCAACAACTACCTTGAACTCAAATATGTGAAAACTCTTGAAACAATAGTAATAAATAGTATGAAAATCGGAAAAATGCCCTGAAAATTGCTCCGGCCTTCTTGTAATGTTATAAAACTTAGGGAAGCTATAAATCATCCATTTCATAATGAAAAAATTCAAACGTCTTTTGATAACTCATTTTCCTCTCAACCATAGCTATATATAGTTGTTAACTTCAACTTCAATAACCTACATCAACAAGCATCTCCTGTGAAAATTTGGAATTTTTTGATAACTCACTTTCCTTTCAACCGTAAAAATATATTTTGCAATAACCAATATTATAAGTATATTTCCTTAATATTCATTATCTAATTTTTAATAACACAAGTATTAGTTTTCTTTCATATATAAGGTTGTAAAAGTATCTGTTTTGTTATAACAATCTACATATATAATAATTCGACAATGTGTAGGCTCATGTGGGAACTTCTTTTTACAAACCTCTTCTTGCGGCTCCATCTCAGCCATTTAAGTAATCTCAACGGCTGGGAAGAAAAAGTAAGCTCACACTAGAACTGGGTATGCTGCAGTTTCTCCTTCCTTATCGCGCCTTTTTTTTCCTTCCTTCCGCCATTTAATTCATTTTTAAATTTTAACTACAAACCCCAAATCTGATAACCCAAATACCCAAAAACTTGTTTTAATTTGTTGAAAATCTCAGAACTGCAGTCACAGTCGCTCCTCCTCTCTTCGCTTACCCAGGCTCAATCTTCACTAGAATCTCGTGGTCGTCACTGTGTGACAAGTAAACCCTTTTATTCCTCTCCATATTCTAACTGGATGCTCTTGGTTATCACTCTGATTTGTGGGTCCTCCCAGATGAAGACGATCGTCCACAATCGACAGCCCCTAATCCCAACGGATCGGAACTCAAGCGACTTTGAAATCGTGCGACGAGCAAACCCGACCTTCCTGCATATGAAGAATCGGAATAATCGATCTTAGGCTTCAACGACGAGGTCAACGTGTTCCGCTTCTTTGAGGCGAAGTGCACCATCGACGACTGTAAATGCACGTAGTCAAACTAGTGAAACAAGCGGCCCTCGAAACGGCGAAACCCAAACATGGTCGTCGCAGGAGAGTAGGCATCTCAATCCCCAATGTTTGGGCGATTGAGAATCTCACTTCTCAATCTCTTCTAGGAAGTGAGAGACGACGATGGCATACCTGGAACTAATTGCAATTGCTACAGGTATGCCTTATTAAAAGCCTTTTTAGCACTTGAAATTTGGTAGATAATCAGCCGTGTTGCTTTATATTATCATTTCCATCTTTGTCGACCAACAAAATGACGTATTTACTAGAGGGGTAGATGTTTGTCTAGTCTTAGCTTTCTCGAGAGCCACAACATCCCAGTGAACATGTACTCAATTGAAAAAACAACTGACATATTAATTTGGGTGTTTTTGTGTAATAAGACATAATTATTAGTTGTGTTTTGGTTTCAAACTTCCTATGACAGTGATAAACTATTGACAGCAGTGATGGGTTGTTGATAAACTATTGATGGGTGACTGATACTATATTGGTGGACTATTGATAAATTATTCGCTGGTTATTGATAAATTATTGAGGGGTTGTTGATATATTCCTTATGTCGCTTTTTGTGCATATGTTGCTTTTTCTGCAGTGTTTGGAAACTGATATCAGTAATATGCTAAATCACAATGTAATCAAATACAGAAAGGAAAAAAATAAAGAAATTGCTTAAACGTATTTTTGGTACTGCTGCATTTTCTGTTGAGTATTCCTTTAAATGTTAAATTGGGACTGTTTTGTTTCTTTTTGGGTTTAATATTGGAATTTTAGCAGCTTGATTTTATTTTTATTGTGTTCATTTAATTTGTGCAGGCCCTTGTTTAAAGCTTTGGTTGCCTTGTGTTCAGAATCACAATGTTGCAACATCACTTGTTTGCCACAAAAATATGTTTCGTAAACGCTTCAAAAGGATTCACTGTAGCTTCAACATCACTTTACTAAAGCTTCCTAAAATTTATTTTATTTTTACTAAGAAGTCTTAATTACTATTTATGGAAATTTGAGTTTGGGAAATTTGAAGTAATAATTGGAGGAAGTGAATTATTTATATTCATTCTACTAATTTCACGCTGCCAAAACAAGTTTTATAAAAGTGTATGAATGAATTCACTAGAGCGTCATTGGTGCATCATTTTGGGTAATAGAAGAAAATATTAGCATATTGCATAATTTGTAAAGCTCCAAACATGTCATTTTGACTTTTGTCAAAATATGTTTCATAAAAGCATCACAAACGTTTCATTAGGGCTTCAATACTTATTCAAATATGAGAAATTGAATAAGAAAATTTGTATAAAAGAATGCAGGCTATGCAAAAGTCCAGTGCAGAACCAAAATATTATCATAACTTTAGATTCTATAAAAGGGAAGGAAATTGCATTGAAATGGAAAAACTTCCAACTTTGAAGGCAAGGAAATATGCTGAAAGAGTTGTGAGTATTGAAACAGATGATGTAATATAATCATTCAACGTTGTCATCTTTGCCAAACCAAAAGGCAAGCTAAAAACCTTGCACCTGACCATCGTACCACCGCCACGCATCTATCCAATTGTTTATTTGTTTTGACATCAAAATTGATTTAAAGCATAAAATATGAAGTAACTGTCACAAGGAGTTCGTATGATTTTTTTTGTGAATTATTATGATTTTTGGAAGTTAAAGCATTGTGAAATAGTAATAAATGAAATATAATGACACATGACAGCGTTTCATAGGTGTGTCATTAGAGTTTCCGATAGGTGTCAGTATCGCGTAAAGCGCCACGTGTCATTAGAGCTTCATTCTTGTGTCTTTACCTTTAAAAATTCACAAAAAATGAATACAAAATCCAAAAAATGTACCAAAAGCAATAAGGGGTGGAGGTAATGGATGTTATGGTGGTCATCCACATTCCATAAATTTATAACAAGAAGGAGTTTTTATAAATTTTTGGTACATTTTTTGGCTTTTGTATTCATTTTTTTCTGAATTTTTTAAGGTAAAGACACAAGAATGAAGCTCTAATGACACGTGGCGCATTACGCGATACTAACACCTGTCTGAAACTCTGATGACACACCTATGAGGGTCAGATTCTAGTACAACAGAGTACAATAGATTCACTTAGAATTGCTTTTTCTGAGCCATTAGATTAAATCCAACGGTGTTCTCACATAGAGGTTCTCAAAAACAAATCCCCACCAGAGAATAGCCCAATTGGACAATGGTTTAAAGTCATCATGGGTGTGTGCGTCTAGATCTTTGAACACGTCAAAGGTGTTCAATGAGTTGTGAATATGACGCTGCATGGGGAATCAATAAAGTATCTCTATCATGTCCAATCACATAAAATGATGGCGTACTTTTTCTGAAAAAACTCACACATCAGTCATAAGCATTTTAAAATATTACTGAATATTTTTCCTTGTCTATATGAGTGATTATATCTTCACTCTAATTTTTTTTTTTCTCAATATATGTTTACTTTGAGGAATTCCACAAACATATAGTATAAAGAAAGATAACAAAAGTAGCAGATGAACAAATACAAACAACAACATATAACTAGTACAAAATAATTTCATAACCTTGTCACAAAATTTCATGTATCCTTCAGATAGCAATGTTTACAAAATCGTGGACTATTGGAGTTTTTGTATTGCCAATGTATAGTCTCCTATTGCTCTAGTATTGGCACTATATAGCCTCCAATTGCCTTCATTTTGCCACTGCATTGCCCCCAATTGCCTTTATATTGCCACTGTATTACCCCCAATTGCCTTTGTATTACCATAAAAGGCAATAAATGGCTATACAAAGACAATGAACAATCAATACACAATTAATAAGCTTGCAATAACAAGCAATAGACATACAATATACACGCAATATACATGCAATATACACCGAATGTATATCTTTTCTCAAAAAAGGATGTGATAGCCTTACATGTGCACCGTCAAAATTAAGAGTTGATAGGTCCAACTCTCATAAAAAACAGCCAAATTGATGAAGGTTCTCAATGACAACAATCTTCCATAAGCCAAAAATTTGGGTCCAACTGTCATTAAAAAAAAGGAGTCAAATATCTCAAGAGAGAGATTATTAAAAGGAAAGAAAAATCCTAAAACACCTAACATCAGAAAAATACAAAGGCAAAAGAAAGCAAGAAAGCAAGGCTCCAATAAATTAACACCACCAATCGAGAAACAAAAAAACTTCAGAGAAAACCAAAACCAATCAAGGAAAAAAACACAAAAGCTGATACAAAACGAAACAACACAAAAGAATAAGATTTCTTACTATTGAATCATATTTCAAAATGCTCACCAATATTGACGGAAAATGAGCTTCGTATAGTAGAAACATAAATCACTTGGTAGGTCCGTGCATGCTATCAAATTCATCGAATAACGGGTCACTAAGATTGATCGGAGTTGATTCTTCATTGTCTGACGGGGATGTCCTGCATAAACACCAAGCATAATATTACAATAAAATAAACCACTTGTAATTTTAGCTATTATTTATAAATATTTGTACAATCTTACGGTGTGTTCGCCATTCTTGGACATCGTCTTATATCATGACTAGTTTGTCCACACTGTTGACAATGTCGGATCCCTCGCTCCATTCCTTTTTCCTTTGCTCCCTTTACTCGTTTCGAGCTTCCTTTGTGTGTTACTCTCTTAGGGTCCTTCAAATATCGTGTTTGGGAGCTGGACCCTCCAACTTTGCTTGGACTGACCCCATCATTCAATAACTTCAATGTCACCCGCGTATCGTTTAGATTATTCGACAATAGCTCACAACCTTCTTCGGACATTAAAGCATGCTCAATTACATCTGAAGCAAGTATGGACATTCTACTTCGCTTTATTAGGAGAGAATTGTTCTCACAATCTTTAATTTCATTGCCATTTGAATCTGACACAAATCCAGATTTTGCAGTTTTCTTCCATCTATTCAAAATGTATTTATTGGGCAGATATTCAATTTGCTCTCTTTTTAACAATGCCAGCGCATGGCAGCAAAGAATCCCAATAAATTCAAATCCTTTACAGCTACACGACCATTGATCGGAATATTTATCATATACAACTTCTGTCACTCTTGTTTTCCCCCTTTTCCTTTCACTCACTTTATAGATAGCTTTGGAAGCATCATCCATTTTCAGTTCCATGAAACACGGTAAACTTTGCATTAGCTCCTGTTCAAACTTTTGGAACATTGCCTTTGTGTATATTTCAGCCATTTGTTTATCCATTGTCATCAATAGAGCACATTGAGGCTTTTCAAATGCATCAATGTGATCAGCAAGTAACTCATTTTGACGTTGATGGGAAAGTTCCCTTTGAAATCGTGTTATGAAATCCATTAATGAATTTCTCCTTGATATATATTTCTTGAAAAATGCATGAGAGCCTTCTGCTCTTTGACTGCTTGACATTCCAGCAGCAAAAACATGTTTTACATAGGCTGGAACCCATGATTTTCGCAAATCAAAAACTGAACTTAGCCATGGATGGTCAGTCAAACCAGATTTTGTAACGATTGCATGCCACTTTTCTTCAAATTCATCTATATTGTCAATCTCCCAGATGGTTTCCTTAAACTCTTTCCAATATTCCTCATAAGCAATCCGTGGTAGTTTATCAGAGAACTTGGTTGTGATGTGCCATATGCAAAGTCGATGAAATGTAGTGGGGAATACTTCAAAAATCGCTTTAGCCATAGCTGCATCTTGATCTGTAATGATCATTTTTGGCTCACCACCTGGCATGGCTTTCTTAAACTCCTCAAACATCCAAGTAAATGACTCAGTCGTTTCCTTACTTAAAAATGCACAAGCTAAAACAATTGTCTGACCATGGTTATTAACCCCCAACATTGGTGCAAATGGCAAGCCATATCGGTTCGTGTTGAATGTGGTATCGAGCACGACAACATCTCCATAAAACCCGTATGCTCGTCTAGAAGTTGCATCTGCCCAAAAGCATCGAGTAAGCCTGTCATTGGAATCTCCCTCAATCTTGAAATAAAATGATCTATTGTTTTTCTGTTCAGCTAAAAAATACTCAGTCACCAGTTCAACATCATGGTTCTTCATTAGGCTACTCTCATAATATTCAAAGTTGTAAATATCCTTTTTGGTAAAACCAATTTTCTCCATTCCTCCAGATTGCACCTCCAAAATACTCATCTTTTTATGAGTAGGTATATCAGCTGAACCGAGTTGTTTTGTGAGTAGCTTTGCAGGTTCTGAAATATGACGGTGTGATCTCATAAAATGCACTCTTTCTTGGGGTGTCATCGTATGATTGTGTCCCTCTACAACGAGAGAGAAAGCATACTGTTTGCACCCAGAAACCTTCACAACAACAACCCTAGCCTTGCAACCACATCTACTTACCCCTCGGTGTCTTTTTATCACCCTAGGCTCTTCTTTTTTAAACACGCCTTGTTTGCAACATACAAATTCTTTTCTTAGAATTTCTTTACTGTATTTTTCCCTCCCGCTGGAATGGCGTCGAATACTAAAGCCAGCCAATAACGCATATCTATTGTAGAAATCATAAACGGAATCAAGTGAATCGAACTTCATCCCAACTTTTGGTCTTTCCTCGTTTCTGACATCAGGTATGTAAATCATTTCATCAACGATTACACAATCATCATTCTCCTCTGAGTCCCCAACCATTTTACTCACATAGATTATTGATACCTTCCATAACATTTGAATCAAACATTTCAGAAATAGCTAAAACAAAACAAAATAATTATGAAAGAAATTTAAATTTTGTACCATCATCAGTTGAAAACAAAGACATTTATAATGATTTAAAAAAAAAAAACTTACCAGCAACAAATCCAAGAATTTGAATGCAACTCCCCTATGTTATGGAGCAAAATTGATCATTGCGTTTTTTGCTCTCCTTTTATTGTCTCCTCCATGTTGATTCAATCAAACTTTTCCATGAGAGCACATATAGAAAATTAAGATGCAAACTTGTGTCAACCTGTAGCAGATTATCAATTATTAAAAAGCCATAAAATAAATTGAGGTAAGACAAACCCAAGATATTTTTAGAGAACTTTTTTTTACTGTATGTATGCAAGACCCATAAAGATCGCCATTAGATTAACGTGTTGTTATTTTAATTATTTATTAATTATTGATTCAACAAAGCTTAAAGCCAATATACTAAAGACATCATAATAAAACCCAAAGCAGTAAGGGGTTAAATGCAAGAAAGAATATTTATGTATGAAAATAAAATAAAACTGTAAAAATCAAATTTTCAAATGAAATATAAATACAAAAGAGAACAAAAAATAATAATAATTACAAGAAATTGGAAAACATTAAAAGCAAAATCAGTGAAACAAAGAAACAAAAAGAAGTGGTTTTGGAGTGTTTGACTTACCATCGCAGTTGGAGTTGAAGAAGAGTACTGCAAGTTATTGAAAACTTGGGTTTTACTTGTTCAGAAACGGAGGCTCTTTCAACATATCATGTTTCTCTTTTTCTTCTTTTCTCTCTACTATGAAGATCTTGCAAATAATTTTTGTGATACAAAGACAAAATAAGAGAGCTCTCAAGTTATAGTTGTTGTAATGGGTAATGATGAACCATTTTCTGCAACATTAATGACAGGGGTTTAACAAAACAGAATATTTTTTGAATAAAAGAGTTTGCAATAAGGCTGAAAAATCACATACCAGTGAAAGAATTGAGCTGTGGGCTTCAACCCTTGTTCCTCCTCCTTCAGCAACGTCCTCCACAGCTGAGTGTCTTCGTTTTTTTTTCTTTTTGGAACAACAAATTCGATTTCTGGAAGTTGGAAAGGGGCAGCTCTTGTTTGTCTCCAAAGGAAGTTTCAGACTTAAGACTTTTGACCTCTATTTCAAATAAAAGAGGAGAGATGAGAGAGAAGTTCTGGGTTGCTCATTTTGTGATGGGTAATTTTAACCCGGTTGTAACAAAACTTCTTACTTAAATCTGAACCGTTCATTTGAAATTGACGGTTGTTATCATCCCGCACATAACCTCCTCATATTAGCCTCTGCATTCTAGCAGCTCCCCATGTTTAAGAGGTTTCTCATCTAGACACTATGTAAAGAATAATGGGTCACCCGATTTTTAGTCCATCACATGCAAAGGCTCACTAGTCCAACTCGACTCAAGAGATAGCGGGCCTAAGGCCCAACTACATATGATTTAAAATTGAGTGTTGCTACTCACACACCCAAGGATTTGGTCACTACAGACTTCACCCGCCACCTACATCGATCTCCCGGTAGCCCTACAATAAGAATATGCCGGCAATCAACACACTAAGCTGATGTACAAGCCCTTTAAATCACAAAACACATCTTTTGTGTCTTTAAAATTCTAAAACTAGTGTATGCATACGTAACACGTTTGGCCATGATGTAAGAGGCTAAATTGCTTTCTGATAACCAAACGTACTTTTGGTGGTGTTTATGGAAAAAAAAAAAGATTTTAAAAATATAAATTAGAAATATATTTAGCTCTAGACATGTAACTATTGAATACGTAAGTATTTTATATACTTGTATTTCCTATTATGTCCCCCCAACTTTACAATTCCAACTTGAATCATTGCACTGTCTTCAGGTTTTATTTAATGTTTTGAAATCATCATTAAAGTCCCTCTAACCTATAAAATAATTACCAAAGACCGCATATTTTTCAAAACCTCCTAAATATCTACTTGAGTGAGCCATCGAAATTGGGGTCCAAGTTCCTTGTAAAGGTGAGACACTCACCCCACGCTTAATTTGGCTATACACGGGGGCCACGGTAGGGTCATTATAGAAACCGACTGTAAGGTTTTATTGGATGGACTCGTTGGAAAAGTTAGCAACGGAGCCTGGATTCCTAGAAATTTGAATCGTGCGGCTCATGTAGTGGCAAAGATTGGTTTGGGAGCGACAGAGCTGCAAAGCTGGGCTAATTAGCCACCACCCTCCCTAGTTCACGTTCTGGAGTTGGATGAGCTACCGTGCCCACCTTTCTAATTGTACCTGTTTGGTCGGGAAGATTCTTTTTGCTAAACATATATTGGGTTGTATTAGCTAGAATTTTCCTGAATTTATTTTCTAATTTAGTTTGCTTCTCCCTGTAATATGTTCCTCAGGTTTTGCGATTTTTAATGCATTTCTCTGAATACGAACCCAAAAAAAAAAAAAAACACACGTTTAGGTGCAAACAAGTCATGATGAAAGATAACGTTAAAGTGCATTTCCCAAACTAGCAATCCTTCATTTCTGGGATTGAACTCAAATTCCATTGGATTATTCATAAGAGCAATACAGTAAAAGACAATTCAGCAAAAAACAATTCAACGTCTACATTGAGAAAAAAAAAAAACTAGCTTGAATCAGAGAAAAACCATGAGGTGCATCAGAACATCATACCAAATATAGTTGATGGTAGAAGTTCCAATTACAAATAATGGCACAACTTATTTACTAAAGATGGTTTATATTTCAAAGAGACCCTTTATCATCACTCAAAAATAAGTACAAATATAGGAGCAGTCCTTCGTCTCAGGCATCTTCAATTGAAGGGAAGCATGTCGTCTCAAAGGTGTCTGCCTGCGTTAAAAAGACGAAAGTAAACAACTCATAAGATAAATCACATAAAATAATCATAACTATGAGTCTAATGAGAATAGATAACAACATAACAAAATAACGCATGTTCCTTTTATATAGCAGAAGGAGAGAATTTATGTTTCCTTACTTTTGGAGGGCAACAAAGTCATTTACTGTCTTGATTCTGTAAAATCTGCATGCATATTCGGGGTCAAGAACAACTAACCAGTATATCATTGAATTTCAAAATAGTATATGATAAAGATAGAAGTAATTACCATTTATCTGTTAAGCATCCTTTGACTGATGATTGCTGCCTTCACGTGCAGCCAATCATTCAAAAATGTCAAGAAATTGAAGTATGTGTATCTGCATGACCTGTTGAGCAGAAAAGTGCCACAAACTCCCCAAAATCCAACAGCAAACCCAAGTCCCATGCTGATGTAATATCCTTGCGTTATGAGCCCATCCTGGCTGTCTTGGTTCACCAACACAGATTGTCCTGGACCTTTTTTCTCCTCAGGGCATGTCCTTGGGAGTGGTGCTCCACAAAGCAGAGGATTTCCACCATAAGCATAGTCAAAGCTTTGAAGCTGAGTGCCTATTGGAATTTTTCCAAACAAGTTGTTTTTTGACAAGTCCAACTTACCAAGACTAGCTATCTGAGAAAGACTTCTTGGAATTCTGCCATTTATCTGGTTTCTTGATAAATCAAGAGACTCTAACTCCTGCAAATTTCCAATCCTTGAAGGTATTTGACCTGTTAATTGGTTTCTCGACAAGTTTAAAGAAATCAAACCAACAAGATAAGTGATTTCACTAGGAATCTCCCCAGTCAACTTATTGCTTGAAAGATCAATACTCTTTACGAGTCCTAGAGTACTTTTAAATTTAGCACTGAATCCTTTCCATGTTAAAGATGCTTCATCATCATAACTCCCTGGAAAGTTTCCTCGTAGATATTGACCTAAAAAGAAATGTTGGATCGCTTGACTTGAACTTCCTATTTGAGTCAAAGTAGTCAAATTGTTGAGACATTTGGGTATAGTTCCAGAGATGTTGTTCATCGACAAATCCAAAAGTTGAATACGAGTGAGATGGCATAATTGTGGTGGGATGCTTCCATAGAAGTGATTAGATTGAAGGATAAGGATAGTCAAATTCCGGAGACTTGCCCCTAACCATTCAGGTATTGATCCCGATAATTTATTTTCCGCAAGATCAAAAAGTATCAAGTTTCTGCAATTCTTCAACTGTGAAGGCAACTCTCCCACAAATCCATTGTTATTTAGTCTTAGTGTCTCGATGCTAAACAAGTACCCCATGGTGGTAGGAATTTTTCCGGATAAAGAGTTATTGCTCAAATCAAGAAAGACTAATTGTTTTAAATGGATCCAACAATCCGGAAGTTCTCCGAATATATGGTTGCTTGAGATATCAAGAAATGTTGAATAACTATCCTTGGTTGTGCACAAAAAAGAAGCTGCTGCCACTGAAAATTTATTATTGGAGAGATCTAAAAAAGGAACTTCTAATATAGTTGAAGGGATTGGACCCTCCAATTGGTTCCAACTCACATTTAGCTTAGGTGGCAACTCCGATCTCAAATTTCCAAGTGTTCCTCTAATTTGATTCTGAGAGAGATCCATAGAGACTAATGACATATCCCAAAGCCAACTGGGAATGGTATCAGTAATTCCATTATCAGAAATATCAAGATCTGAAACACTTTTCTGAGTTTGAAGCCATTTTGGGAAAGACGGCCCCATCTTACAAGACCTCAATGCTATCGTATACAACTGGAAGGGAGGAACCCAATCAAAACTGAAGTTTAAAACTAGTGAGTTGGAGGATAAATCCAAAATCCTTAATTTGGAGAGTTTCGAGAAATGGATTTCTGAAATCACTCCTTCCAAAGAATTCCCTTCAAACCAAATACCCTCCAGCTTGGACATCTGTCCAATATTTTCAGGCACTGAACCCATGATGCCATGATTATGAGAGATATCCAAATACTCTAATGTGTTTTGAGCGCATTTAGACAATATGTCAATAATGTCTGAAAGTTGTCCACTAAGGCTATTATTCCCAAGGTACAACTGTCGCAACCTACATAACTTGGCAAACGAATTTGGGATCCCTCCTTTAAGTCTGCTACCAGAGAGATAAAGAGATGCAAGAGAGCTCATGTTTCCGAAATCATCAGGAATTGAGGAACCATTGAAATTGTTCCCAGATAGATCAAGCTCAACAAGGTTAGTATGAGTACCGGACAGCCATTGAAAGATTGAAGAGTCAAGATTGTTGTAGGAGAGATCGACAGAAACAAGAGATTTAGAAGAGTTCATAACAGAAACAGAGGATATAATTGGAGGAGGAAGATTACACCCATATAATATCAAGTCTCTTAATTTAGGAAGCATATTAACTGCTTCCAGCCAACCAACAACACCGGTGAAATTGTTCCCAGATAGATCAAGATGAACGAGGTCGGTATGAGTACCGGACAACCATTGAAAGATTGAAGAGTTAAGATTGTTGTAGGAGAGATCGACAAAAAAAAGAGATTTAGAAGAGTTCATAACAGAAACAGAGGACAAAATTGGAGGAGGAAGATTACACTCCCGTAATATCAAGTTTCTTAACTTAGGAAACATATTAATTGCTTCCAGCCAACCAACAACACCGGTGAAATTGTTCCTAGAGAGATCAAGCTCAACAAGGTTGGTATGAGTACCGGACAACAATTGGAAGATTGAAGAGTCAAGATTGTTGTCGGAGAGATCTACACGAACAAGAGATTTAGAAGAGTTCATAACAGAAACAGAGGACATAGTTGGAGGAGGAAGATTACACTCATATAATATCAAGTCTCTTAATTTAGGAAGCATATTAACTGCTTCCAGCCAACCAACAGCACCGGTGAGATTGTTCCAAGAGAGATCAAGATGAACAAGGTTGGTATGAGTACCGGACAACAATTGGAAGATTGAAGAGTCAAGATTGTTGTTGGAGAGATCGGCAGAAACAAGAGATTTAGAAGAGTTCATAACAGAAACAGAGGATATAATTGGAGGAGGAAGATTACACTCCCGTAATATCAAGTTTCTTAACTTAGGAAACATATTAATTGCTTCCAGCCAACCAACAACACCGGTGAAATTGTTCCTAGAGAGATCAAGCTCAACAAGGTTGGTATGAGTACCGGACAACAATTGGAAGATTGAAGAGTTAAGATTGTTGTAGGAGAGATCGACATGAACAAGAGATTTAGAAGAGTTCATAACAGAAACAGAGGATATAATTGGAAGAGGAAGATTACACCCCTGTAATATCAAGTCTCTTAATTTAGGAAGCATATTAACTGCTTCCAGCCAACCAACAACACCGGTGAGATTAGAATAACTGAGGTCCAAGTGTTTTAGACAAGAAAGATTAGAGAGCCAATTGATGCTTTTTGCATAAATAGAGTCATCAAACCACCCGTATCCATTATAGCTGAGATCGAGATATTCCAATCGTGTCAGGTTTTCAAGTTGATATGGAATTTCACCTCCAAATTTTGCATTTGAGAGATTGAGGTATCTTAAATTGCTAAAAGATCCAATGAAATCTGGAATTTGGCTACCACGGAAATTATTCAAACTAAGATTCAAATACTCCAAATCCTGCAACTCAACGAGTTTTGGACTAATCGTACCTTCCAAAGATTGGTCTCCAAGATCAAGCTTAACAACATGGCCAGTGTGGTTGCTGCAGTAGACTCCGTCCCATTGGCAACAGTCTTTGTTTTGCACTTCTCTTCCCCATGAAAGGAGGCTATTGTCGTCATCCACGAGGCCTTGTTTGAATGCAAGGAGGGCTTGCATCTCTCTCTCACTGCATCCAATGCAAGGATTGTTCATGCGTAGTAAAAGCACCACAAGAAATGCATACAAGACTTTGAAGCAGTATATTTGCTTCTCATGATCAATGTTAGTTAGAGTCATGATCAAGAGGAAGAAGCACGACTATTTAGGACAAAGATAAAGCACAGCCAAATAAAGCATGCATGGAAATCTGGTGAAGTATCTTTGCTTCTCTGATATCTCAAGATACAAGCATTAATTATTTATAGTGGTTACCATAGCCTAAACTCATGAATGACAAAGTGGGATTCTTTAATTCTTGAGATATTTAGTCATATACCCATTTTTAGCACCAACTTAAATTGGGGCCTCACATAATCTAATATGAAAATACTATAAATCAAAATTTGCCATAACTTAATGTTATAAACAATTTTTTTTATAACTAAAAGTCACCATCAATAAATATGTAATGACAATCAGAAATTAAATTCATAAAAATTTAAATGTTTCCATTTTAATAAAGTTAAATATATTGTCATCCCAAAATAAAAGACAGAAGAAACTTAATGAAGTCATCTTAAACATAATAACCACAAACCCAACTTATTAAGGGTTAAACATTTCAGGGCTTGGAAACAAATCCATTCTAATCCAAATTACTAAAGCCTGGAGGCCGCATGAAGCTGTTTGAACTTTTTCTTGTTTTTGCTTGTTCTTTTGGAGTTTTTATCAAAAAATAGCCAAAATTTAACCCCCAAATTCATAAATGTCAGTTTTTTTTAAAAACTTTCAAATATAGCCAAAAACTCATTTAAATTGAATGCCCTCTAAATTATAACTCAATTACACCTAAAAGCTAAAACCCAAAATAGCACAGGAGCACCAAAAAAAAATAAAAATTGGCTTCATCAACTTAATCATGCCTATGAATCCTATCATAAAAATGAAAATGTAATTATCAAAAAGAAGAAGAAAAGGAAAAGCCGATGTTTTCATAAATCCAGGCAATAAAAATCATCTCTGCGGCTATGGCTTGAATCAGTGGCTTTGAGAGTTTTTTACAATAAAAAAAGTTAAAGTCAATTTCTTGACATAATAATTTTTAATTGAGAAAAAAAAGTAGAACTTTCTTGCAAAATTCGTATCGTAAATACCGCTATTTGAAATCAGTGGGTTTGAAAATCGTTGTGTGTACGATTTTCGTTCTAATCTTTCATACGGTGCAAGTCTTCAACCCACAAAGAGCCATGCCGTGCTTAAAACTCCAAAGGACATACTGCAGGGAGATAGTTGCACAAAAATGAATCTAGAAAGTGTCCAAATAAGAACATCGGATTTTCCTTGTTTCCACAAGTGGTTTGAATAGGAATTTCATTGAATTTAGGGAAATTAATGGATGACAAGACTTGTGGAAATAGATGGATGAGAGAAGACTTATGGAAATAACGAAAATTCTACAGTGGACCTGGTGCGCTATAGAAGTTGCCATGGAAATAAATGGGTGAGAAGACTTGTCTGAAGTAGACAACTCGAAATTGGGTTCGTCTAAAACACGCTGCAAAGAAAAGTAGATTAACAAGTGACAAGGAGAATCTAGCAATAGGTGACCAAAACAGAGCCACATATTCACCAAACAGGACCACAGCAATGATCTGCACTTGTGCTAGTGATTGAATGCATCTTGGAATTATTAATTTGGAACGCATAAAATTGATAGACGTATGGATGACAAGACTTGTGGAAATAAATGGTTGAGAGAAGACTTATGGAAATAAATCGATGAGAAGACTTGTGGAAATAATGGATGAGAGAAGACTTGTGGAAATAAATGGGAGAGAAGACTTGTAGAAGACTTGTGGAAATGAATGGGAGAGAAGACTTGTGGAAATAAATGGATGAGAGAAGACTTGTGGAAATAAATGGATGAGAAGACGCGTGGAAATTTGGTATTGGAAGACTGAATGCGTAGCTCACAAAAAAAGTACAAAAGATGAAGCACTGAATTTGGGATGAATGTGCAATTGTCAAAAGATGAAGCTCGTCTGTACCCAAAAAAGTACAAAAGATGAAGCTCTTGTCTGTACCCAAAAAAGTACAAAAGATGAAATTCTTCTCACTTTTATGAGAAAAGTCCAATTTATCTTGAGGAGGTGCCTAGAATCATGGGCCTAAGATAGGGATATTTGCCTCCCCTTTCTTCTTTCTTCCTGAAACCTTCTCTTTTTCTCCTTCCACCCAAAACCCTCCTAAAGCTACTGCAAACTCTTTTGATTCCAGGAGTTTCCCCTGGAATCATCTCCTTTCTGCTAATAAACAGAGCCTCTCTGCCCCCGTCATGTTGTGTAGAGTTTTCCCCCAGTTTTATGCTGGGCTTTTGATCCCTTGCCTCTTTGGCAACCTTTTGTTAGGTTTTGGTTGAGTGAGTCTGATCTCTCTCTCCTCTAATCATTCTTAATCTCAACAACACAACAGCAAACAACAATGCACAAAGATTATGAGCAACAAGTTAACTGTCTTGCAAGGAAATTCATGGAAAAAGATATATATACTAAACTGATGATAAGAATATTACAACCACCTTATGGTGTGTAACTCATTCTAATGAAAACACTACATCCATTGCAATTGATCAAATCATCAACGAAGTTCGTTTTTATACCAATGCAATGGGGTAGGGTAGCTGCTTGCTGGGATACCTTTTTTTTCTTCAGAGTTATTGGATAAATATAATAAGGTGCAAAGGGTTATTTTTTGTTTAATACAATTATGATGATGTGGACTTATTAAAGTTCATTAGATTAATCTAATGGTTAACATTATCTTAAATGCGTGTAAATGCACGGATGCTAAATGCAGCAGGCAGTTCTTAATGTGATGGGTTGTGGCTTTCTAGGATGTTTCTTTAATTCATTTTTAATAAATGGATAATTGTGTGTGGGCTTATTTTTATGTTTTTAATAAATATGTAGACCTAACCATATATATATAGATAAGTAATAAAAGTTGAGTGTGGGCCATGGCCCATACTGGGTGTGAGCTGGGTCCGCCTGAATTGCCTCTACAGGAGGGAGAGAGGAATATCATTTTTCTCTGGTTCATTGTTGATTGTTAAAGTCTTTTCATAAGGTTGGGTAAAAGCAAGAATTCCTAGCTAGCCCGTGCTTAAAACTCCAAAGGACATACTGCAGGGAGATAGTTGCACAAAAATGAAGCTAAAGAGTGTCCAAATAAGAACATCGGATTTTCCTTATTTCCACAAGTGCTCTGAATAGAAATTTCATTGAATTTACCCTCCGTTTGGATGCGGGAAAATAACTAGGAATGTAGCTAAAAGTCGGGAATTTAAAAGAAGAAATTGACAATTCCCTTGTTTGGCAACTTAAGCGCGGAATTTATTAAATGACACGCGGAAAAAATCATGGAAATTGAGGCATCAAATTCCCGAGTTTAATTTCCACCAAAATAGACGTCATTTCACAATTTCCATAGTGCGGGAATTCATATTTTCCGTGGAGCCAAAACTTTAATGAATAAAAAAATGCCAAACTTTTCATAAAAAAAAAAAAGTCATTAATCACTCTATAGTTGTTTGCTAGCTTTATCACTTTGTGTTATCGCCTTGCTCTGTAGTTGTTAGCATCATCTAAAACAAGTCATTAATACCCTCATAATCTTAATCGTTTATTCCTATACTTTTGTCTGCAACTTTTTAATCGAAGCCCTTTTAATTTCTCTGGTCATTGGTCTTTTGGCAAGTGAAAAAGAAGTATCAGGGTCTTGATTGCTTCTAGTTCTAATTCCATAGGTACCAGAGAAGTGTCTGCACATGAAAATATTGAATTAAAGCTGATTGATGATATTAATTCAGCAATACCTTGTGTATCAAATTCTACTGATGAAGTTATGACTCCTACTGATAAAGTTGATTATATTGATGGTGATACACAAGATTTAGAAGATATTCATGTTATTGATGATATTTCACCAACATCAACAAATGGTCAAAAGAGAAGAAATCGTGCATCAAATTCTTCTGATATTCTTCCTACAGAGAAAAGAGTTGCTGTCAAAGATGTTATTGCTGATTCGATTGCTAGAATGGCTTTATCATTTGAAGAGTTTATCTGTGCTGATATTAAGAACCTTGATCCAGCATAGGTATATGCTGAAGTACAAGCAGTACCAGGTCTTAGTGAAAATAAACAACTCAAAGCATGTGCTTGGCTGATAGAAAATGACAAACAATTTCAGATGCTGAAGGCACTCCCAATTGAGAAAAAAAAAGAGTATGTTGCTGATGTTTATTGTGTTGGCGAGTAGAGTATATCCTATTCTATTTGGGTTTTATTTTTCCTTTTGTATAGATATTATGTAATTAGGATACCACTTGTTTTCCTTGTCTAACCTTACTAGGGTTTGTAACCTTCTTATAAATACCTCCTTTTGGAGAATGAAATATATCTGAAAATATTCTACTCATATTGTTTGACTTGGTATCAGAGCCGACTTTCTGGTAACCTGTGTATTGTGCCCACCCGTGTTCTACTCTGTGCCCTAATTTCTTTTTAGGGTTCTTGTGCTCGTGTTCTACTCTGTGCCCTAATTTCTTTTTAGGGTTCTTGTGCCCGTGTTCTACTGTGTGCCCTAATTTCTTTTAGGGTTCTTGTGTCTGTGCCTTTGCCGTGTTCCGCTGTGTGCTCTGTCGTGTTTGTGCCTCTACTGTGTTCGTGCATCTGCCTCTACTGTGTTTGTGCCTCTGTTGTCTTCGTGCATCTGCCATATTTGTTTCTGTGCTGTGATCTGTTGTATACTCTGCGTGATTTGTTGAGTTTCTGCTACAATCATGGGTAGTAATTCCATTGTTGGTGCTGCTGGTGCTACTGCTGCTTCTGCAAATTTGCGTGTTTCTGACTCTATTCCAGGTGTTGGCTCTAATACTTGGATAATTGATACTGGTGCTTCTGATCATATGACTTATGATGCTAAATTTTTTGATGAGTTGTCTAGTACCACCCGTAACCCATACATAACTAGTGCTAATGGTTTGCCCTCTCCAATTACTGGCGAGGGCACTATTTCTCTCACCCCAACTCTGTCCTTGTCTCGTGCGTTATTAGTTCCCAATATCCATTGTAACTTGTTATCTGTTGGTCGCTTACTTGATACACTTAATGCTTCTGCTACTTTCTATCCTACCCATTGCTCTTTTCAGGATCTCAAGACTCACGAGGTGATTGGGCATGGTAAACGGATAGGGGGGTTGTATTATTTGACATTACCTTCTGCACCAGTTCGTGATCGTGTCGTTAATACTGTTCAACGTTGCAGTGTCAAAGACAAACAGCAAATTTGGTTATGGCATCGTCGCTTGGGACACCCGTCATTTGGCTACCTTAAGCGTCTGTTTCCATCTTTATTTCGCTCCTGTGATGAGTCCAGTTTTAAGTGTGAGACATGTGTAATGGCCAAGAGTCACCGTACTGTTTTTCCCTTAAGTAATAATAAAGCTGCTTTGCCTTTTGAGTTAGTACATTCTGATGTCTGGGGTCCTGCTCGTGTGACTTCTCATGGTTTCCGTTGGTTTGTGACGTTTATTGATGACTGCACTCGCTTAACATGGGTGTATTTGATGAAGACTAAACATGATGTTGCCTCTATTCTTCCTGACTTTTGTGCCATGGTGTCTACTCAGTTCCATGCTCGTGTTAAAGTATTTCGCACTGATAATGGCGGTGAATATGTGAATCATACCTTGGCCCAATTCTTTCGTGATCAAGGTATCATTCACCAAACTACCACTCCATTCACACCTCAACAGAATGGTGTGTTTGAAAGGAAGAATCGCCAATTACTTGAAGTTGCTCGCTCTCTGATGTTGGATATGTCTGTTCCCCATCATCTTTGGGGACATGGTGTCTTGTCCGCCGCCTACTTGATTAACCGTACTCCTAGTCGGGTTCTTGATTTCAAGACTCCACTTGATGTGTTATGTGCCCTCACTCCTCCGGTTTCAGTCTCTAAGTTACCTCCGAAGGTGTTTGGGTGTGTTGCGTATGCTCATGTTTACTCTCATCAAAGGAGTAAACTTGATCCTTGTGCTCTCCGCTGTGTCTTCATTGGTTATTCTACGACTCAGAAAGGTTATAAGTGTTATCACCCGCCTACTCAGAAGGTACATGTCACTTTGGATGTCACATTTCATGAAGAGGTACCCTATTATGTTTCTCCCTCTTCTTCAATTCAGTGGGAGAGGGGGAGTGAATTGAAGAATTTGGAAAATATGGAATTTTTAGGCGAACAGGATGAAAACGACCGGTCGCTGATAGGAGGCGACCGGTCGCTCGAGTCGAGCTGGGACTACAGTACCGATACGAGCGAAGCGACCGGTCGCAATGAGGAAGCGACCGGTCGCGAACCAATCTGCCCAGAAAACGACCGGTCGCACATAGGAAGCGACCGGTCGCCCGCGTCGACGAGCGACAACAGTACCGATACGAGCGAAGCGACCGGTCGCCAAGCAAGTAGCGACCGGTCGCTCGACAAAAATGTTGATGTTTTCGAGCCCCTCTCAGAAGGAAATAACAGTGATATTGGCGACTCCCATACAGATGGAATTGATAATATACCCCCATCTGCCCTGCCATTGCCTCAATCAAGTTGTGATAATGAGGTACTTTCTAGTGATATGCCTACCTATTCTTTGCCCCCACGTACTACCCGTGGGAAACCTAAAATACAATATTCTCCTGATATACATGCCAAGTCTAAATATCCCATTAACCATTATATGTCAACTCATCGTTTATCTAAGTCATATGCATCATATTTGTGTTAATTATCTAGTGTATGTGTGCCAACTAAGTTGCAGGATGCTCTATCTGATCAAAACTGGGTAGATGCAATGCATGTTGAAATGGAAGCCTTGAACAAGAATGCCACTTGGGAGTTAGTTCCTTTACCAAAAGGAAAAAAGGCAGTTGGATGCAGATGGGTGTTTACTTTGAAGCACAAGGCTGATGGTTCCATTGACCGATACAAGGCAAGATTGGTAGCAAAAGGGTATACTCAGACATATGGAGTGGATTACACAGAGACTTTTGCTCCAGTAGCTAAGCTCAACACTGTACGCGTGCTCTTATCCTTAGTTGCTAACCGTGACTGGCCGCTGCTACAATTTGATGTCAAAAATGCATTCCTCCATGGTGATCTCAAAGAAGAAATATATATGGATCCTCCGCCGGGTATCCCTGTGACCTCTAAGGAGGGTGTGGTGTGTAAGCTACGGAAATCCTTGTATGGATTAAAGCAGTCTCCAAGAGCGTGGTTTGGAAGGTTTGCTGCATCTATGAAAAAGTTTGGGTATGTGCAAAGTAACTCTGATCATACTTTGTTTCTGAAGCGTCATAAAGGTAAATTGATGGCTTTAATTATTTATGTTGATGATATGATTGTGACTGGTGATGATCATGTAGAGATACAGAGTCTTCAGAAGTATCTGGCTTCTGAGTTCGAGATGAAATCATTGGGTGATTTAAAGTATTTTCTTGGGATTGAAGTTGCCAGATCTAAACATGGTATTTTTCTATCCCAAAGAAAGTATGTTTTGGATTTACTTGCAGAAACTGGAATGTTGGATTGTAAACCGATTGATACCCCTAGTGAGCAGAATCATAAGTTGGGGATATACCCCGATCAAGTTCCGACTGATAAAGAACGTTATCAACGACTTGTGGGGAAGTTGATTTATTTGGCTCATACTCGTCCAGATATTGCTTATGCTGTAAATATAGTAAGTCAGTTTATGCACTCTCCTAGTGTAGATCATATGGGGGCTGTGACTCGTATTTTAAGGTATCTGAAAGTAACTCCTGGCAAGGGGTTAATTTTCTCCAAGTATGGCCATACAAATGTAGAAGGGTATACAGATGCTGATTGGGCAGGTTCAGCCACAGATAGGCGTTCGACATCTGGGTATTTTATGTTTGTGGGTGGCAATCTTGTTACATGGAGGAGCAAGAAACAAAAGGTGGTGTCTAGATCCAGTGCTGAGGCTGAGTATCGGGGAATGGCCCATGGTGTATCTGAGTTACTATGGTTGAGGAGATTGTTGAAAGACCTTGGTTTTGGGCCTAATAAACCCATGGATTTATATTGTGACAATACGGCTGCGATTGCAATTGCTCATAATCCTGTACAACATGACCGTACAAAGCATGTGGAGGTTGATCGAAATTTCATTAAAGAAAAGTTGGATGCAGAGATTGTGTCCTTCCCTTTCATCCGTTCAGAGTATCAGTTAGCTGATGTTCTTACGAAAGCTGTTTCTACAAGTATCTTTCTCAACTCGCTTGACAAGTTGGGCATGCGTGACGTCTTTGCTCCAACTTGAGGGGGAGTGTTGGCGAGTAGAGTATATCCTATTCTATTTGGGTTTTATTTTTCCTTTTGTATAGATATTATGTAATTAGGATACCACTTGTTTTCCTTGTCTAACCTTACTAGGGTTTGTAACCTTATTATAAATACCTCCTTTTGGAGAATGAAATATATCTGAAAATATTCTACTCATATTGTTTGACTTATTGCACGTGGGGAGTGATTTGGTTTGCTAATATGCTCTGTTTGTTTAAGTTGAGTTATTTAGTTCATCAAACGATATGTTCTTTTATACTTCAAGGAATACCTTCTATGTCGATTATCATTTTTTTTTCTTCGGAATATTTAATTTCTGTCATTTATAATTTACATGAGATATCCAAACATTGAAATTTTCAATTTCTGTCATTTAGAAAATCCGACATACATAAATCCAAACACTGAAATCTTCAATTGCCAGAAATTGAAATGACGGAAATCTAAATTCCGTCATTTTAAAATTCTATGTAATTGGCAATTCCTTCATCCAAACGGAGCATTAGGGAAATTAATGGATGACAAGACTTGTGGAAATAAATGGTTGAGAGAAGACTTATGGAAATAAATCGATGAGAAGACTTGTGGAAAAATGGATGAGAGAAGACTTGTGGAAATAAATGGGAGAGAAGACTTGTGGAAAAAATGGATGAAATGGATGAGAGAGGGACTTGTGGAAATAAATGGGAGAGAAGACTTGTGGAAATAAATGGATGAGAGAAGACGCATGCAAATAAATAGGAGAGAAGATTTGTGGAAATAAACGGATGAGAAGACGCGTGGAAATAAATGGATGAGAAGACGCGTGGAAATTTGGTATCGGAACACTGAATGCGTGGCTCACAAAAAAAGTACAAAAGATGAAGTACTGAATTTGGGATGAATGTGCAACTGTCAAAAGATGAAGCTCGTCTGTACCCAAAAAAGTATAAAAGATGAAGCTCTTGTCTGTACCCAAAAAAGTACAAAAGATAAAATTCTTCTCACTTTTATGAGAAAAGTCCAATTTATCTTGAGGAGGTGCCTAGAATCATGGGCCTAAGATAGGTATATTTTCCTCCCCTTTCTTCTTTCTTCCGGAAACCTTCTCTTTTTCTCCTAAAGCTACTGCAAACTCTTTTGATTCCAGGGGTTTCCCCTGGAATCATCTCCTTTCGGCTAATAAACCGAGCCTCTCTGCCCCCGTCATGTTGTGTAGAGTTTTCCCCCAGTTTTATGCTGGGCTTTTGATCTTTTGCCTCTTTGGCAACCTTTTGTCAGGTTTTGGTTGAGTGAGTCTGATCACTCTCTCCTCTAATCATTCTTAATCTCAACAGCAAAATAGCAAAACAGCAAACAGCAATGCACCAAGATTATGAGCAACAAGTTAACTGTCTTGCAAGGAAATTCATGGAAAAAAATATATATACTAAACTGATGATAAGAATATTACAACCACCTTATGGTGTGTAACTCATTCTAATGAAAACACTACATCCATTGCAATTGATCAAATCATCAACGAAGTTCGTTTTTATACCAATGCAATGGGGTAGGGTTGCTGCTTGCTGGGATACTTTTTTTTTATTATTTGTTAAAAGTGTTATTGAATAAATATAATAAGGTGCAAATGGTTATTTTTGTTTAATACAATTATGATGATGTGGACTTATTAAAGTTCATTAGATTAATCTAATGATTAATATTATCTTAAATGCGTGTAAATGCACGGATGCTAAATGCAGCAGGTAGTTCTTAACATGATGGTTTGTGGCTTTCTAGGATGTTTCTTTAATTCATTTTTAATAAATGGATAATTGTGTGTGGGCTTATTTTTATGTTTTTAATAAATGCGTAGACCTGACCATATATTTATATATAGATAAGTAATAAAAGTTGAGTGTGGGCCATGGCCCATACTGGGGGTGAGCTGGGTCCGCCTGAATATCCTCTTTCTCGGGTTCATTGTTGATTGTTAGAGGCTTTACGCAATTGGGCACAATTGTTACTTGCGAAAACCCCAAATGCCAAAAACGAAGATAGACACTCTAAAAACGACACAGTGTATATGTTGCTAGTACTATATAAATTTAATAAAACTGAATAAAATGGTTGAATAATTTAGTATATAATAAAACTTCCTCCATTCATTGTGCATGATAAAATAGGAAAAGAAAAAAAGTTAAGATATTGTGAATTAATAATATAAAGTCACTTTTGTTACCTGAGGAGGAGTGTCAGTCAAAGTCCTATTAATAGCGGGTTTCTTTGGCCCTAAAGAATGAACGGGCAGGGTCGAACCAACTCAATATTCGATATACTAAGCCCAAACTCTATTAATGAGCTACAAAATTTCGGGCTTATAAGCCAAGCTTAGATAGCCCATGACATTTTCGGCTATATTTTTACTTTCGAGATATTTTAAAAATTAAATCGAATCTTTAATTATTAAACACAATAATATTATTTAATCCATTATTTATATAGTATTAATGTATAAACAAGTGCCTCTCCGCAGGCTCTTAAGATGCCTGCCACTCTCAAGCTTTCAAAGCCATCATTCTTTCCAAGATGATGGCATTTTTATAATACAATATTTATTTTATAATATAACTAAATATAATTATTAATTATTATTAATTTATTAATTAAAATATCAGTCGGGCTGGGCTACCATAGGGTTAAAAATTAGAGCCAGGCCCGTACTCATTAGGCAACGGGCCGACTAAGACCGTTCATTGCATCGAGCCTGGTAAGTCCATAGCTCAAAAATTCGAGTCAGGTCTCTGGGCTAACTTTTGTGAATAGAACTTTAATGGTTGGGCGGGCCTTACGTTAATGCATTCACATAGCTGGTCTGGTAAGTGTACTTCGAATTGAATTTTTTTTTTCATTAACATGCAGTGCATGAATGAGATCGATGTATATATTTATGGCTTTTACTTGGTTGATTAAAATAACACTATAGCTGAAATTAGTACATCAATGGGAGAAGTCCGAATCAATTGTTCTTACAAGTAATTCAAAATAATTCAAAATTATATTTATTCCTACTAAGCACTCCAAATTAACTCATAATCTTATGTATATATTTGTGCACATCTGCAATCTTCAAGACTTTAATTGAAAGTAAACAAACTAAGATGATGGAGCTAATAATATCAAAGTAAACAAAATAATACCCGTCAATTTCGAGAAAAAAAATACATGCAATTTGAAAATAATTAGGGATTCTTATATATAAGTTCATTTTCGATAGTGCACGTTGCATGCAGTCCTCTTTCTTCCTCTTATCAATTGAGGTCCACTAAGCCAACTGTGCGGGCAGTTAAGCAAACATTGCATCCATCATATTTGAGATATTTACAACATGCCATTGAATGGAAAGGGCAAGTCTTTGCAAATACCCCCTAATTTTTCGTTTCCACCTACAATGAAACTTTTGGCATTCAATTTATGCTGATTTCACTCCGCATTGATTCAAAACTTTTTTAATTCATTTTTCTTTTATTGCAGCATACATATGGTATGGAAACTATATTAATGCAGTTGCGGGATTTGGTTATTATTGTTGGCGAGTAGAGTATATCCTATTCTATTTGGGTTTTATTTTTCCTTTTGTATAGATATTATGTAATTAGGATACCACTTGTTTTCCTTGTCTAACCCTACTAGGGTTTGTAACCTTATTATAAATACCTCCTTTTGGAGAATGAAATAATATCTGAAAATATTCTACCATATTGTTTGACTTGGTATCAGAGCCGACTTTCTGGTAACCTGTGTATTGTGCCCACCCGTGTTCTACTCTGTGCCCTAATTCTTTTTTAGGGTTCTTGTGCTTGTGTTCTACTCTGTGCCCTAATTTTCTTTTATGGTTCTTGTGTCCGTGCCTGTGCCGTGTTTATCGTATCTGCTTCGTGTTGTGTTTGTTTCCGCTGCTATCATGGGTGATGATTCCATAGTTGTGACTGGTTCTAGTGCGTCTACACCGAAGGAGGCACGTCCCTCGCGTGATTATTCTACCCCGCTTACATCTGACAAATTGGATGGCTCCAATTATGCCTCTTGGTCTCATGGTGCGCGTATTACGATTACTAGTCGTCGTATGGCAAGTTGGATCAATGGGAAGAAGCCTGCTCCGTCTCAGGATTCCGCTACCTATGATGAATGGGAAGAAGATAATTGTCTGGTGCAGTCATGGCTTCTCAATTCCATGACTAAACCGGTTCGTGCCTTGTTCGAACATGGTGATACTGCCTATGAAATATGGGAGGCTGCTCGGAAGACCTATACTGTGACTCAGAATAGTTCTCGTTTGTTTCAACTCCGACGGCAATCCATACTTATAGGTCAGAATGGTGAATCTGTGAAAGTGTTCTATGAAAAACTTCATGCTATCTGGCAGGAGATTGATTGTCTGCGTCCGAATGAGTTTAGTTGTTCTGCTGATGGGGCTCGTCGTCTGAAAGAAATTGAAGCCGATCGAGTTTATGATTTTCTTGGTGGGCTAGATCCACCGTATGATGGTGTTCGTAGCCGTATTCTTGCTCTTAGTCCTGTTCCACCCCCACTCGAAGCCTATGCCATGGTCATGGAAGAAGATACCCGTCAGTCCGCTATGCTTGGAGGAGGATCGCTGGCTCTTAAAGTGGATCCAGCACGTCACCGACCGGTCGCCCCGCAAGTAGCGACCGGTCGCCCTGCGTCGAAAAAGTTGGGGTCTTCTGCTGGGTTTCGTCCTTCTGCCCCCACCTCTAGCTCTTTTGAAGGTCCGCCTAAGTGCCGCCATTGTAATGGGGATCATTACTCTGAGAAGTGTTTTAAGGAGCATGGTTACCCTGATTGGTTTGCCGACTACAAAGCTCGTATGTATGGTCCCAAGGCCACTTACACTGTGACTCCTGATGAGGTCCGTCCTCCGACTCCATCTGCAAATCTGTGTGCTTCTGATACTATGCCAGGTATGGGTTCTACTACTTGGATAATTGACACTGGTGCTTCTGATCATATGACTTATAATGATAAAATGTTTGATGAGTTGTCGCATAACCCTCATGACCCATATATTACTAGTGCTAATGGTTTACCTTCCCCTGTTATTGGTGAAGGTACCATCCATCTTACTCATTCTTTACCCCTATCTCATACACTCTTGGTTCCCAATATTCATTGCAATTTGTTATCTGTTGGGCGTTTACTTGATACACTTAACGCTTCTGCTACATTCTATTCTACCCATTGTTTTTTCCAGGATCTCAGAACTCACGAGAAGATTGGGCATGGTAAACGGATAAGGGGGTTATATTACTTACAGTTGCCGGCTGCAGCAGTTCGTGATTGTGTCGCTAATAAAGCTCTGAGTGGCAGTGTCAAGGAGAAGCAACAACTTTGGTTATGGCATCGTCGCTTAGGACATCCGTCGTTTGGTTATCTTAGACATTTGTTTCCTTCGTTATTTAGTTCGTGTGATGAGTCTAGTTTCAATTGTGAGACTTGTGTAATGGCCAAGAGCCACCGTACTATTTTTCCCTTAAGTAATAATAAAGCTGCTTTGCCTTTTGAGTTAGTACATTCTGATGTTTGGGGTCCTGCTCGTGTGACTTCTCAAGGTTTTCGTTGGTTTGTGACGTTTATTGATGACTGCACTCGTTTAACATGGGTGTATTTGATGAAGAATAAAAATGATGTTGCCTCTATTCTTCCTGACTTTTGTGCCATGGTGTCTACTCAGTTCCATGCTCGTGTTAAAGTATTTCGCACTGATAATGGCGGTGAATATGTGAATCATACCTTGGCCCAATTCTTTCGTGCGCAAGGTATCATTCACCAAACTACCACTCCATTCACACCTCAACAGAATGGTGTGTCTGAAAGGAAGAATCGCCAGTTACTTGAAGTTGCTCGCTCTCTGATGTTGGATACGTCTGTTCCCCATCATCTTTGGGGACATGGTGTCTTGGCCGCTGCCTACTTGATTAACCGTACTCCTAGTCGGGTTCTTGATTTCAAGACTCCACTTGATGTGTTATGTGCTCTTACTCCTCCGGTTTTGGTCTCTAAGTTACCTCCGAAGGTGTTTGGGTGTGTTGCGTATGTTCATGTTTACTCTCATCAAAGGAGTAAACTTGATCCTTGTGCTCTCCGCTGTGTCTTCATTGGCTATTCTACTACTCAGAAAGGTTATAAGTGTTATCACCCGCCTACTCAGAAGGTACATATCACTTTGGATGTCACATTTCATGAAGAAGTACCCTATTATGTTTCTCCCTCCTCTTCAATTCAGGGGGAGAGGGGGAGTGAATTGAAGAGAGTGGAAAATATGGAAAATATGGAACTTTTAAGCGAACAGCACGCCAACGACCGGTCGCACATAGGAAGCGACCGGTCGCTCGAGTCGAGCTGGGACTACAGTACCGATACGAGCGAAGCGACCGGTCGCAATGAGGAAGCGACCGGTCGCGAACCAAGCTGCCTAGGAAACGACCGGTCGCACATAGGAAGCGACCGGTCGCCCGCGTCGACGAGCGACAACAGTACCGATACGAGCGAAGCGACCGGTCGCCAAGAAAGCCACGACCGGTCGCCAGACAAAAATGTTGACGTTTTTGAGCCTCTCTCAGAAGGAAATAACAGTGATATTGGCGACTCCCATACAGATGAAATTGATAATATACCCCCCTCTGCCCTGCCATTGCCTCAATCAAGTCGTGATAATGAGGTACTTTCTAGTGATATGCCTACCTATTCTTTGCCCCCACGTACTACCCGTGGAAAACCTAAAATACAATATTCTCCTGATATACATGCCAAGTCTAAATATCCCATTAACCATTATATGTCAACTCATCGTTTATCTAAGTCATATGCATCATATTTGTGTCAATTATCTAGTGTATGTGTGCCAACTAAGTTGCAAGATGCTCTATCTGATCAAAACTGGGTAGATGCAATGCATGTTGAGATGGAAGCCTTGAACAAGAATGCCACTTGGGAGTTAGTTCCTTTACCAAAAGGAAAAAAAGCAGTTGGATGCAGATGAGTGTTTACTTTAAAGCACAAGGCTGATGGTTCCATTGACCGTTACAAGGCAAGATTGGTAGCAAAAGGGTATACTCAGACATATGGAGTGGATTACACAGAGACTTTTGCTCCAGTAGCTAAGCTCAACACTGTACGCGTGCTCTTATCCTTAGCTGCTAACCGTGACTGGCCGCTGCTACAATTTGATGTCAAAAATGCATTCCTCCATGGTGATCTCAAAGAAGAAATATATATGGATCCTCCGCCGGGTATCCCTGTGACCTCTAAGGAGGGTGTGGTGTGTAAGCTACGGAAATCCTTGTATGGATTAAAGCAGTCTCCAAGATCGTGGTTTGGAAGGTTTGCTGCATCTATGAAGAAGTTTGGGTATGTGCAAAGTAACTCTGATCATACTTTGTTTCTGAAGCGTCATAAAGGTAAATTGACGGCTTTAATTATTTATGTTGATGATATGATTGTGACTGGTGATGATCATGTAGAGATACAGAGTCTTCAGAAGTATCTGGCTTCTGAGTTCGAGATGAAATCATTGGGTGATTTAAAGTATTTTCTTGGGATTGAAGTTGCCAGATCTAAACATGGTATTTTTCTATCCCAAAGAAAATATGTTTTGGATTTACTTGCAGAAACTGGAATGTTGGATTGTAAACCGATTGATACCCCTAGTGAGCAGAATCATAAGTTGGGGATATACCCCGATCAAGTTCCGACTGATAAATAACGTTATCAACGACTTGTGGGGAAGTTGATTTATTTGGCTCATACTCGTCCAGATATTGCTTATGCTGTAAATATAGTAAGTCAGTTTATGCACTCTCCTAGTGTAGATCATATGGGGGCTGTGACTCGTATTTTAAGGTATCTGAAAGTAACTCCTGGCAAGGGGTTAATTTTCTCAAAGTATGGCCATACAAATGTGGAAGGGTATACAGATGCTGATTGGGCAGGTTCAGCCACAGATAGGCGTTCGACATCTGGGTATTTTATGTTTGTGGGTGGCAATCTTGTTACATGGAGGAGCAAGAAACAAAAGGTGGTGTCTAGATCCAATGCTGAGGCTGAGTATCGGGGAATGGCCCATGGTTGAGGAGATTATTGAAAGACCTTGGTTTTGGGCCTAATAAACCCATGGATTTATATTGTGACAATACGGCTGCGATTGCAATTGGTCATAATCCTGTACAACATGACCGTACAAAGCATGTGAAGGTTGATCGAAATTTCATTAAAGAAAAGTTGGATGCGGAGATTGTGTCCTTCCCCTTTATCCGTTCAGAGTATCAGTTAGCTGATGTTCTTACGAAAGCTGTTTCTACAAGTATCTTTCTCAACTCGCTTGACAAGTTGGGCATGCGTGACGTCTTTGCTCCAACTTGAGGGGGAGTGTTGGCGAGTAGAGTATATCCTATTCTATTTGGGTTTTATTTTTCCTTTTGTATAGATATTATGTAATTAGGATACCACTTGTTTTCCTTGTCTAACCCTACTAGGGTTTGTAACCTTATTATAAATACCTCCTTTTGGAGAATGAAATAATATCTGAAAATATTCTACCATATTGTTTGACTATTATGGTACTAATAAATGTGGCTGTCTTTCGTTGTGCTTATGGTTTTGGTTCTAATCTTTCACATGGTGCAGCCCACCACAAAGAGGCATGCCTCACATCTGCTCTCATCCTGACGAGTATCGAAATCAAAATGGAAAATCTCATGTACATGTTGAGAAAATTAGAGTACACAACTCTAATATAGAATTGTTGGAGGCAAAATAAGTAAACAAATTACTTGTATTAGACTCATAAAATATTACAACAAGACAACTCTCAAAAGAAAGATCAACTCTTATAAGTGCTCTTTCTTACTTTCTAGAGACAAACTCTAGAACACTCACATTCCTCACAAGAATTACTTGTTGGAAGTTCGAATGAAAGTTAAGGACATTTGTCCCATATTGGTAGAAAGAAGAAAGAGTGAGATCTTTATAAGTGTGAAAGTCCCACACTTAGTAAATGGAAGTTGAATCAAGTGGAAGCCAATTGGGCTTCAAAGACAAATTTAACCCTATTGTAAAATGACTTAAAAGGACTTAAGGAAAAAGAAAGAGAAAAAAAAAAGATGTAGACTTCTCAAGTTCTCACGTAACCCAATCGTTTGACAGAAAGAAAAAAAAACACAAGAATACGACTCCTTGCTCATGAGAAGGTGAAGAAGCCTTTTCAGTGCTCGGAACTCAATTCTCAAACAATTTTCTTCTCTTTTCTATTCATTCAATCATATTGTTTATGAAGAAGAAAACAACAAGATAGTGGATGTTGAAGAGAACGATTTTGGCGAAAAGGTAAGGTAATCCTATTTGAACAGAATTTCTAAGATCTTTAGGATTACTTAAAGCATTGGGAGATGAGTATTTCTTGGACTCTGATTTTTTTTCTTAAACAAATTAAAAATCTGAAAACCTGGGGATGAATCAACAATTCTACAATTTGGGCTCTGTTGATTACACAAAGAACGTTCCTCACAAAACCAGTTTGGCTGAAGATTTTTTAAGGCATGAGAAGGTGAAGAAGGCTTTGGGGGTTAATGGGTCGTTGGTTTTTGAGGAATGCAGTGATTTGGTGGGGATATTTTGCATGAAGATGTGATGAGCAGGTTTTGGTTTCAAGGTCTGGTCAGCGGACCAGAAAGTTTGGAAGGTGGGTAAAGAGGTTGCTTGGTATGTTCAGAAATTGGGAGCGCGAGCCAGGTTTTGGTTTCATGTGTTAAGAATGGGTGTTTTATATTTTTTTATTGCAAAGTTCAATAGATTTCTGGTCCTTGGATAACTTGGAGAAAAAGTGTATTTACAATAGTAGAAAGCTAAGAGCATAAATATGATTATATTCACAGAATCCATATTTACAAAAATAAAAATAAAAATTACAGCAAAAAATAGTTTTAGTTTGTATAGTAAACATGAGAGAGAGAGAGAGAGAGAGAGAGAGAGAGAGTGAGAGAGATGGAGTGTGAGAGATGGAAAATAAGATACATCAAAAATGAGAGAGAGATGTGTGGGCCGTCAAAGAGAGAGAGAAGACATGAGCAGGGAGAATAAAGGAGAGAGGAAATGAGGTAATAATTAAAAGGCTTAACTATTACAGTGCCCCCTGAAATATTGGTCAATTCTCACTTTTCCCTCTCAAAGTTAAAGTGACTCACTTTGCCCTCTTGATCGATGTTTTGTGTCTCACTTTGCCCCTCACTGTCAAGTCTGTTAAAAATTTTGTTAAAAAAGCTGATGTGGCACCAATGGGACCCACTATTAGTGCACCTAGGTTTTTTAATTACTTAAAAAAATTTAAATATAAACATAAAATATAAAATAAAATAGATTTTAGAAAGGAAGAAAAAAACAAACAAAAACCCAACCCATCCCTTCTCCCCCAATCGCACCAAATCCTCCCCTTCCTTCTCTGTCCTTGTAATCCCCCCCACGCACCAGAAACCCAAAGCTCCCCGCAACCCACCCTTCTCCCTGTGCAGAACTTGGAAAGCCATCACCCCTCACCCGCAAGTTCCCTCCCTGCGCAGAACCCAGAACCTATTCCTCCAACCCCCCCCCCCCTCCAACCTGCAACCCACCCCCTCCCTACGCAGAACCCAAAAACTCATCGGCCCCCCTCCCCTGTTAAACCACTCTTGTTAGGTTGATTTTATATGCAAGTTTTATACCCCTTACACTTATTATTTAGTCATGATTTTATATTAAATTGGTGAGTTCAATGTGTCTTGTGTGAGTTTTTGTAGAAAAGATGATTCGTGAATAATACATCATATAGGGAATTGGATCAAAATTATTGCCTTCGACATAGGATAAAAATCTGGAAAAATAAGCAAAACTGACTTTTAGTGACAGAAAAAATTCCCAGAAACCGTCGCTAACAGTATGAACAAGCCTTTTGTGACAGAGAAAATCTTTGAAGATCGTCACTGAAGCTCTTTTATGACAGAAAATCTGCAGAAATTATGCAGCAAATTTACAAGTTTATTTTCACTTTTTGAGCTTCTAAACGTCCCAATTCAAAATGTAGGTCGAATTTCTGTCCCAAACCTATTCCAACACATCATATTATACATTCTAATGGCATCATCAAATTAACTTCACAAACATCCAAAATTAATTTAGGTAGCTAAGTTGATTATGACCAAAATATGAACTCAAAGTGCAATTTTGCAATTTATCTGGCATATAACAACAAAACCACTCCAAACACATTTGAAATGACAAACTAAACATGTTCAAATCATCAAGTGGGTGAATCATGGTGGACAATTGGGCGCCAAGATTTGCTAAAATTTCCCTTTCACCATCTGTAAGGTTCTTCTTTGATCCCAATGCCCTCGCTATGTTTCTCGCTGCAGCAATTAAGTCGTCTTGTCCTTCCATTTCCGGACGCATAGACTTGCAATCCCCCATAGACATACAAGAAACAGAGCAAAAATGGAGACCAACAACTAAAACCTTTTCAAATCAACGGCAAGAACTGAAAATCTTTGGCAATTGAACCGAAACCTCCAATTTCCAAGAATCAGAAAAGTAAACAATACCCTCTTGCTGGCACAAATCAAAATCAATGCTTTTGTATCCAATGAAGTAGTTTATGTTGAAAACTGGCGAAGACCCAACACAGAGAGGGTGGTTCTTGGAGACTGCCTAATTCAATACTGGTTTCGGAATTTTGTTATTGTTACAGCATTGAAAGTGGTCCCTTCCTCTGGATGATTCTTTACTTGGCATAACAATACTAGAATTTGGGCCAAATTAGACACAATATTATATAATCTTCCTATGATGCAACAATAGCTTCTCTTCTGATGGATTTGTTCTCTCTGTGCTTGAGCTCCTCCCAGCTGCCATTTTAGCTCCGGCCTCGGTCCTCTCCCTCGAGGACTGCCAGGTCTTGGCTTACTTGATAACCCGGTCCATGAAAACCATCCCCAATATTTCTTCGATCCCGACCCAAGACCCCGAGAAGAAATCTTCCAAGAAAGGCCCCAAGTCCACCAGCGCCAGCACCCACCAGCCCCAAATGTTCGATTGCTACAGAAGCTACTGGTTCAAATGGGACTCTTCCCCCAACCGCGAGCCCATCCACCAAGCCATCGAAGCCTTCGAAGATCACCTGGCCAACGACGAGAAGACCAAGAAGAACAGCGGCAGAGGCAAGAGAAGAGACAAGCTGAGCCGTCGCGAGGCCCGAAATCGGTCGATGTTGCTGCCGAAGATTCTATCTTTCTGGAAGAGAATGCTCAAGTTTCACATGAGCTTGCCATTGAAAGCTCTGGTTTTGGTGGGTTCCAATGAGAAAGCGGATGGGGTCGAAGAAAATGACGTGGCGATGATTGCTCTGTTTAAAAGATAATTTTTAATTTTTTTTCTTCACACATGGCATTTAGTTTAGCTAAATAGTGGGTCCCATTGGTGCCACATCAGCTTTTTTAATAGAATTTTTAACAGACTTGACGGTGAGGGGCAAAGTGAGACACAAAACATCGGTCAAGGGGGCAAAGTGTGCCACTTTAACTTTGAGGGGAAAAAGTGAGAATTGACCAATGTTTCAGGGGGCACTGTAGCAGTTAAGCCTAATTAAAATGGTATTTTAGGAATATTGGTGGGTGGAAAAATAGGATTGTGTTTTTTAAAATTTATATGGTGGGTGGGAAGATAAGATGGGTGGAAAAATAGAACAGGTTGGTAGAAATAGTAGCACTTATATTTTATTGTCAATTGGGATGACATTCATTATACTGAGACAGCTGCCAAGTTTGTCTTTGATAAAATTCAACTGGAGCATTTTCAGATCCACCCTTCCCTTTGAAACAAGCATGTCACAGGAGTTTAGACTAATATATTAATCAATATACTTAAGTACTGCAGACACATGCATGCAGGTGGAAATGTTTTCGTACTGCAGCGATAGTGTTGTACGTTCTAGCAGAAATGGCAATGGCATTAGCATTCTACAAAAATAAAGGTTTCAAAACTTAGTTATAAGTTATAATTTGACTATCAAGTTTCTGAATTATGATTTTATTTTTCTCTTATGGTTATGGATGAAGTTCAGTAGTTTCCATAAAAGAACGAAGAACCGAACACACGACCTCAAGTGCAATTATAAATACCTTTAAATACTTAAACTACAAATACTAGTTGCCTCTGAACAATCATCAAGAAAAATGAAATTGGATTAAAATTACTTTTTTTTTTAAAAGGAAAGATTACGATTAACATTACATTGATTTATTGTACTCCACATGAAAATGCTTACTGACATGTTTAAAGAGGTTTCTCGACTAGATACTACGTAAAGAATAATGGGTCACCCGAGTTTTAGTCCATAACATGCATAGACGCACCAGTCCAACTCGACTAGAGATAGTGGGCCTAAGGCCCAACTACATATGATTTAAAATGGGAGCTTTAGTAGTATACCCAAAATAGGGGTTGAAATTATAAAAAAACCCCACATGGAATGCACTTTAGAAACATACCCAAAAATCATTTACTACATAAGAAATGAGTGTTGAAGTTCCTATAAATTACATGACTGCCATTGATTAACTTAAAACAAGCCCAACACAAAAAACTCAAAAAACACCCAAAACAAGCCCAGCAAGCCCGAAGTACATTGTTAATACCATATCATAGAAGTACATTGTTAATACCATGTCATAGAAATACATTGTTAATACCATTTCATACAAAAATTCAAAAAAAAAAAACCCCAAAAAAGCCCAGCAAGCCCGAAGTACATTGTTAATACCATATCATAGAAATACATTGTTAATACCATGTCATAAAAGTACATTGATAATACCATTTCATACAAAAATTCAAAAAAAAAAAACTCAAAAAAGCCTAGCAAGACATCCGATATCCTTTGCAGAAACCACCTCCAATTGTCCACAGTTTCACCAGAAACAATCGCAAAGGCAAAATGAAATACCTTTACAAGAAAAAGAAAAAAAGTACACTGTTAATACTATGTCATAGAACTATATTCATAGTAAAAATCACATTATGCATATCATAAACTTCAAGTGCACAACTATATATAGAGCAAAATATCGAGCATGGTTTGTTACTGAAAATTTGTTAATACTATGTCATAAAAGTACACTGTTAATACTATGTCATAGACATCCTCAATTGCAGGGTATGAACAGTATAACAACTGTTCATACCACTTACTGGAAGTTAACAACTGCATCATTTCATTTGCATAATAGGTACGATAAAGAATCCAAACCAAACAGTACCAAACATCAAAACCAAGTCAACACTAAATAATGGTTTGCGCATTAAAATCACAAAGAACCTAGATCACCTAGAATCTAAATCCAAGAACATTAATTATCATTTTTTTTTTCTTTTGTTCAATTTGTATTAGAAAAGAAAATGAAGATGTAGTGGCAAGATGCCACACCAACAATACAAATATATAGTTTCAGTTCTTATATGCAAAATCATTGTTAGCTAACTCATAGTGGAAAACTGGAAGGAAAAAAGCATGCACTCTCTGCCTTTCTCCTTAATAATATTACAAACTCATGAGGATCTTTCTCCCACTAACTAATTCACATCATCATCAATTTGGACATCAATTTGGACAAATTTTACAGAAAAAGTAGTAATTCCTTTTGCTAATCCTTCAACTTTACAAGTAAATGTAAATTCATTTGTTAATTCCTGTTTGATGCAACTGTTTTCCAACTCTAATCTCACTTCTTCCAGTGGAAAGACAACATAATGAGAGTAAGTTTTTAATATTGTACTGTTATGTTCTATCCAGTTTGTTTCCTTTTATATTGACACTGCAATTTCTTGTTTCTGTTCTAAAGAAAAAAATATATACAAAATATATATGACAAAGAAGGGCTACAATGAGATGAAACAAATCCTATGGCCTATACAAACAAGTGGTCTAACATGCTTCCAATAGCCATAGCATAATTAGAGAAGAAATTGCAATTGTTACCCAGCTCAGGTACGCCAATGCAACTGCCATATGGTATTTTTGGCATTCCTCTCCAAAATTGCAGTGGCTCAAGTCACTAAAGTACAATACAGTTATGCCAGCTGAGGCAGAAGCTGCTGCAAAAGACAGTGTTGTTGTAACCTGTTAGAAAAGGAATCAGGTAGCTAATTGCTTCAATGACCTACAGACCCATTGAAGCAATTTAGGTAGCTGCAAAATGAGCATTGCCTTAAACAAATATTACAAATTTTTTTCAAGACAAGAAATGGCATGTGATGCATCAAAGATATGCTGAAATCTGCCTCATAAGCCTACATAATCAGGTTACATAAAACTAAACTTAGATGGCAATTTGCTCACAAACATTAGATAGCATACACATATAGAGCCAAACAAGCCAACAACAGTGAGAAAAACATGCATAATGAATTCTAAATCACTAATTCCAATTATTATATCATTCTAAAATAGAAAAGCCAATACATCAATGACTCATATTGACTAATTAAGTATTTTACACCAAGAACTCATCCCAAAATTCTAACAACCACCAACTCTGCCACCGCTGGTGTGCAAAAGAATGAAGAATCAAATTGAATCACCATATCACCATCGCCAAAACCTCAATTCAATCATACACTAAGCAAACACAGAAATTAACAACAACAAAAAATACAAGAAATTAAAATTTTCACAGTAACCTGTAAGAGCTTTTGCGTATGAGAGACTATGAGTAGTTCTTCAGAGAATCTCTCTCCTGGCGGCGTATCTGTACTGAGATCGACGAATGTTATCCAACGATCATTCCAAGTACGATCTCTGCCTTCCTTGCCATGCTCATTTCTCTAGAGGAGTTCTTAGCTACGTCTCCGTCCGAGGTTGCTGTGGTTGACCTCGCTCAGATTCGACGGCGCTGGAGAAGGAATTGGAGGCTTGTCGTCGGCCAATGAAGATTGAGACGGAGATGATGGCGGTGGCGCCGAAGGTGAAGAAGGATGTGGTGCGTTAATTGGAGCATCCCACAGAGATGGAGGAAGGAAAATCAGCGATGGAGTTTTGGGCGAAGGTGAATCGGCGGCGGGTTGCGGCGATGGCGTCAACGAGAGCTATGGTGGAGAGGACGAAGTTGGACTAGGAGAAAAGCCAGAAGCAGAGCTCAATGAACCTCGCCATTGTTGAAGAAGAAGAAAAAAGTTCGAGATGCTGGTTGATGAAGATTGAATTGATTAATAGACAAAGCAAAAGGGCAAAATAGTAATCAAACATAGCTGTTGAATTTAAGAAATCGATAGCTGTAAAATTTTGGGTTTATTTTGGGTGTGTTTATATATAATGAATGGTATAGGGTATATTTATAGTTTTATGTCTAGGAATGGGTATTTCACTAAATTTCTAATTTAAAATTGAGTGTTGCTACTCACACACCCAAGGATTTGGTCGCTACAGACTTCACCCGCCACCTACATCGATCTCCCGGTAGCCCTGCAATAAGAATATGCCGGCAATCAACACACTAAGCTGATGTACAAGCCCTTTAAATCACAAAACACATCTTTTGTGTCTTTAAAATTCTAAAACTAGTGTATGCATACGTAACACGTTTGGCCATGATGTAAGAGGCTAAATTGCTTTCTGATAACCAAACGTACTTTTGGTGGTGTTTATGGAAAAAAAAAAAGATTTTAAATATATAAATTAGAAATATATTTAGCTCTAGACATGTAACTATTGAATACTTAAGTATTTTATATACTTGTATTTTCTATTATGTCCCCCCAACTTTACAATTCCAACTTGAATCATTGCACTGTCTTCATGTTTTATTTAATATTTTTCTCTCCTTTTGTTTTTTTGTTCTTAAATTGGCTAGTGCAAAGAGGTATTTGAAATCATCATTAAAGTCCCTCTAACCTATAAAATAATTACCAAAGACCGCATATTTTTCAAAACCTCCTAAATATCAACTTGAGTGAGCCATCGAAATTGGGGTCAAGTTCCTTGTAAAGGTGAGACACTCACCCCACGCTTAATTTGGCTATACACAGGGGCCACGGTAGGGTCATTATAGAAACCGACTGTAAGGTTTCATTGGATGGACTCGGTGGAAAAGTTAGCAACGGAGCCTACATTCCTAGAAATTTGAATCCTGTTGCTCATGTAGCAGCAAAGATTGGTTTGGGAGCGACAGAGCTGCCAAGCTGGGCTAATTAGCCACCACCCTCCCTAGTTCACGTTCTGGAGTCGAATGGGCTACCGTGCCTACCTTTCTAATTGTACCTGTTTGGTTGGGAAGATTCTTTTTGCTAAACATATGTTGGGTTGTATTAGCTAGAATTTTCCTGAATTTATTTTCTAATTTAGTTTGCTTCTCCCTGTAATATGTTCCTCAGGTTTTGCGATTTTTAATGCATTTCTCTGAATACGAACCCAAAAAAAAAAAAAAACACACGTTTAGGTGCAAACAAGTCATGATGAAAGATAACGTTAAAGTGCATTTCCCAAACTAGCAATCCTTCATTTCTGGGACTGAACTCAAATTCCATTGGATTATTCATAAGAGCAATACAGTAAAAGGCAATTCAGCAAAAAACAATTCAACGTCCACATTGAAGAAAAAAAAAACTAGCTTGAATCAGAGAAAAACCAGGAGGTGCATCATAACATCATACCAAATAGTTGATGGTAGAAGTTCCAATTACAAATAATGGTACAACTTATTTACTAAAGATGGTTTATATTTCAAAGAGACCCTTTATCATCACTTAAATACTTGAAAGCTAGTACAAATATAGGAGCAATCCTTCGTCTCAAGCATCTTCAATTGAAGGGAAGCATGTCGTCTCAAAGGTGTTTGCCTGCGTTAAAAAGACGAACGTAAACAACTCACAAGATAAATCACATAAAATAACCATGACTATGAGTTTAATGAGGATAGATAACAAGTGAACAAAATAACGTATGTTCCTTTTATATAGCAAAAAGAGAGAATTTATGTTTCCTTGGTTTTGGAGGGCAACAAAGTCATTTATTGTCTTGATTCTGTAAAATCTGCATGCATGTTCGGGGTCAAGAACAACTAACTCGTATATCATTGAATTTCAAACTAGCATATGATAAAGATAGAAGTAATTACCATTTATCTCTTAAGCATTCTTTGACTGATGATTGCTGCCTTCACGTGCAGCCAATCATTCAAAAATGTCATGAAATTGAAATATGTGTATCTGCATGACCTGTTGAGTAGAAGAGTGCCACAAACTCCCCAAAATCCAATAGCAAACCCAAGTCCCAAGCTGATGTAATATCCTTGCGTTATGAGCCCATCCTGGCCGTCTTGGTTCACCAACACAGATTGTCCTGGACCTTTTTCCTCCTCAGGGCATGTCCTTGGGAGTGGTGCTCCACAAAGCAGAGGATTTCCACCATAAGCATAGTCAAAGCTTTGGAGCTGAGTGCCTATTGGAATTTTTCCAAACAAGTTGTTTTCTGACAAGTCCAATTTACCAAGATTAGCTATCCGAGAAAGACTTGTTGGAATTTTGCCATTTATCAGGTTTATTGATAAATCAAGAGACTCTAGCTCATGCAAATTTCCAATCCTTGAAGGTATTTGACCTGTTAATTGGTTTCTCGACAGGTTTAAAGAAATCAAACCAACAAGATAAGTGATTTCACTAGGAATCTCCCCAATCAACTTATTGCTTGAAAGATCAATACTCTTTAGGAGTCCTAGATTACTTTTAAATTTAGCTTTGAATCCTTTCCATGTTAAAGATGCTTCATCATCATAACCCTCTAAAAAGCGTCCTCGTAGATCAATTAAAAAGGAATGTTGGATAGTTTGACTTGAACTTCCTTTTTGAGTCAAAGTAGTAAAACTGTTGAGACATTTGGGTATAGTTCCAGAGATGTTGTTCATCGACAAATCCAAAAGTTGAATACGAGTGAGATGGCATAATTGTGGTGGGATGCTTCCATAGAAGTGATTAGATTGAAGGATAAGGATAGTCAAATTCCGGAGACTTGCCCCTAACCATTCAGGTATTGATCCCGATAATTTATTTTCCGCAAGATCAAAAAGTATCAAGTTTCTGCAATTCTTCAACTGTGAAGGCAACTCTCCCACAAATCCATTGTTATTTAGTCTTAGCGTCTCGATGCTAAATAAGTACCCCATGGTGGTAGGAATTTTTCCAGATAAAGAGTTATTGCTCAAATCAAGAAAGACTAATTTTTTAAAATGGATCCAACAATCCGGAAGTTCTCCGAATATATGGTTGCTTGAGATATCAAGAAATGTTGAATAACTATCCTTGGTTGTGAACAAAAAAGAAGCTGCTGCCACTGAAAATTTATTATTGGAGAGATCTAAAAAAGGAACTTCTAATATAGTTGAAGGGATTGGACCCTCCAATTGGTTCCAACTGACATTTAGCTTAGGTGGCAACTCCGATCTCAAATTTCCAAGTGTTCCTCTAATTTGATTCTGAGAGAGATCCATAGAGAGTAATGACATATCCCAAAGCCAACTGGGAATGGTATCAGTAATTCCATTATCAGAAATATCAAGATAGAAAACACTTTTCTGAGTTTGAAGCCATTTTGGGAAAGACGGCCCCATCTTACAAGACCTCAATGCTATCGTATGCAACTGGAAGGGAGGAACCCAATCAAAACTGAAGTTTAAAACTAGTGAGTTAGAGGATAAATCCAAAATCCTTAATTTGGAGAGTTTCGAGAAATGGATTTCTGAAATCACTCCTTCCAAAGAATTCCCACCAAAATCAATAAACTCCAACTCGGACATCTGTCCAATATTTTCAGGCACTGAACCCATGATGCCATGATTATCAGAGATATCCAAATACTCTAATGTGTTTTGAGCGCATTTAGACAATATGTCAATAATGTCTGAAAGTTGTCCACTAAGGCTATTATTCCCAAGTTGCAACTCTCGCAACCTACATAACTTGGCAAACGAATTTGGGATCCCTCCTTTAAGTCTGCTACCAGAGAGAGAAAGATATGCAAGAGAGCTCATGTTTCCGAAATCATCAGGAATTGAGGAACCATTTAAATTATTCCAGGATAGATCAAGCTCAACAAGGTTGGTATGAGTACCGGACAGCCATTGAAAGATTGAAGAGTCAAGATTGTTGGAGGAGAGAACGACAAGAACAAGAGATTTAGAAGAGTTCATAATAGAAACAGAGGATGTAATTGGAGGAGGAAGATTACACCCATATAATATCAAGTCTGTTAATTTAGGAAGCATATTAACTGCTTCCAGCCAACCAACAACACCGGTGAAATTGTTCCCAGAGAGATCAAGATGAACAAGGTTGGTATGAGTACCGGACAACAATTGGAAGATTGAAGAGTTAAGATTGTTGTAGGAGAGATCGACACGAACAAGAGATTTTGAAGAGTTCATAACAGAAACAGAGGACATAATTGGAGGAGGAAGATCACACTCTTGTAGTATCAAGTTTCTTAGTTTAGGAAGCATATTAACTGCTTCCAGCCAACCAACAACACCGGTGAGATTAGTATAACTGAGGTCGAAGTGTTTCAAACCTTAAAGATTAGGGAGCCAATTGAGGTTTTTTGCATGAAGAAAGTTCTGAGAGTCAAAATCTTCATTAAAGCTGAGATCGAGATATTCCAATTGTGTCAGGTTTTCAAGTTGATATGGAATTTCACCTCCAAAATTTGCATAAGAGAGATCGAGGTATCTTAAATTGCTCAAAGATCCAATGAAATCTGGAATTTGTATCCGACTGAAATTGTTGAAACGAAGGTTCAAATACTCCAAATTGTGCAACTCAACGAGTTTTGGACTAATCGTACCTTGCAAAGATTGGCCTCCAAGATCAAGCTTGACAACATGGCCAGTGTGGTTGCTGCAGTGGACTCCGGCCCATTGGCAACAGTCTTTGTTTTGCACTTCTCTTCCCCATGAAAGGAGGCGATTGTCGTCATCCACGAGGCCTTGTTTGAATGCAAGGAGTGCTTGCATTTCCCTCTCACTGCATCCAATGCAAGGATTGTTCATGTGTAGTAAAAGCACCACAAGAAATGCATAGAAGACTTTGAAGCAGTATATTTGCTTCTCATGATCAATGTTAGTTAGAGTCATGATCAAGAGGAAGAAGCACAACTATTTAGGACAAAGATAAAGCACAGCCAAATAAAGCATGCATGGAAATCTGGTGAAGTATCTTTGCTTCTCTGATATCTCAAGATACAAGCATTAATTATTTATAGTGGTTACCATAGCCTAAACTCATGAATGACAAAGTGGGATTCTTTAATTCTTGAGATATTTAGTCATATACCCATTTTTAGCACCAACTTAAATTGGGGCTTCACATAATCTAATATGAAAATACTATAAATCAAAATTTGCCATAAATTAATGTTATAAACAATTTTTTTATAACTAAAAGTCACCATCAATAAATATGTAATGACAATCAGAAATTAAATTCATAAAACTTTAAATGTTTCCATTTTAATAAAGTTAAATATATTGTCATCCCAAAATAAAAGACAGAAGAAACTTAATGAAGTCATCTTAAACATAATAACCACAAACCCAACTTATTAAGGGTTAAACATTTCAGGGCTTGGAAAAAAATCCATTCTAATCCAAATTACTAAAGCCTGGAGGCCGCACTGTTTGAAAGCTGCTTCCGCAGCCTTCTGCTCTTTTTCTTGTTTTTGCTTGTTCTTTTGGAGTTTTTATCAAAAAATAGCCAAAATTTAACCCCCAAATTCATAAATGTCAGTTTTTTTAAAAAACTTTCAAATATAGCCAAAAACTCATTTAAATTGAATGCCCTCTAAATTATAACTCAATTACACCTAAAAGCTAAAACCCAAAATAGCACAGGAGCACAAAAACAAAATTGGCTTCGTCAACTTAATCATGCCTATGACTCCTATCATAAAAATGACAATGTAATTATCAAAAAGAAGAAGAAAAGGAAAAGCCGATGTTTTCATAAATCCAGGCAATAAAAATCATCTCTGCGGCTATGGCTTGAATCAGTGGGTTTGAGAGTTTTTTACAGTAAAAAAAGTTAAAGTCAGTTTCTTGACATAATAATTTTTAATTGAGAAAAAAAAGTTGAACTTTCTTGCAAAATTCATATCATAAATACTGCTGGTTTGCAAACAATCATATGTGCTGCTGCCCTCCCTCAGCACAAGAGGTCTAGAAAAATTACAAGGCCCTCGCTGTTCACAGACTATCTTCCCACAACACAAACTTGCCTATATTAACTTTGCTTTCCATTAAGGGCGATTGGCGAGGGGTGGTGTCCTTGTGTTTAAGGGTAGGCTGGGTGGAGAGTGAGGCTCGTGCTCAGTAGCTTACGGCTTGGAAAAGCATGCTTTTTGGTTAGGTTTTAATTTAGAGGGCATTTGGGTCAATTTAAGTGAGTTTTTGGCTATATTTGAAAGTTTTTTAAAAAACTAACATTTATGAATTTGGGGTTTAAATTTTGGCTATTTTTGATAAAAACTCGTTCTCTTTTGGAACCTGATCCCACACCGATTGCAAAGAGTCTGCAAAAATAAAAACATCCAATTACGTATACATGAAAATAAACGAGGAGTGGTTACCAAATTTGGTCCTCCCTCCCTATCTACTTAGTCTACGTAACTTGATATTTCTGAGCTGCCAATTTGGACGCCATACATACATATGTGAAGCGTCATTTGCTTATTTCATGTGACCATGCTGTTTCCATTATTGTCTTCTGCTTCAAATTTCTCCTCGACTGAAGTTGACAAGTAATGGACTTAATTGTTTCACTTGAAACTGGGTTCATCTAAAACACGCTGCAAAGAAAAGTAGATTGACAAGTGACAAGTCACAAGGAGAATCTAGCAACAGGTGACCAAAACAGAGCCACATATTCACCAAACAGGACCACGGCAATGATCTGCACTTGTGCTAGTGATTGAATGCATCTTGGAATTATTAATTTGGAACGCATAAAATTGATTGACGTACTTAAAGTCTTTTCATAAGGTTGGGTAAAAGCAAGAATTCCTAGCTAGCCCGTGCTTAAAACTCCAAAGGACATACTGCAGGGAGATAGTTGCACAAAAATGAAGCTAAAGAGTGTCCAAATAAGAACATCGGATTTTCCTTGTTTCCACAAGTGCTCTGAATAGGAATTTCATTGAATTTAGGGAAATTAATGGATGAAAAGACTTGTGGAAATAAATGGTTGAGAGAAGACTTATGGAAATAAATCGATGAGAAGACTTGTGGAAAAAATGGATGAGAGAAGACTTGTGGAAAAATGGATGAGAGAAGACTTGTGGAAAAAATGGATGAGAGAAGACTTGTGGAAAAATGGATGAGAGAAGACTTGTGGAAATAAATGGGAGAGAAGACTTGTGGAAAAAATGGATGAGAGAGGGACTTGTGGAAATAAATGGGAGAGAAGACGCGTGCAAATAAATGGGAGAGAAGATTTGTGGAAATAAACGGACGAGAAGACGCGTGCAAATAAATGGATGAGAAGACGCGTGGAAATTTGGTATTGGAAGACTGAATGCGTGGCTCACAAAAAAAGTACAAAAGATGAAGTACTGAAATTGGGATGAATGTGCAACTGTCAAAAGATGAAGCTCGTCTGTACCCAAAAAAGTACAAAAGATGAAGCTCTTGTCTGTACCCAAAAAAGTACAAAATATAAAATTCTTCTCACTTTTATGAGAAAAGTCCAATTTATCTTGAGGAGGTGCCTAGAATCATGGGCCTAAGATAGGTATACTTGCCTCCCCTTTCTTCTTTCTTCCTGAAACCTTCTTATTTTCTCCTAAAGCTACTGCAAACTCTTTTGATTCCAGGGGTTTCCCCTGGAATCATCTCCTTTCGGCTAATAAACCGAGCCTCTCTGCCCCCGTCATGTTGTGTAGAGTTTTCCCCCAGTTTTATGCTGGGCTTTTGATCCCTTGCCTCTTTGGCAACCTTTTGTCAGGTTTTGGTTGAGTGAGTCTGATCACTCTCTCCTTTAATCATTCTTAATCTCAACAGCAAAACAGCAAACAGCAATGCACCAAGATTATGAGCAACAAGTTAACTGTCTTGCAAGGAAATTCATGGAAAAAAAATATATACTAAATTGATGATAAGAATATTACAACCACCTTATGGTGTGTAACTCATTCTAATGAAAACACTACATCCATTGCAATTGATCAAATCATCAACGAAGTTCGTTTTTATACCAATGCAATGGGGTAGGGTTGCTGCTTGCTGGGATACTTTTTATTTATTTATTTATTATTTTTTTTAAAGAGTTATTAGATAAATATAATAAGGTGCAAATGGTTATTTTTTGTTTAATACAATTATTATGATGTGGACTTATTAAAGTTCATTAGATTAATCTAATGGTTAATATTATTTTAAATGCGTGTAAATGCACGGATGCTAAATTCTGTAGACAGTTCTTAACGTGATGGGTTGTGGCTTTCTAGGATGTTTCTTTAATTCATTTTTAATAAATGGATAATTGTGTGTGGGCTTATTTTTATGTTTTTAATAAATATGTAGACCTAACCATATATATATATATATATATATATATATATATATATAAGTAATAAAAGTTGAGTGTGGGCCATGGCCATACTGGCGTGAGCTGGGTCAGCCTGGATTGCCTCTACAGGAGGGAGAGAAGAATAACATTTTTGTCGGGTTCATTGTTGATTGTTAAAGACTTTATGCAATTGGGCTGCAATGGAAAGAAATATTGCAGCAGAAGGCTTACCTTGGTCTGGGTTTGCACCTAGGCCTGCATGTGCGGTACACCCCCAACCATTTTTCGTTGATGTGCTACCAGACCAGATGATTAGCCTGGCGTTATGAAAATTGTAGTACTGCATCCGCAGCAAAGACACTTCTTAAACCTATATTTCTGGGATTACTGACACAAATTTCATTCTTAATCTCAAGTGTAAAATTACATACCAAATTGATCGGAAATCGGAATATTACAACATCTTCACTGATCCCTTTTGAAGAATCATGGTGTACAACTCATTCAAATGAAAACATTACACCCATTGCCATTTATCAAATCATCAATGAATCCCTTTTATACTAATATCATGGGCAGGCTTCAAGAATCTCTGCTAGCCCTACCATTCAAGCAACATTGAGACAGAAACAATCAGAGAGACCATTTTATATCCCTTCCTAATGTACTTCAACCAGACCATAGAACAGTAGGATTATGAAACTGTTGCTTTGCTCCCATTAGCTCGAAATGACTCCTTTGTTATCCCACAGTAGACTGGTTCGCTGCCTAAAAAGGTGATGAAATTCCAGCCAAAAGCTGAACCTCCAACAACATATGTCCCTTGAATTTGACCATCTTCAGCCTTCTCGCTGGATACACCTGACGGAAATTTATTTTCTGATGGTTTTCCAGAAGCTCTAGTATCTTGGGACTTTTCACCTGATAAAGGCTGGCCTTCTGGCACATTCTTAAATCTTGCTGTGGAAACTGCTTCTGCTGTCATCTGTTTGTATAGTTCCATCAGAAGCTTCACTTCTGCAATTTGCAACATACAGGGTTGTAAATACATCTCATAATCAATCCATAAAAAGTTACTTTCTACTTGCCCATCATATGACAAGTAATAAGCAGTGTCTCTCATGCAATTGGCTCCGTCATTGAAAACCTTGGATTTTAAATTGTTCCCAAAGGGATTAAGAAAACAAAAACTACAAAAATGGAGCACAAGCATTCATGGAGCTCAAGAAATTTAAAACTCAGGATAAAACCATGTGTGAATTTAAGAGACGAGCAAGACAGATGTCTCCTCACAAAGGAGGCCAAAGTCCATCTGAATATTACGCTAACGATTATCCTAGAATTTGGTGGCCAACAAGGAAAATACGGCAAGCTAAGTTTCAAGAATGAAAGTCTACATTTTCATCAACACGAAGAATTAATAAGCTTAGAAGTCCCTTGGAGCTGCTGGTGCGACCTCTTGGAGCTGCACACCAAGTGCTCGACTAAATGACTGAAGAAGAAAGAAGGCTGTGCGACCTGAAGAAGAAAGCCGTGCGCGCGGGTCTTTTTTTATTTATTAAATGACCTGGCCAAAACGACGTCGTTTTGGGCCAGGTCTGAAATTAAAAAGAATTATGAAAATGCCCAGCGTATCCTTCCTCTCCAGCACCGATATCTTCTTTCTAAAACCCCAAATTTTTTTGTTTTCTCCTCCAACCGGTTCCCAACTCAATCTCCCCCTACCCCAAACCCCCAAAATAGTCTTGTTGAGTGAATATAATATAAACTGCCAATCTTTACAGAACGCCTTATTTGTCCTTAAAAAATAATAAAAGCCAGGTAAGGTCTGTCTCATACAGTAGTGTGTATTTATGCATGTTCTGTGTGTGTGTTTATGAGACTAGATTCTAGTGTATAAAGAACTCAGTTGCTGGTACATTAGTGTGTAAAGAGCTGAATAACTGTGTCCTCTTGGCCAAAATTTTTATTGGGACTTTTCCACTAAGACCCCTTGTGGTAAAATTTCTGGCTCCGCCACTGCATGGCATATAGACTACGTAACATGCATGACCCATTATACTTCATCTGAGCCTAAAACAATCAAACACAAACAGAAATGGTAGCAAATAGACCCTACTTTTGAGAGTTTCACTTAACGCAAACTAACAACACCTCAATTCACTTGAACCTTAAATTTCCCGTCTTCATCCTTCACTTTATATTAAATGTCCTGTGCAACAAAAAATTAAAAGAGCGACAGACCCTCTAAAATAAAAACAAAATCAAAAGCAGCAATCAATGGTACATGTTTACCAAGTACAGTCATTTCCATCAAAATCACTATTTAGACCAACTTTCCTATGAAAGCTGCTAAGGGCACCCCAAAATACAAAAGTACAAGGGCGCAGAATGACAAACATGATTGTGGAGGATGACTATATATGATTATGATGCTCTAGAAGTGTTCGAACCTGATCCCATGAGCACGGCGTTAACAAGAATTTATGAAAGGCCGATGAGACCAAATGAATAGCCAATGGAGCATGAACCATTAATTCAGGATGGTCGATACAACAACTCCATGATTGATCGTTATCAAGAAATGCAATCTTCATATGTTCACGAGAGATGTTAAGTTGACTTGATCGAGCACTTGTGTGAGATGAAAGGCAATCACAATGAATGAAGTCAAGATTAATGCTTTGTTTGGAATTATGCTTTTAATTATGCTTTGTTTTGTGTATTGTTTGCAATAAATTAAGGTTTGTTTTTAATTAAACTTTGTTTTGAATTGCAAATGTTTTTAATAAATAGTCATATTATTTAATGTTTTCTTTATGGCAAATCTTTCAATACAACCTAATGGTTTTGATCATTTAACCAATCCGTATTGCTAGGTTCGTCACCATGGAAAATTTTTCTTCTCATCACATCCCTTCGTTTTAGCTTCCAATAAGACTTTGTTTCATGAGACATATGGCTCGTATCCATGGCCATGATTTTCATCTCTCTGTCCTCCATGTCTTGTTCTTGTGCCTACTACATTTGAATTGCAAATGCTTCATGTCGTACATTGTCCGCTTCTCCTCTTTTCAAGTCTCTCTCAATTCTCAATGTGTCGTTCTTAGCAATTTGCTCCAAAAATTGTGCACATTCATTGTTCGAAGTGCTCTCTCTCTTGGCCTTTGCCGCCTTTCTCCCAATAGGTCTCGTCACACGTGGGAGTGGTGAGTCTCGATCCATTGGGGAGTCCAATGGCGAATCGGTTGCCGGCGAATCGTGGAGCGACGTCTCATTCAACACAACCGTCGGACCAGTGGAAATAATTTTGAATCTCGAATAATTCTTCACAACTTCCCAACATTGGTGACTCAAGAAACTTTTTTTGCCTTGCCCCATGGCACCTAACCACATTTGTGCTTGTAGGATCTATGAAAAATAAATAATTGGAAATGCAAGAAAAAAAAATGAATATGCAAGAAAATATAAACAAATTGGAAATGCAAGGAAAAAAAATGAATATGGAAGAAAATATAAACAATTTGGAAATGCAAGAAAATATAAACAAATTGGAAATGCAAGAAAAAAAATGATTATGCAACAAAATATAAATAAATTGGAAATGCAAGAAAAAAAAAAGTTACATTAAATTGAATAAAACGTCAATTATAAATATTTTACCTCATCGGCAAGATTTTGATCGCTTCGAATATTGTCCCTCACTTTTGCCAAGGCATCTCTCCATTTTTTCGAGTTTTTTTCGAATTTTTTAGCCAAAAAAACTCAAGACCGTTGGATTTCTAGACAAAAACCAATCGGAGCGTCTGGGAAGCGCCATGTGGCATCTTCTCATTGGGAGCTGTCAGCACAGGCGTCATGCGTGACGTCATGCTGACATCAGCCCAGTCAAGAATTGCCCTTGGGCGTGCCAGGGCTTTAGGCTGCACGCTGGAGGGCCAAAACTGGGCTTGGGGGGCCTGTTGTCAGGGTTTGGGTGGGGCGGTGAAGGTGCTCTTGCAAAAAGGACATATTTATCGATATATAGATAAAACATTCAAAATACTAAAAATTGTTCTTGATTAACACACACAGAAGACATCTTCTACTGCTAGAAATTGACTTGAGACCTGAATAATTTACTAAATTTTGAAAGTCTTAACCAGATAATCGCATTTTTCTTCTTTTTTTTATTTTTCAATATAAGAAGTTCATCAATTTTGGGATTAATGAACAAGAAGACTTGTGGAAATCAATTTTTATATAGGAAGAATGAATGTGTGATCAGTGGACAAAATTTTGAGTCATAAAAATAAGAAGAAGTGACCCACTAGCTGAAGATTCAAGTTAATCAATAGCAGGCACAATTGTTACTTGCGAAAACCCCAAATGCCAAAAACAAAGATAGACACTCTAAAAACGACACCGTGTATATGTTGCTAGTACAATATAAATTTAATAAAACTGAATAAAATGGTTGAATAATTTAGTATATAATAAAACTTCCTCCATTCATTATGCATGATAAAATAGGAAAAGAAAAAAAGTTAAGATATTGTGAATTAATAATATAAAGCCCCTTTTGTTACCTGAGGAGGAGTGTCAGTCAAAGTCCTATTAATAACGGTTTTTTTTGGCCCTAAAGAATGAACGGGCAGGGTCGAACCAACTTAATATTCGATATACTAAGCCCAAATTCTATTAATGGGCTACAAAATTTCGGGTTTATGAGCCAAGCTTAGATAGATAGCCCATGACATTTTCGGCTATATTTTTACTTTCGAGATATTTTAAAAATTAAATCAAATCTTTAATTATTAAACACAATAATATTATTTAATCCATTATTTATATAGTATTAATGTATAAACAATTGGGGACAATGACAAACCAACCATGACTACTAGTGTGCCTCTCCGCAGGCTCTTAAGATGCCTGCCACTCTCAAGCTTTCGAAGCCATCATTCTTTCCAAGATGATGGGATTTTTATAATACAATATTTATTTTATGATATAACTAAATATAATTTTTAATTATTATTAATTTATTAATTAAAATATCAGCCGGGCTGGGCTACCATACCATAGGGTTAAAAATTAGAACCAGGGCCGTACTCATTAGGCAACGGGCCGACTAAGACTGTTCATTGCATCGAGCCTGGTAAGTCCATAGCTCAAAAATTCGAGTGAGGTCTCTGGCCTAACTTTTGTAAATAAAACTTTAATGGTCGGGCGGGCCTTACGTTAATGCATTCACACCGTTGGTCTGGCAAGTGTACTTCAAATTGAATTTTTTTTTCATTCACATGCAGTGCATGAATGAGATCGATGTATATATTTATGGCTTTTGCTTGGTTGATTAAAATAACACTATAGCTGGAATAAGTACATCAATGGGAGAAGTCCGAATCAATTGTTCTTACAAGTAATTAAAAATAATTCAAAATCATATTTATTCCTACTAAGCACTCCAAATTAACTCATAATCTTCTGTATATATTTGTGCATATATGCAATCTTCAAGACTTTAATTGAAAGTAAACAAACTAAGATGATGGAGCTAATAATATCAAAGTAAACAAATTAATACCCGTCAATTTTAAGAAAAAAAATACATGCAATTTGAAAATAATTAGGGATTCTTAGATATAAGTTCATTTTCGGCAGTGCACGTTGCATGCGGTCCTCATTCTTCCTCTTATCAATTGAGGTCCACCAAGCCAACTGTGCGGGCAGTTAAGCAAACATTGCATCCACCATATTTGAGATATTTACAACATGCCATTGAATGGAAATGGCAAGTCTTTGCAAATACCACCCCCTAAACTTTCATTTCCACCTACAGTCTTTGCAGTGCATGAATGAGATCGATGGAAATGGCATTCAATCTTTCACATGGTGCAACCCACCACAAAGAGTCATGCCTCACATCTGCTCTCATCCTGACGAGTATCGAAATCAGAATGGAAAATCTCATGTACATGTTGAGAAAATTAGAGTACACAACTCTAGTATAGACTTGTTGGAGGCAAAATAAGTAAACAAATTACTTGTATTAGACTCATAAAATATTACAACAAGATAACTCTCAAAAGAAAGATCAACTCTTATAAGCGCTCTTTCTTACTTTCTAGAGACAAACTCTAGAACACTCACATTCCTCACAAGAATTACTTGTTGGAAGTTTGAATGAAATTTAAGGACATTTGTCCCACGTTGGTAGAAAGAAGAAAGATTGAGGTCTTTATAAGTGTAGAAGTCTCACACTTAGTAAATGGAAGTTGGACCAAGTGAAAGCCAATCGGGCTTCAAAAATCGATTTAGGCATTGAATATTATATAAATATAATATAATATTTAATTGTCAATTGGGATGGCATTCATATACTGAGGCAGCTGCCAAGTTTGTCTTTGATAAAATTCAACTGGGGCATTTTCAGATCCACCCTTCCCTTAGAAACAAGCATGTCACATGACAGGAGTTTAGACTAATAAATTAATCAATATACTTAAGTACTGCAGGCACATGCATTGAGGTGGAAATGTTTTCGTACTGCAGTGATAGTGTTGTACGTTCTAGCAGAAATGGCAACGGCATTAGCATTCTACAATAATAAAGGTTTCAAAACTTAGTTATAAGTTGACTATCTAGTTTCTGAATTATGATTTTATTTTTCTCTTATGGTTATAGATGAAATTCAATAGTATCCATAAAAAACGAAGAACTAAGCACACGACCTCAAGTGCAATTATAAATACCTTTAAATACTTAAACTACAAATACTAGTTGCCTCTGAACAATCATCAAGAAAAATGAAATTGGATTAAAATTATATTTTTTTTTTAAAGGAAAGATTAAGATTAAGATTACTTTGATTTGTTGTACTCCACATGAAAATGCTTACTAACATGTTTAAGAGGTTTCTCGTCCAACTCGACTCAAGAGATAGCGGGCCCAAGGCCCAACTACATATGATTTAAAATTGAGTGTTGCTACTCACACACCCAAGGATTTGGTCACTACAGACTTCACCCGCCACCTACATCGATCTCCCGGTAGCCCTACAATAAGAATATGCCGGCAATCAACACACTAAGCTGATGTACAAGCCCTTTAAATCACAAAACACATCTTTTGTGTCTTTAAAATTCTAAAACTAGTGTATGCATACGTAACACGTTTGGCCATGATGTTAGAGGCTAAATTGCTTTCTGATAACCAAACGTACTTTTGGTGGTGTTTATGGAAAAAAAAAAAAAGATTTTAAAAATATAAATTAGAAATATATTTAGCTCTAGACATGTAACTATTGAATACGTAAGTATTTTATATACTTGTATTTCCTATTATGTCCCCCCAACTTTACAATTCCAACTTGAATCATTGCACTGTCTTCAGGTTTTATTTAATGTATTGAAATCATCATTAAAGTCCCTCTAACCTATAAAATAATTACGAAAGACCGCATATTTTTCAAAACCTCCTAAATATCTACTTGAGTGAGCCATCGAAATTGGGGTCCAAGTTCCTTGTAAAGGTGAGACACTCACCCCACGCTTAATTTGGCTATACACGGGGGCCACGGTAGGGTCATTATAGAAACCGACTGTGAGGTTTTATTGGATGGACTCGTTGGAAAAGTTAGCAACGGAGCCTGGATTCCTAGAAATTTGAATCGTGCGGCTCATGTAGTGGCAAAGATTGGTTTGGGAGCGGCGCAGCTGCAAAGCTGGGCTAATCAACCACCACCCTCCCTAGTTCATGTTCTGGAGTTGGATGAGCTACAGTGCCCACCTTTCTAATTGTACCTGTTTGGTCGGGAAGATTCTTTTTGCTAAACATATATTGGGTTGTATTAGCTAGAATTTTCCTGAATTTGTTTTCTAATTTCGTTTGCTTCTCCCTGTAATCTGTTCCTCAGGTTTTGCGATTTTTGATGCATTTCTCTGATTACGACCCCGAAAAAAAGAAAAGAAAAAAACACACGTTTAGGTGCAAACAAGTCATGATGAAAGATAACGTTAAAGTGCATTTCCCAAACTAGCAATCCTTCATTTCTGGGATTGAACTCAAATTCCATTGGATTATTCATAAGAGCAACACAGTAAAAGGCAATTCAGCAAAAAACAATTTAACGTCTACATTGAGGAAAAAAAAACTAGCTCGAATCAGAGAAAAACCATGAGGTGCATAAGAACATCATACCAAATAGTTGATGGTAGAAGTTCCAATTACAAATAATGGTACAACTTATTTACTAAAGATGGTTTATATTTCAAAGAGACCCTTTATCATCACTAAAATACTCGAAAGCTAGTACAAATATAGGAGCAGTCCTTCATCTTAGGCATCTTCAATTGAAGGGAAGAATGTTGTCTCAAAGGTGTTTGCCTGCGTTAAAAAGACGAAGGTAAACAACTCATAAGATAAATCACATAAAATAATCCTAACTATGAGTCTAATGAGAATAGATAACAACACAAAAAAAAATAACGCATGTTCCTTTTATATAGCAGAAGGAGAGAATTTATGGTTCCTTACTTTTGGAGGGCAACAAAGTCATTTACTGTCTTGATTCTGTAAAATCTGCATGCATATTCGGGGTCAAGAACAACTAACTCGTATATCATTGAATTTCAAAATAGTATATGATAAAGACAGAAGTAATTACCATTTAACTGTTAAGCATCCTTTGACTGATGATTGCTGCCTTCACGTGCAGCCAATCATTCAAAAATGTCAAGAAATTGAAATATGTGTATCTGCATGACCTGTTGAGCAGAAGAGTGCCACAAACTCCCCAAAATCCAACAGCAAACCCAAGTCCCAAGCTGATGTAATATCCTTGCGTTATGAGCCCATCCTGGCCGTCTTGGTTCACCAACACAGATTGTCCTGGACCTTTTTCCTCCTCAGGGCATGTCCTTGGGAGTGGTGCTCCACAAAGCAGAGGATTTCCACCATAAGCATAGTCAAAGCTTTGGAGCTGAGTGCCTATTGGAATTTTTCCAAACAAGTTGTTTTCTGACAAGTCCAATTTACCAAGATTAGCTATCCGAGAAAGACTTGTTGGAATTCTGCCATTTATCTGGTTTCTTGATAAATCAAGAGACTCTAACTCTTGCAAATTTCCAATCCTTGAAGGTATTTGACCTGTTAATTGGTTTCTCGACAGGTTTAAAGAAATCAAACCAACAAGATAAGTGATTTCACTAGGAATCTCCCCAATCAACTTATTGCTTGACAGATCAATACTCTTTAGGAGTCCTAGAGTACTTTTAAATTTAGCTCTGAATCCTTTCCATGTTAAAGATGCTTCATCATCATACCTCTCCGAAAGGGATCTGTGTAGAAATTGAAGAAAAAAAGGAATGTTGGATAGTTTGACTTGAACTTCCTTTTTGAGTCAAAGTAGTCAAATTGTTGAGACATTTGGGTATAGTTCCAGAGATGTTGTTCATCGACAAATCCAGAAATTGAATACGAGGGAGATGGCATAATTGTGGTGGGATGCTTCCATAGAAGTTATTAGATTGAAGGATAAGGATAGCCAAATTTGGGAGACTTGCCCCTAACCATTCAGGTATTGATCCCGATAATTTATTTTCCGCAAGATTAAAAAGTGTCAAGTTTCTGCAATTCTTCAACTGTGAAGGCAACTCTCCCACAAATCCATTGTTATTTAGTCTTAGTGTCTCGATGCTAAACAAGTACCCCATGGTGGTAGGAATTTTTCCAAATAAAGAGTTATTGCTCAAATCAAGAAAGACTAATTTTTTAAAATGGATCCAACAATCCGGAAGTTCTCCGAATATATGGTTGCTTGAGATATCAAGAAAAGTTGAATTACTATCCTTGGTTGTGCACAAAAAAGAAGCTGCTGCCACTGAAAATTTATTATTGGAGAGATCTAAAAAAGGAACTTCTAATAGAGTTGAAGGGATTGGACCCTCCAATTGGTTCCAACTCACATTTAGCTTAGCTGGCAACTCCGATCTCAAATTTCCAAGTGTTCCTCTAATTTGATTCTGAGAGAGATCCATAGAGAATAATGACATATCCCAAAGCCAACTGGGAATGGTATCAGTAATTCCATTATCAGAAATATCAAGATATGAAACACTTTTCTGAGTTTGAAGCCATTTTGGGAAAGACGGCCCCATCTTACAAGACCTCAATAGTATCTCTTGCAACTGGAAGGGAGGAACCCAATCAAAACTGAAGTTTAAAACTAGTGAGTTGGAGGATAAATCCAAATAATATAATCGGAAGAGTTTCGAGAAATGGATTTCTGAAATCACTCCTTCCAAAGAATTCCCACCAAAATCAATAAACTCCAACTCGGACATCTGTCCAATATTTTCAGGCACTGAACCCATGATGCCATGATTATCAGAGATATCCAAATACTCTAATGTGTTTTGAGCGCATTTAGACAATATGTCAATAATGTCTGAAAGTTGTCCACTAAGGCTATTATTCCCAAGTTGCAACTCTCGCAACCTACATAACTTGGCAAACGAATTTGGGATCCCTCCTTTAAGTCTGCTACCAGAGAGAGTAAGATATGCAAGAGAGCTCATGTTTCCGAAATCATCAGGAATTGAGGAACCATTGAAATTGTTCCCAGATAGAGCAAGATCAACAAGGTTGGTATGAGTACCGGACAGCCAATGAAAGATTGAAGAGTTAAGATTGTTGTAGGAGAGATCGACAGAAACAAGAGATTTAGAAGAGTTCATAACAGAAACAGAGGATATAATTGGAGGAGGAAGATTACACCCTGATAGTATCAAGTTTGATAGTTTAGGAAGCATATTAACTGCTTCCAGCCAACCAACAACACCGGTGAAATTGTTCCCAGAGAGATCAAGATGAACAAGGTTGGTATGAGTACCGGACAACAATTGGAAGATTGAAGAGTTAAGATTGTTGAAGGAGAGATCGACATGAACAAGAGACTTAGAAGAATTCATAACAGAAACAGAGGATATAATTGGAGGAGGAAGTTCACAGTCCCATAATATCAAGTTTGTTAGTTTAGGAAGCATATTAACTGCTTCCAGCCAACCAACAACACCGGTGAAATTGTTCCCAGAGAGATCAAGATGAACAAGGTTGGTATGAGTACCGGACAACAATTGGAAGATTGAAGAGTTAAGATTGTTGAAGCCGAGATCGACATGAACAAGAGATTTAGAAGAATTCATGAGAGAAACAGAGGATATAATTGGAGGAGGAAGATTACACCCTGATAGTATCAAGTTTGATAGTTTAGGAAGCATATTAACTGCTTCCAGCCAACCAACAACACCGGTGAAATTGTTCCCAGAGAGATCAAGATGAACAAGGTTGGTATGAGTACCGGACAACCATTGGAAGATTGAAGAGTTAAGATTGTTGTTGGAGAGATCGACATGAACAAGAGATTTAGAAGAGTTCATAGCAGAAACAGAGGACATAATTGGAGGAGGAAGATTACACCTTGATAGTATCAAGTTTGATAGTTTAGGAAGCATATTAATTGCTTCCAGCCAACCAACAACACCGGTGAAATTGTTACCAGATAGATCAAGATCAACAAGGTTGGTATGAGTACCGGACAAGAATTGGAAGATTGAAGAGTTAAGATTGTTGTAGGAGAGATCGACATGAACAAGAGATTTAGAAGAGTTCATAACAGAAACAGAGGATATAATTGGAAGAGGAAGATTACACCCCTGTAATATCAAGTCTCTTAATTTAGGAAGCATATTAACTGCTTCCAGCCAACCAACAACACCGGTGAAATTGTTCCCAGAGAGATCAAGATGAACAAGGTTGGTATGAGTACCGGACAACAATTGGAAGATTGAAGAGTTAAGATTGTTGTAGGAGAGATCGACATGAACAAGAGATTTAGAAGAGTTCATAACAGAAACAGAGGATATAATTGGAAGAGGAAGATTACACCCCTGTAATATCAAGTCTCTTAATTTAGGAAGCATATTAACTGCTTCCAGCCAACCAACAACACCGGTGAGATTAGAATAACTGAGGTCCAAGTGTTTTAGACAAGAAAGATTAGAGAGCCAATTGATGCTTTTTGCATAAATAGAGTCATCAAACCACCCGTATCCATTATAGCTGAGATCGAGATATTCCAATCGTGTCAGGTTTTCAAGTTGATATGGAATTTCACCTCCAAATTTTGCATTTGAGAGATTGAGGTATCTTAAATTGCTAAAAGATCCAATGAAATCTGGAATTTGGCTACGACGGAAATTATTGAAACTGAGGTTCAAATACTCCAAATGCTGCAACTCAACGAGTTTAGGACTAATCGTACCTTGCAAAGATTGGTCTCCAAGATCAAGCTTAACAACATGGCCAGTGTGGTTGCTGCAGTAGACTCCGTCCCATTGGCAACAGTCTTTGTTTTGCACTTCTCTTCCCCATGAAAGGAGGCTATTGTCGTCATCCACGAGGCCTTGTTTGAATGCAAGGAGGGCTTGCATCTCCCTCTCACTGCATCCAATGCAAGGATTGTTCATGCGTAGTAAAAGCACCACAAGAAATGCATACAAGACTTTGAAGCAGTATATTTGCTTCTCATGATCAATGTTAGTTAGAGTCATGATCAAGAGGAAGAAGCACGACTATTTAGGACAAAGATAAAGCACAGCCAAATAAAGCATGCATGGAAATCTGGTGAAGTATCTTTGCTTCTCTGATATCTCAAGATACAAGCATTAATTATTTATAGTGGTTACCATAGCCTAAACTCATGAATGACAAAGTGGGATTCTTTAATTCTTGAGATATTTAGTCATATACCCATTTTTAGCACCAACTTAAATTGGGGCCTCACATAATCTAATATGAAAATACTATAAATCAAAATTTGCCATAACTTAATGTTATAAACAATTTTTTTTATAACTAAAAGTCACCATCAATAAATATGTAATGACAATCAGAAATTAAATTCATAAAAATTTAAATGTTTCCATTTTAATAAAGTTAAATATATTGTCATCCCAAAATAAAAGACAGAAGAAACTTAATGAAGTCATCTTAAACATAATAACCACAAACCCAACTTATTAAGGGTTAAACATTTCAGGGCTTGGAAAAAAATCCATTCTAATCCAAATTACTAAAGCCTGGAGGCCGCATGAAGCTGTTTGAAAGCTGCTTCCGCAGCCTTCTGCTCTTTTTCTTGTTTTTGCTTGTTCTTTTGGAGTTTTTATATATAAAAAATAGCCAAAATTTAACCCCAAAATTCATAAATGTCAGTTTTTTAAAAAACTTTCAAATATAGCCAAAAACTCATTTAAATTGAATGCCCTCTAAATTATAACTCAATTACACCTATAAGCTAAAACCCAAAATAGCACAGGAGCACAAAAACAAAATTGGCTTCGTCAACTTAATCATGCCTATGAATCCTATCATAAAAATGACAATGTAATTATCAAAAAGAAGAAGAAAAGGGAAATCCGATGTTTTCATAAATCATCTCTGCGGCTATGGCTTGAATCAGTGGGTTTGAGAGTTTTTTACAATAAAAAAAATTAAAGTCAGTTTCTTGACATAATAATTTTTAATTGAGAAAAAAAAGTTGAACTTTCTTGCAAAATTCGTATCATAAATACTGCTGGTCTGCATATGATATCGGGGGTTAAACTTTCTTGCAAACCATCATATGTGCTGCTGCCCAGTGCCCTCCCTCAGCACAAGAGGTCTAGAAAAATTGCAAGGCCCTCGCTGTTCACAGACTATCTTCCCACAACACAAACTTGCCTATATTAACTTTGCTTTCCATTAAGGGCGATTGGCGAGGGGTAGTGTCCTTGTGTTTAAGGGTAGGCTGGGTGGAGAGTGACGCTCGTGCTCAGTAGCTTACGGCTTGGAAGAGCATGCTTTTTGGTTAGGTTTTAATTTAGAGGGCATTTGGGTCAATTTAAGTGAATTTTTGGTTATATTTGAAAGTTTTTTAAAAAACTGACATTTATGAATTCGGGGGGTTAAATTTTGGCTATTTTTTTTTATAAAAACTCATTCTTTTGGAACCTGATCCCACACCGATTGCAAAGAGTGCAAAAATAAAAACATCCAATTACGTATACATGTATACCTATTCAATTACTTTACGTACAACTTTTTTAGTAAGTGGAGACTTTCAGTGCATGAAAATAAACGAGGAGTGGTTACCAAATTTAGTCCTCCCTCCCTATCTACTTAGTCTACGTAACTTGATATTTCTGAGCTGCCAATTTGGAAGCCATAAATACATATGTGAAGCGTCATTTGCTTATTTCATGTGACCGTGTTGTTTCCATTATTGTCTTATGCTTCAAATTTCTCCCCGACTGAAGTAGACAAGTAATGGACTTAATTGTTTCACTTGAAACTGGGTTCGTCTAAAACACGCTGCAAAGAAAAGTAGATTCACCAAACAGGACCACAAGGAGAATCTAGCAACAGGTGACTAAAACAGAGCCACATATTCACCAAACAGGACCACAACAATGATCTGCACTTGTGCTAGTGATTGAATGCATCTTGGAATTATTAATTTGGAACGCATAAAATTGATTGACGTACTTATAGTCTTTTCATAAGGTTGGGTAAAAGCAAGAATTCCTAGCTAGCCCGTGCTTAAAACTCCAAAGGACATACTCCAGGGAGATAGTTGCACAAAAATAAAGCTAAAGAGTGTCCAAATAAGAACATCGGATTTTCCTTGTTTCCACAACCGCTCTGAATAGGAATTTCATTGAATTTAGGGAAATTAATGGATGACAAGACTTATGGAAATAAATGGTTGAGAGAAGACTTAGGGAAATTAATGGATGGCAAGACTTGTGGAAAAAATGGATGAGAGAGACTTGTGGAAAAATGGATGAGAGAAGACTTGTGGAAAAAATGGATGAGAGAGGGACTTGTGGAAATAAATGGGAGAGAGGACTTGTAGAAAAAATGGATGAAATGGATGAGAGAGGGACTTGTGGAAATAAATTGGAGAGAAGACTTGTGGAAATAAATGGATGAGAAGACGCGTGGAAATTTGGTATTGGAAGACTGAATGCGTGGCTCACAAAAAAGTACAAAAGATGAAGTACTGAATTTGGGATGAATGTGCAACTGTCAAAAGATGAAGCTCTTGTTTGTACCCAAAAAAGTACAAAAGATAAAATTCTTCTCACTATTATGAGAAAAGTCCAATTTATCTTGAGGAGGTGCCTAGAATCATGGGCCTAAGATAGGGATATTTGCCTCCCCTTTCTTCTTTCTTCTTGAAACCTTCTCTTTTTCTCCTAAAGCTAGTGCAAACTCTTTTGATTCCAGGGGAACCCCTGGAATCATCTCTTCTCGGCTAATAAACCGAGCCTCTTTGCCCCCGTCATGTTGTGTAGAGTTTTCCCCCAGTTTTATGGTGGGCTTTTGATCCCTTGCCTCTTTGGCAACCTTTTGTCAGGTTTTGGTTGAGTGAGTCTGATCACTCTCTCCTCTAATCATTCTTAATCTCAACAGCAAAACAGCAAAACAGCAAAACAGCAAAACAGCAAATAGCAATGCACCAAGATTATGAGCAACAAGTTAACTGTCTTGCAAGGAAATTCATGGAAATATATATATATACTAAACTGATAAGAATATTACAACCACCTTACGGTGTGTAACTCATTCTAATGAAAAACACTACATCCATTGCAATTGATCAAATCATCAACGAAATTCCTTTTTATACGAATGCAATGGGGTAGGGTTGCTGCTTGCTGGGATACTTTTTTTTTTTTTTTTTTTTTCCTAAGATTTATTAGATAAATATAATAAGGTGTAAATGGTTATTTTTTGTTTAATACAATTATGATGATGTGGTCTTATTAAAGTTCATTAGATTAATCTAATGGTTAACATTATCTTAAATGCGTGTAAATGCACAGATGATAAATGTAGCAGACAGTTCTTAATGTGATGGGTTGTGGCTTTCTAGGATGTTTCTTTAATTCATTTTTAATAAGGGTTTAGGGTTTATTTTTATGTTTTTAATAAATATGGATAATTGTGTGTGGGCTTATTTTTATGTTTTTAATAAATATGTAGACCTAACCATATATATATATATATATATATATATATATATATATATAAGTAATAAAAGTTGAGTGTGGGCCATGGCCCATACTGGGCGTGAGCTGGGTCCGCCTGAATTGCCTCTACAGGGCGTGAGCTGGGTTCATTGTTAATTGTTAAAGACTTTATGCAATTGGGCTACAATGGAAAGAAATATTGCAGCAGAGGGAGCTTCTATAGTGAGGGGAAAGTTATAAGGGGTTTATTTGAGGGGTATGTTAGAGCCGTTGGATTTCATCCAACGGTGAGATTTTAAAAGAGGGTGCATGTAGAACCGGGTTGAAATCTGACCCGTTGGAAACCCAACTTCAGTTGAAGATATTTCCCTCTGAAAAATTCAAGAACACAGTCCTCTGTTTTTGAATGCAACGCAAACCCAGAATTAGAAAGATCCAAAGCTCCCAAACCCTATAGTCGCTGCATTGTCATCAGCTCCTTGGGAGGCCTGCGATCTATGGCATCCTCGGTATGACGATTAATGGCTCTTATCTAGCTATTGCCCTGTTTTGATTCTATGGCTGAAGTGAAAACCCCTTCTCTTTTTCGTTCAGCACACGAGATTCCAGATGAAAGCAAAGTAGCATATCTGCTAGACGCCGCAGCAGCATTTGTTCCTCGATTGTGGTAGAGATGGAGTCTCCACTACCAAAGAGTCTTCTCTAATGTCCACCATATTCTCTTAAGCTGATTGACTTCGGAGCTCCCGCTTGAGTTTGAGAGGTAAGTTTACTGTTGCTGGATTGATTTTATTGGGTTTGGTTTGTTTTTTGTGAGGGTGAGAAATTCGTCATTTGTGGCATCAATAATGCGTCATTTCTGCGGTCAATAATGTGTTATTCTGCCGTCAATAATGCGTCAGTTTGTTGTCAATAATGCGTGATTTCCTTATGAAAATTCAATATATTTAGTTGATTGTTTTTGGTGGGGGTGGGAAATTATAAAATGTAGGTAAAAGATCCTAAACTTAGGCTTAATGGCATTAGGAGTAAGCATTTGGAGAGGATATTGGGAGAAGTTCTGTAATTGCTGGTTTGAATTACATTTGTGTTCTTAGTTGAACATGTTGGTTCTAATGTTATTTTTTCCAGATTATTGCACAAGAGATGACGTAACTATTATTAAATTTTGTGTAATAATGGCTCTTACAAACAAGCTAGGCTATGCGTCTTTTTTGTGTCAATTTGGGCAATGTTTTGTGTAAGTGGAATGCATTGATATGTTGTAATGCAGTAATGATTGATTAATGAATTAATATTTGCTATGCAGTGATATAGAAGTAGTTCAAAAATATATGTGGGTAAAATGTCTGGGGGCTCAGAGAGTGATGACTGTGTAACAGCTAATGGGATGGTTTACATTCCTGAAGTAAGAAATGAGGAAACACCAGCGGTTGGGATGAAGTTCGACTCGCTTGACCTCGCTTATAATTTCTATAACAGATATGCATTCTTGGTTGGCTTTGGTATTCGACTTCATTCCAGCTTTCGGGGGACAAATAAGAAAGAGATTCTGAGGAAAGAATTTGTTTGTTGCAAACAAGGTGCATACAGGAAAGATGAAACTCGGGAGAGAAAAAGACAGCGGGGAATAAGTAGATGCAATTGCAAAGCTAAGATTGTGGTTGTGAAGACAAATGGGAGCAAGAAGTATGCCATCTCTCTTTTTGCAGAGGGACACAATCATAAGATGACAGCCTCAGAAAGAGTGCATTTATTGAGATCACACCGTCGTATTTCGGATTCTACAAAAGTACTTACAAAACAGTTGGGTTCGGTTAATATCCCCATTCATCAGAAGGTAAGTATTTTCGAGGTGCAATCCGGAGGAATGGATAAAATCGGTTTTATCAAAAAGGATATTTACAATCTTGAATGTAGTGTGAATGGGAAGCTGAGGAACCACGATGTTGAACTAGTGACCGAGTATTTTATGGCTGAACAGAAAAAAAATGAGGCTTTTTATTTCAAGATTGAGGGAGATGGCGAAGACAGGTTTAGTCGATGTTTTTGGGCAGATGCAACTTCTAGACGGGCGTACCGGTTGTATGGAGATGTTGTTGTATTCGATACCACATTCAACACGAATCGATACGACTTGACATTTGCACCAATATTGGGAGTTAATAACCATGGTCAGACAATTGTCTTAGCATGCACATTTTTGAGCAAGGAAACGACTGAGTCGTTTATTTGGATGTTTGAGGAGTTTAAGAAAGCCATGCAAGGTGGCAAACCTAAAACGATCATTACAGATCAAGATGCGGCCATCACCAGAGCGATTTCAATAGCCTTCCCGACTACATTTCATCGGCTTTGCATATGGCACATCACATCAAAGTTCCATGTTAAGTTACCACATTCTGCTTATAAGGAGTATTGGCGTGAATTTCAAAAAGCCATATGGGATACTGACAATAAGGATGAGTTTGATGCAAAGTGGAATATTGTGGTTACAAAGGCTGGTTTGACTGACCATCAATGGCTAAGTTCAATGTTTGATTTAAGGGAATCTTGGGTTACAGCCTACGCACGAGACTTTTTTGCCGCTGGAATGTCAAGCAGCCAAAGAGCGGAAGGTTCTCATGCTTTCTTCAAGCAATACATATCAAGGAGAAATTCATTGATGGATTTCATAATACGATTTGAGAGGGCACTTTCCCATCAACGTCAAAAAGAGTTAGCTGCTGATCACGTAGATGCATTTGAATTGGCTCAATGTATTCTACCAATGCCAATGAACAAACAAATGGCTACCTTGTACACAAGGGCAATGTTTCAAAAGTTTGAGAAAGAACTAATACAAAGTACAGCATGTTTCCTAGAGCTCAAAACAGAGGATGCTTCTAAAGTTGTCTTTAATGTGAACGAAAGGAAAAATTGGCAAACAAGAGTGGCAGAAGTCGTATATGTCAAAGATTCTGACCACGCATCGTGTAGCAGCAAAAAATTTGAATTTGTTGGGATTATTTGCAAGCACATCCTAGCATTGTTCAGAAGGGACCAGATTGAATATATGCCCGATAAATATATTTTGAAAAGGTGGAAGAAAACTGCGAAAGCTGGATTGGTGTCAGATGCAAATGGCAACGAAATTAAAGACTCTGCAGATCCTGGTCTTTTAATAAAGCGGAGTACAATGTCCCGACTTACTTCAGATGTGGTTGAGGATGCATTAATGTGTGAAGAAGGATGTGAGTTAGTGTCAGAGACTCTAAAAAGTTTGCGGGTGAAGTTGAAGTTGTTGAAGGATGGACCAAGTAATAACGAAGTTGGAGGGTCCAGCTCTCAAACACGATATATGAAAGACCCTAAGAGAGTAAGGTGCAAAGGAAGGTGGAAACAAGTAACGGGAGCAAAGGAAAAGCCAATGAAGCGAGGGATTCGACACTGTCGGGAGTGTGGAGACACTGGTCATGATAGAAGACAATGCCCAAGAAATTTGAATACACCGTAAGATGTTAAAACTATTTATAATAACACCTAAAATTTGAATAGTTAAATTTTTTATGTGCTTGTGTTTGGTGTTTATGCAGGACATCACCGTCGAACAATGAGGAATCAACTCCAATAGATATCAGTGACCCATTATTCGACGAATTTTACAGGATGCACGGACCTACCGAATGATTTATGTTTGTATTATACAAAGGCCGGTTGTTATGAAGGCTAATGATCAGGTTAAGTTTTCTATATGCAGTTTTATTTTATTTGTTTGTTCTGTCCACTGATAAGCTCTTACTTTGTCCACTGCTAATTGAAATGGAAATTTGGTTGGTTTACTTCTTGCATGAAATTTGGACACATGTTAATTTTACATGTCTTCTCCCTATTTGGAAATTTTCATAGACATTTGATAAAGTATCAAATTTTGAGTTTTGTGAAGAAGCAATGACTTTTACCATGTACAATGGGTAGTTTATGCTGAATTATGAACGAGTGACACAGATTCATTGATTATATCACAGGCTAATGTAGCATTTCCAGCAGGGAGCTGTTGTTTCCATCAGCAGTAATGATTTCCAGCACGAATCATTTCCAGCAACACTAATCATTTACAGCAGCAACCAATTTTTCCTAATGTTATGTTCTAGTGCTTGACTGGTTATTAAGATCTGACCTTGACTATGAAGCAATATTGGTGCACGATTTTGTAAACATTCGTACCTGAAGGATACTTGAAATTTGCACTATGTTGGAACACAATGATTAGAAATCAGCGTGTAAAATACAAACTACAATACAACATCTTCTATGCATGATAAGTACATTGCAGCTAATCACATTTCGAATGCTTGGAGAATATGAAAGTGTACACCAACATTTCAACTACTCGTAATTTCGCACACACAAGAAAATTACATTGCAAAGCATTTTATGTGCTCCCTCTTAGCAATATCACGATCACCCCAACCAACTGAACAATGGTAGCCATATTCACTCGGTCGTATGGGTCAGCTTTTTCCGAGCAGCTTGCACGTGCTTATGGTCACTCGTGTCCCCACTCATATAGACGAAATAAATATTCAGCAATATTTGTAATATTTTGTTATATAAATAACCCATAAATCATTCACCAAAGAATGTATAGCACATTGGCATGTAAAGTGAATAAGGAGAGTGTTACTTATGACTGACGTGTCAATTTTTTGAGAAAAAGTACGCCGTCTGTTTAATGTGAAGGGACATGATAATGAGACTTTACTGATTCCCAACGCGTGGTGATATTGACAACTTATTGAATAATATTTCAGTTTTTGCAAAATACAATGTTAGACACAAGGAATTGCAATACATAGTCCCAATAATTATATATGAAGCAAATGAAAGTAATACTTGTGTTATTATAAATTAGATAATGAACATTAAGGAAATATACTTCTAATTTGTCCCAGTTATATGTTGTTGTTTGTACTGTTTCATGTCACACTTTTTCTATCTTTCTTTATATTATATGTTTAGGGAATCCCTCAAAGCAACATATACTGTGAAAAATAAAATATTGTGTGAAGTTTTAATCACTCATATAGACTAGGACAAATATTCAGTACTATTTCAAAATTGCTTGACTGGTGTCAGGCCATCGAACGATGTGATTTGACATGATAGAGATATTTACTACGAACCCAAGACGGAGCCATATTGACAACTTATTGAATAGCGTTGACGTGTTCAAAGATCTAGATGCACGCACCCATGATGGCTTCAGAGCATTGTCCAATTATTATATATGTGGATTATTATAACAAAACAGATACGTTTATAGCCTTTTATATGAAAGGAAACTAATTATTGTATTATTAAAACCTAGATAATTAATATTAGGGAAATATACTTGTGATGTTGGTTGTTACAAAATATATAGCTAGGGTTAAGAGGAAAGTGAGTTATCTAAAGGCATTCAAATTTTTTCTTTATGAAATTGATGATTTCTAGCTTCCCCCAGTTGTATAACGTCACAAGGAGGCCGGAGTAATTTTCGGGGCATTTTTCCAATTTTCCTACTATTTATTTAACTTTTTTCAAGATTTTTGCACTAAAAAAAGCCAAAATAATCGGAAGCTGACACCTGGCGCGATCTGAGCGCATCACCTTTCACCACTTGCACAAGTGTACGTCAATACACATGGCCACATCCTTGGTTCTTACCCTAAATTCTTATTTTATTATTTTTTCTTATGAAATTCATAACTAAATACACAAAAATGATAAAAATGTTCCGAAAATTGATACGAACTCATTGACACTTCATCTTCCTTACTGTATTCCCCGTTTCATGGTTATTCATTTTAAAAGACAATTTCGAGCATTCACGGGAGATGCTTGTTGATGTAGGTTATCTAGGTTAAAGTTAACAAAATATATAGCTAGGGTTAAGAGGAAAGTGAGTTATCTAAAGGCATTCAAATTTTTTCTTTATGAAATTGATGATTTCTAGCTTCCCCCAGTTGTATAACGTCACAAGGAGGCCGGAGTAATTTTCGGGGCATTTTTCCAATTTTCCTACTATTTATTTAACTTTTTTCAAGATTTTTGCACTAAAAAAAGCCAAAATAATCGGAAGCTGACACCTGGCGCGATCTGAGCGCATCACCTTTCACAACTTGCACAAGTGTACGTCAATACACATGGCCACATCCTTGGTTTTTACCCTAAATTCTTATTTTATTGTTTTTTCTTATGAAATTCATAACTAAATATACAAAAATGATAAAAATGTTTCGAAAATTGATACGAAGTCATTGACACTTCATCTTCCTTACTGAATTCCCTGTTTCATGGTTACGCTATATTAGTATTTTATTATTATTTACCCTACATTATTATTATATTACTTTTTAGCCTCTACATTTGTTAATTATATTTACTGAATTCCCTATTTTTATTGTTATTTTGAGTGAGAATAGACCATTTCTGGTGTTAATCAGTTTCTCTCTTCTTCAATTTGTTAATTTTTTTTTCCTTTATTAGGGTGAAGGGATGTTTTGAAAAATAAAAAGAACAAATTACATTCCAAGTATTGTATAACATCAGAAAAAAGTCCATGAATAACCCATTATTTGTATAGCTTAATTTACTGCATCCAAACATTTCATTCATTCATACAAAATTGACGAATTACTGACGACTGACATAATGGTCCCATAAGATAGTTTTACATTGCAAAGCATATTATTTGGTCCCTGTTAGCAATACCACGATCACCCCAACCAACTGAACAGCCGTAGCCGCAATTAGTCAGTCGTATTGGTCGGCTTCTTCCGAGCAGCTTTGACGTGCTTATGCTCACTCATGTCACCGCCATCGTCTAGTATCTCTCTCACAGCATCAGGGGATACATAGTCCCAATTATAACTTGTATGAGTAGTTGCCGCAAATGCGTGGAAATTTTTGAATCCTTCGTTGAATGCCATCTCCAGTTCACTATGGTGCTCTTCGCATCGCATATGGTTCATCAAACAACCTTTAATTTCATCATTCATTACTGTATCCAACTCCTCTGCTTTCAACTTCCTTGTATGACTCAACTTCAAGTACTTGTTCTTTTGGGAGAACGCTTTGTTAACTCTAATGTTAAGATCAGCCAGAATGGCCTCGTCTTCAACACATTTCTCGTGCCACGAATTGATCAGTCTGGAATTATAATCTAGCTTGCTACTGACTGCATGTATTGCTTCTAATGGATCATCGGAGTCCCCCTCACTCCCAAATGATGTTGAAAATGGAAGGGGTCGGCGAGTACAACGTGGAAATGGAGCCTGCAACTCCAATTTTTCATATTCAACTGTGTTGTTGGCGCCTGAAGAGGATGACATGCATGAATAATCCTATTTGTTTTTAGAGGATGAGGATTGCATATGCAATTTCGTTTGAGGAAGGGGACATAGCTTTATAGACCAACATACCAAAGCTTGCGTGTAGTCAACATATGTACTTTATTTCAATTTTTAAAAAGAGGTGTCAGGTTTTGCTTTTCAAGCATGTCAACCTCATCACCACTGTCAGTGGCTGAAAGAAACTCAATGGAAGTGACATCTAGTTAGTGAACCCAACCACAGTGGTTAGGATTAAACTTAGATTGTATCAGACAAAAAATTAATTTATACATTGTCAACCAAATATTTTTTGGCGGGAACCTTTTTATTGGTATTACTATCACATCCTTCATAGAAACTCTCCCTCCACGAAAAACTGACTCCTCCACCGAATCTCTCTCCATCGACTGAAACTCTCTCCTCCACAGAAACTCTCTCCCTCCATAGAATGGATTTACTAACCAAGTTTGATGTCAGCATAATAAACACCCCTCCAAACAAAGACCGCCTTCGACATGCAAGTGAGTCACCAGACAAGCAGTGTCACATTCCTAGACAGAATGACCATTTTATTGGAAGTTTTGAGTCTGAAAGGGTTCTTGGATTCTGGAAGGAGAGGCATCTTCAACTTGGTGATGAAATCCAAAGGGCAAGGGCACGTTTGGAATTTGTTGAAGGCCAAATTGAAGATGACAAAAGGCAGGCCAATCTGGATAGGGCGAAGTTGCAGCGCATGAAGCGTAGACACAAACGACTTCGGAGTGTAGCTGTTCAAAAATACAAGAACTCATCTAATGCAGTGGAGTCAAAGAAGCGTGTGATGCAAGCTGGATTCGACTACTTCCGGTCCTATGCAAAACTCGTCGTACCCGGGTTTGATTGGTCATCTATTACCTTTTCCGACGTTAACAAATATACTCACCAAGGGAAGTAACCATTTTGGTTATCGTGTTTGAGTAGAGGCAAATCAGTGGAATTGGAATTTTCGTTCAACTCTGCTTCAAACCTATTTTGATGCTTACTATTATGGAAGATTTCAACCTTCATATTTTGATGTCTTTAATGATGAGAACACGTGATGCAACGTGGCCATCTACTTCAGTCATATGTTGCTGCCATGTCCATTTTTGTGTGACCACGTATCAGATTTGGACATGGTTGCATCATATGCAATGTTGCCTTTATTTATTATATGTTAGGGCAAGGTTTATGGAAAAGCATTTGTGACAAGGTTATGTTATTGTTTTTTTGTACTGGTTCATCTCCTACTATTGTTTTCTTCCTTTATATTATATGTTTGTGGAATCCCTCAAAGTTAACATATACTGTGAAAAAAATGCAGAGTGAATACATAATCACTTATATAGACTAGGACAAATATTCACTAATATTTTAAAATTGCTTGAGTGGTGTGAGGTTTTTCAAAAAAGTATGGCATTATTTTATGTGATTGGACATGATGGATATTTTGTACTGATTCCCGATGGACTACTTATTGAATACCTGTGACGGTTCATAACTCTAGACGCAGTTGCATATGGACGACTTATTGAATACCTCTGACGTGTTCAAAGCTCTAGGCGCAGTTGCAATGATGGCTTCAAAGCAGTGTGCAATTATTATATATGTACATTATTATAACAAAACAAAAACAGATTATGTTACATCCTTATATTTGAAAGGAAACTATTTCTTGTCTTATTACAAATTATATAACGAATATTAAGGAAATATACTTGTTAAAGTGAACAAACATATATACTTAGGGTTAAGAGGAAAGTCAGTTCTCTAAAACAATTTGGATTTTTTCATTGCGAAATGGATACTTTATAGGTTCATCTAGTTTTATAACGTCACAAGGAGGCCGGAGTAATTTTCGGGGCATTTTTACGATTTTCCGACTATTTATTACAATTTGTTCAAGTTGTTTGCACTAAAAAAACCCCAAATAATCGCAAGTGGACACATGGCGCGATCTCAGTGCATACCTTTCACCACTTGCACAAGTGTACGTCAGTTGCAACCAAACATTCTTGCTTTTTACCCTAAATTCTTATTTTATTGTTTTGCCTTACAAAATTCATAACTAAATACACAAAAATGATAAAAAAAAAACTTCCGAAAATTGCTACGAATTCATTGAGGCTTTATCTTTCTTACTGAATTCCCCATTTCGTGGTGACGCTAAATTATTATGATATTGTTCTTTACTCTAAATTATTATTATATAACTTTTTACCTTCTATATTTATTAATTTTATTGACCCTAAATTTTTTTTTTTGTGTAATTTTGTTATGCGAAAATACCATTTCAGGTGCCAATTAGTTTCTCTCTTCTTCAATTTCTTAACTTCTAATTTTTATTAGGGTTAAGGGATGTTTTGAAAAAGTAAATGAAAAAAATACATGTCAACCATTGTATGGCATCAGAAAAAAATTAGTTTTGGATATGATAAGTGGGAAAATGTCTTTTCCAAGCACTGGTGAACAGACAGCTCACTCCATGCACACCTTTTCGTTTACCAAATATTAAGATTGTAGTTGGCCAAAATATCTATGTCAGTAAAATGTCATATTACCCATCTTTGATGTCAGTAAGCATTCAAGTATACAAATATATATACGTAGATTTATATATAAAACGGTTTATGACTGCACAAACACCAGACAAAATACATTAAAACCCAACATTTGGCCAACGTAGCCAGCCAACGTAGAACTGAAGAGAAGTAAGTCCAGAAAGCATAAAAACCTTAAAAACATACTACAACTAATTATAAGGGTATGGATTCCCTGGCACAACATACACACGCATTACCTTGAACCAAAAAACACTCTCACGGTGCCATTTGCATCGATTGCAACAAGTCCAGAACGAAGGATTTATCTTTGCTTCAGTAGGCCAGCCTTCAATAACAAAACACCATTCGTTGTTGTTACAAGCGCTGCAATGATTGAACTTAATCTTCCCATAGTAAAACATATCTACGATATGTCTTGCAACATTCCAAACTCGCCTTAATCTTCGTCTCAAAGCATCCCTGGTTCCTTTCATATCAATGTTGTTACGTTGATTCAAAGAACACAAAAATTCTAATGCATCCTCTTTTGACTGACCAATTCCAGACATGCCAAGAAGTCCAACTATATATGCCGCTTCCATATGGCCTGCTGTGGCTGCGATGCGCATCCCATACAACGCTTCCGCGTTACCCTGCATGAAAAACACTTCGAACGCCTCTCTAAATATCGACTCAGGGTTCTCGCAAGCTCTGCATTGTTGCAAGAAAAGCTGGACCGCAGGATTATCATGGTACCTGCTAGGATGGTCTGGGTACTTAGCCATTGAAATGGTGTTCCACACTTGTGGAGTGTTTGCCAACGTCCGGAATAATGGGCACACAGATGCCATACGGAAGAGATCTTCCGAAGATTTGGTTGCCACGTATAACATCACTTTAAACCAAGCCAACTCCGGGATGAAGGCTTGGGGCATCTCCAAATGGATATGCTTCCTTCTCTTTCCTCTGACTGTAGTGAAATATTTGAAATTCATGTGTTTCTATTTTTTTGGAATGGAACGATTTGAGGAGTGAAAGAGGGGAGAAATGAGAATAGATGGGGTTTTGGTTCTGTTATAGGGTGTGTTTGTTGTACCGTTTGGAAAATGTGTTTCCACTTGAGGTTTTTCTCACTTGACCCTTTTTAAAGAAACTGAACCAACACCCTAAAACTAGAGAAAAACAAAAGAGAAGGAAAATGTCATCGAAATGCGAAGTCAGACAGTCAAAAAGTAAATTAAGAACCTATATGCATAGCCATTTTTAGGATTTTCCCGCCCTTTTTATGTCAATGAAACAAATGTGACGGATTACTGACTAGTCACAGAACGTCCCATCACATAACTTTTCATTTTCCCACACCGAAATACAGTAGTAATGTTATTAAAATGTGATGAATGTTTATCCAACTAGTTGGTTTAATGAAATATAATGAAAATAATATAGGGTTTAGGGCAGTTTTCCCTCAATTTTCATATTGGGTTTGGTAGTTAAATATTATACTGGTTTATGGGGTAAACGGTGCCCCATATCTGACGGTACATGTGTCGAAAGCATGCCCAACCCACCCACGGACAGAAAAGAGGATATAATCGCATTTGGGCAGAGATGAGAGAGCTCTGAGTCCGAAGAGGTTTGAGTGAGAAGATCTCAGTGAGAAGGTATGAGTCCGAAGAGGTTTCAGTGAGAAGATCTGAGTGAGAAAAGGTACAAGTGAGAAGATTCAACATGTCTTCGTCTTCATCTCCCGCTCAAACAAAGAGGTGTCCGTACTGTGGAGCTGCAATGGTGCTTCGGGTTTCAAAATCAGAGAAAAATCGAGGGAAGCCATTTTGGAAGTGCCTAACCTCCTATGTAAGTTTTCATTTCCAGAATATGTATGTGGGTGAAAAAAACCTTGGTCTAACTCTGACACAATTATTTTGCATATATGATGCCTGCAATTAGGGAGCCACCAGTTGCAATGGATTTGAATGGGTTGATGTAACTTCCGCTCAAGCAAAACAGCCAGATGACACGTATGATGCTACGGTGCTGACTATGCTGAAGTCCATTAAGGACTTGGTATTAGTTTTATTACTTTTATCAATTTTAATATTATTTGTTCTTTTAATGACCAATTAAGTGCACAGTTTCAAGGATTGTAAAAGTTCTCCCCAAAAAGACATGTTGCACGCACCACCAATGAGTTTTCAAACCCATTTTGTAATATTTGTTCTTGAAATAGGTGGATTGGCATTGAGTTTAAATTATTGTTCTTGAAATAGGTAGATTGTTTATTGGCATATACTAAAGGTTTATTGATTGTTTACTGCATGTATATCGCATGTTATAGCGCGGATATTGGATGTTTATTGAAGGTTTATTGATTGTTTACTGTATGTATATCGCATGTTATTGCTCGGATATTGGATGTATATTGAAGGTTTATTGATTGTTTACTGCATGTGTATCGCATGTTATTTATCGGATATTGGATGTTTATTGAAGGTTTATTGATTGTGTACTGCATGTGTATCGCATGTTATTTATCGGATATTGGATGTTTATTGAAGGTTTATTGATTGTGTACTGCATGTATTTCGCATGTTATTGTCCGATATTGAATGTTTATTCAAGGTTTATTGATTGTTTATTAGTAGGAAGAACAACTATTAAGTAGAATTTCCTAATCGATACGACTCCCTTATGGATGGTGAAATTAGGGACTGATGTATATTGCATGTCTATTGCGTATAGATTGCATGTGTATTGCGTGTATATTGCTTGTCTGTTGCCTGTGTATTGTTGTTTATTTCCTTCGTAAGCAATAAACAATCAAGACACACGCAATAAATGTACGCTATGCACGCAATAGACAAGCAATATAGATGCACCAATATACATTACTTTTATGCTACTGAGCTGCCCAAGACCAATAAAATAAAGAAAATCAACGAATTTATTAACCGATTATAAAGGAAAGAGGGATTCAAACCCGATGGGCGG